>CP136876.1:15061109-15101109 GCA_033000465.1 Sciaenops ocellatus | reverse complement strand
GTTGGAGGGCCAGTGCACCCTCCCTCCCGTATCGGAGGGGGTATTTTTCTTACCCTAACCCCCTAACCCTGACCCTAACCCTAATCCTAATCCTAATCCTAACCCTAACCCTAACCCTAATCCTAATCCTAACCCTAACCCCCTAACACCCTAACCCTAACCCTAACCCCCTAACCCTAACCCTAACCCTCTAACCCTCTAACCCTAACCCTAACCCCTAACCCTAACCCTAACCCCTAACCCCTAACCCTAACCCTGACCCTGACCCTGACCCTAACCCTAACCCTAACCCCTTATTTTGGCTCATCATGAATCACCCACCGTGTTCAATAACCTAACCCTAACTAAACTCTCACCGCCTAATCCAACCGGGTTTACTCAAGCCTCAATCCTAACCATCAACCCTCGCCCTTTGGTCCGGTCCTCAGCCCTGACTCCTCACCTTAGCCCCGGCTTCTCAACCTTGTCTCAAATACTCGATGGATTGAGGATTAAAGTCTTGGTTTTGCCTAGCCGGCACAGTTTTGGTAGAAGGTATAGACACATCTTCTTTTACTGAACACTTGACTTCACATCGATACTAATAATCGGCCTTGAGCTCTAGAACCCCCTACCATGGATCCAATATCCTTACCATACGTCATTCTCGCCTAAACCTAACTATCTCTGCCCAAGTTCCACACCCGAACCATAGAACCATCACCCTCAACACCTGCCCCATGGCCGGGTACGGAAACATAGCTTGCCGCCTCGACTTCGCCTTCCCTCTTCTCACCCTCGTCTTCCCTCTCCTTCCCTCTCCCCTCTGCTGGGGGGTGATGGGTGGGAGGGCGAGATCCAGGGTCTGCCTAGCCGGCACGGTGTTGGTGTAGGCGTAGGCACGCCTCCCTTCGCTGAGCACCCTGTTTCCTCTTTGCGGCCTCGGCTTCTTTCTTCTCAATCTCGTCTCCCCTCCCTTTCCCTCTCCCCTCTGTCGGGGGGAGATGGGTGGAGAGGGAGATCCAGGGTTTGCCTAGCTGGCACGGTGTTGGTGTAGGCGTAGGCACGCCTCCCTTCGCTGAGCACCCTGTTTCCTCTTCGCCTCGGCTTCTTTCTTCTCAATCTCGTCTCCCCTCCCTTTCCCTCTCCCCTCTGTCGGGGTGAGATGGGTGGAGAGGGAGATCCAGGGTTTGCCTAGCTGGCACGGTATTGGTGAAGGTGTAGGCACACCTCCCTTTACTGAACATCCTGTCTTCTCTTCTCGACATCTTCTTCCTCTTTCTTCTTTCTTCTTCCTCCTTCTTCTCAACCTCGTCTCCCCTCCCCTTCCCCTCTCCCCTCTGTCTGGGGGTGGATTGATGGGGCGGGGAGATCCAGGGTTTGCCTAGCTGGCACGGTATCGGTGTAGGTGTAGACACACCTCCCTTTACAGAACACCCAATCTCCTTGTCCTCGCTCATCCTTCATCTGACTCTCGCTCGATTCTTGGTGTTGGTGCGGTGATCCGATGGGCCTCCCCCTTCTCCCACCCGACACCGGTTGTGCTCAGCGATAGTTGGTTGCCCGAGTGACATGCGCCGGCCAGTGCCTTGCCCTTGACTCCCTACACCAAACCGCGTGTGTCGTTGGACCACAAGGGGGGAGTCATTGAGATAGATAATCTTCACCTAACCCTAACCCCTAACCCTAACCCTAACCCTAACCCCTAACCCTAACCCTGACCCCCACCCTAACCCTAACCCCTAACCCCTAACCCTAACCCTAACCCCTAACCCTAACCCCCTAACCCTAACCCTAACCCCAACCCCAACCCTAACCCTAACCCTAACCCCTACCCCTAACCCTAACCCTAACCCCAACCCTAACCCTAACCCCAACCCTGACCCAACCCTAACCCTAACCCAAACCCAACCCTAACCCTAACCCTAACCCTCTAGCCCTAACCCTCTAGCCCTAACCCTCTAGCCCTAACCCTAACCCCTAACCCTAACCCTAACCCTAACCCTAACACCCTAACCCTAACCCTAACTCTAACCCTAATCCCTAAGCCTGAAAAAAAGAAGAAAACAATACTCACCTGTAGCCTGAAAGAAAGAAGAAAAGTGAAAATAATACTTACCTGAAACCTGAAAAAAAGAAGAAAGTCCTATTTACCTGTAACCTGAAAGAAAGAAGAAAAGTAAAACAAAATACTTACCGGGAACCTAAAAGAAAGAAGAAACCTAAAGAAAGAAGACAAACACTCTGACCTGCCTGATGAAGGAAAAGCCAAAATCCGAAACGTTGCAACAAGGCAGAGCAAAAGATTAAGACACGTAAGTGTAATTTTTTGAACCAACACATAGGTAGTTCGCCTTGTGTTTTTTAGGAGCCTCAGTGACGGAGAGGGAGTGTGTGGAGTGGGAGGGTTTTTTACTTTTCCTGTTACGGAGAGGGAATGGGTGGAGTGGGGAGGTGCTCATACTTTTTTGGTGGCTGTGGGGGCACAGCAGAGGGGGGCCGTGCATAGTGGGGGGATGTGGAGTGGGGCGTGCTTGGGACTGTGGATGTGGACGTGGAGGATGTCTGATGCCTCGGTCACACACGCCAATGGCCAGTGCACCACCTGGTTATGCCAGGTTATTTTCCCCTAACCTAACCCTAACCCTAACCCCTAACCCTAACCCTAACCCCCTAACCCTAACCCCCTAACCCCTAACCCCTAACCCTAACCCCTAACCCCTAACCCTAACCCTAACCCCAACCCTAACCCTAACCCACTATTCAATTAGAGGACTTCCTGAAACTAGACTGGCGCTTACCTTACCTTCCCTCTGCCCTTCTCTCCCTCCCTCCATATTAACACATGTTAGCTGTCGTATTTCTGCGCATAATGAATCACCCACCGTGTTCAAATAACCTAACCCTAACTAAACTCTCTTACCACCTAAATCCAACCGTGTTTACTCAGGCCTCAATCCTAACCATCAACCCTCGCCCTTTGGTCCGGTCCTCAGCCCTGACTCCTCATCTTAGCCCAGGCTTCTCAGCCTTGTCTCAAGTACTCGATGGATTGAGGATTAAAGTCCTGGTTTTGCCTAGCCGGCACAGTTTTGGTAGAAGGTATAGACACACCTTCTTTCACTGAACACTTGACACCTCTCTCTTTCGTCCACATTACTCCACATCGATACTAATAATCTGCCTTGAGCTCTAGAACCCCCTCGCCTAAACCTAACTATCTTTGCCCAAGTTCCACACCCGAACCATAGAACCATCACCCTCAACACCTGCCCCATGGCCCGGTCCGGAAACATGGCTTGCCGCCTCGACTTCACCTTCCCTCTTCTCACCCTCGTCTTCCCTTTCCTTCCCTCTCCCCTCTGCTGGGGGGTGATGGGTGGGAGGGGGAGATCTAGGGTCTGCCTAGCCGGCACGGTGTTGGTGTAGGCGTAGGCACGCCTCCCTTCACTGAACACCCTGTCTCCTCTTCGCGGCCTCGGCTTCTTTCTTCTCAATCTCGTCTCCCCTCCCTTTCCCTCTCCCCTCTGTCGGGGGGTGATGGATGGGGCGGGGAGATCCAGGGTTTGCCTAACTGGCACGGTATCGGTGTAGGTGTAGACACACCTCCCTTTACTGAACACCCAATCTCCTTTTTGCAATCTCCTTGTCCTTGCTCATCCTTCATCTGACTCTCGCTCGATTCTTGGTGTTGGTGCAGTGATCCGATGGGCCTCCCCCTTCCCCCACCCAACACCGGTTGTGTTCAGCGATAGTTGGTTGCCCGAGTGACATGCGCCGGCCAGTGCCTTGCCCTTGACTCCCTACACCAAACCGCGTGTGTCGTTGGACCACAAGGGGGGAGTCATTGAGATAGATAATCTTCACCTAACCCTAACCCCTAACCCCTAACCCTAACCCCTAACCCTAAAACCCTAACCCTAACCCCCCTAACCCTAACCCTAACCCTCTAACCCTAACCCCTAACCCTTAACCCACAAGGGGGAGTCATTGAGATAGATTATCTTCACCTAACCCCCTAACCCTAACCCTTTAACCTTTTAACCCTAACCCTAACCCACAAGGGGGAGTCATTGAGATAGATTATCTTCACCTAACCCTAACCCCCCTAACCCTATCCCTAGCCCTGGCCTCTAACCCTAATCCCTAAACCTGAAAAAAAGAAGAAAACAACACTTACCTGTAGCCTGAAAGAAAGAAGAAAAGAGAAAATAATACTTACCTGAAACCTGAAAAACAGAAGAAAGTCATACTTACCTGTAACCTGAAATAAAGAAGAAAAGTAAAACAAAATACTTACCAGGAACCTAAAAGAAAGAAGAAACCTAAAGAAAGAAGACAAAAGCTCTGACCTGCCTGATGAAGGAACAGCCAAAATCCGAAACGTTGCAACAAGGCAGAGCAAAATATTAAGACACGTAAGTGTAATTTTTTGAACCAACACATTGGTAGTTTGCCTTGTGTTTTTTATGAGCCTCAGTAATGGAGAGGGAGTGTGTGGAGTAAGAGGGTTTTTTACTTTTCCTGTTACGGAGAGGGAATGGATGGAGTGGGGAGGTGATCATACTTTTTTGGTGGCTGTGGGGGCACAGCAGAGGGGGGCCGTGCGTAGTGGGGGGATGTGGAGTGGGGCGTGCTTGGGACTGTGGACGTGGGCGTGGAGGATGTCTCATGCCTCGGTCACACACGCCAATGGACAGTGCACCACCTGGTTATGCCGGGTCATTTTCCCCTACCCTAACCCCATAATCTGCTCTCGCCTAACCCTATCAGTCTCTGCTTCAAGCTCTGTACCCTAACCCTCAACACCTGCCCCATGGTCCGGTCCTTAACCCTGCCTTCCCAACTTCGTCTTCCCTCTCCTTCCCTCTCCCTCCTGTTGGGGAACGATGGGAGAGAGCTCCAGGGTCTACCTAGCCGACACGATATTTGTTGAAGGTGTAGGCACACCTCCCCTTACCGAACACCCGGTCTCCTCTTCTTGACCTTGTCGTCTTCCGTCTTCTCAACCTCGTGTCCCCTCCCTTTCCCTCTCCCACCTGACGGGGGTTGATGGGCGGGGTGGGGGCGATCCAGGGTTTCCCTAGTCGGCACGGTATTGGTGAAGGTGTAGGCACACCTCCCTTTACTGCACACCCTGTTTTCTCCTCTTCTTGCCCTCGTCTTCCTTCCCCTCAACCTTGTCTCCCCTCCCCTTTCCCTCTCCCCTCTGATGGGGTGTGATGGGTGGGGTGGTGAGATCCAGGGTTTGCCCAGCCGGCACGGTATCGGTGTAGGTGTAGACGCACCTCCCTTTACTGAACACCCTATCTCCTTTTCTCGGCCCCGTCTTCCTTCTCCTCAACCTCATTCCCCCTCCCCCAACCGCCCTCCCCTCGTCAGAGGGGAGAGGGAAAGGGGATGGAGATCCAGGGTTTTCCTAGTTGGCATGGTACTGGTTGAAGGTGTAGACACACCTCCCTTTACTGAACACCCGGTCTCCTCTTCGCAGTCTCCTTTTCCCTGCTTGTCCTTCACCTGACTCTCGCTCGATTCTTGGTGTTGGTGCGGTGATCCGATGGGCCTCCCCCTTCCCCCACCCGACACTGGTTGTGCACAGCGATAGTTGGTTGCCTGAGTGACATGCGCCGGCCAGTGCCTTGCCCTTGACTCCCTACAGCAAACCGCGTGTGCCGTTGGACCACAAGGGGGAGTCATTGAGATATATTACCTTCCCCTAACCTTAAAAAGTTAAAACAATATCATTTAATAATTTCATATATTATTTTATTAATAAAAAATCATAAAGTTATTATATCAGATATTTTCCTTAATAAAGACAATTCATAATGTTAAGGTTCATTTACTTACCTTATTTGGGTTGGGGATAAGGAGAAAAGGAAAAAACATCAAAGGACACCGTGTTACTGGATCCGGCACGTGTGAGCAGATAAAAGGAGGGAGGGGCATAGGAGGCTTCATTCTTGCTCTGGCTTTGGAGAGAGGCACATCTCTGTTAGCTAAGTGTGAATTGGTTTGTTTAGTATGTCTGGGCCTGAGGAAGACCTTTAAACGGTCGAAACATTGCCATACAGGCACACTTTTTGAGTTGTGTACATTTTTATGGATTTCATTTAACTGAGGATTTAATTTTGTTTTTGCTTTTTTGATTTTTGAATGAAAACAAATTTTGGGGGAAAAAAAGGACTTTGGAAAAGTTTTTTGAGTTTGGACTTTTCTTTGGCAAGATGACATTTGATAAAGGTTGCACGGTTGTCCGCTACAGGAGGAACCAGAGAGAGAACTGGGATTGGGACCGGGGCAGCGGGACGGACCGGGGGATGGACCGAGCACCTTCCGTCTCCTTCGGGAGACGGGCTCCATTCCCTCCTCCTAACCCACAGCCCCACCCAGGCTAAACCCCAGCAATCCGCACCAGCAGCCGTTTCATGTCCCTGGTACACCAAATCCAAAATTTTGGGCCCCTGGTACACTAAATCCTAAAATCAGAGTTTTGTGTCATAAAAAAGGGTCACTACAAACAATACCATTCGACTCCAAATGGCCTGAAACATGTTCCTATGGTTTCTGGGAGAAGATAATGTAAAACCCTAACCCACATTAGGGGTTTGCACACAAAATGAATGCAATAAGTCAATAAGACAGCAGAAGATAGGAGAATGGATCAGGTGACAGTGAAAGGAGGAAATAAGAGGCAACAGACACACAGGTGAGTCATTTATGTCGGTGGTTTGATTTCTATATAAAAACAGTTGGCACAGTTCAGTTCACCTGACTGGTTTTACATTCAGCCTTCAGACAAGAAAACAGGAGACAGGAAACCTCAGTCATCAGCGAGTCACATGACATGTTGCTTTTTCATGGCTGCTCTGATTGTGTGAACAGTCTTTGAATCTGTAATTCAAGTGTAGCCACTGAACTACATTTTGCACAATGACATCACATTATGCCTTAAACAATATTAACACTGTTTGTGTTATAGCGGGGCAAAGGTACAAGTTCACACTGTCAGATCATGAATATGGAGATTGATGGTGTTTTTAAAGACTAACTTCACTATCCCCCTTGTAATAAATAAATAAATACCTTCCTGCAGCACTAACACATTAAGCTTTCTTTCGCTATGCAATGAAATAAAACAAGGCTAGAGATTGTATGTAAGGTTGTCATGGTAACTCATCTACATCAACAATGGTACAATCAGAAGATACTGTTGGTTTTGATTGATAGCATGCAGTTAAAGTGAGCTAGTGTTCACTTTTCAGTGTCTCTTCAGCAAGAGGTCAAAGGTCACAATCAATCCGACTGTTCAGCAGGTGTCTGCCGACTTGTCCGTCGCCATGGTAACGGTGTTAAAGCTGCAGGTGCAGCCGGTTTACATTCAGACCTCAGCGGGTCGACGGCTGCTGGTCAAGTCTCATTAATTAATTATTAATTAAGTCTCATTTTTCATCTCTTAACGATCCAGATCATCAATCCTGTTTCCTCCATCATTCTCTTTCTCCTGCTCTTCCTTAACTTTCTGTCTGTCCTCCTCTTCCCTTTCCTGTTCTTTCTCCTGCTTCACTCTCTCTTTCTCTTTCTCCCTCTCCCTCGCTCCTCCCTGTTTCTTCAGGTCCTGAAACACCTCGGTGAAGAAGTGTGGGTCAGCATTGATTCGCAGCATGTCTGCACTCAGCCGCTCAATCAGCTCCAGTGCCCGCTCCCAGAATGCATCACGGCTGGACTCCACAAGGAAAGGTTTGAGGGGGTAGGAGATCTCATTGCCCAGGTAGGAGTAGCCCAGGTAGAGGCAAGTGAGGAAGGTGGCATGGAGCTCCTGCTCTGAAGATGTGTCCTCATCTACTGCCTCCCTGCACAACAGGTAAACGAAGACCAGACTGGCAGGACTGATAAAGCACTGATCCTGCATGGGAACAGAACAAGTAGTACTACAGGGAAAAGAGTACTGTTACTTCATAGACAGGACACAAGAGTACTGCTTCTAAAAAACAGGGTTAGGGTTAAAACATGAATACTAAGGACCAGTTTTAGAGGTCAGAGGACTTTTTTCAGAGGTCAGAGGACTAGTTTCAAGGTCAGAGGACTAGTTTCAGAAGTCAGAGCACAGTTTCAGAGGTCAGAGGACTAGTTTCAGAGGTCTGAAGACTTTTTTTCAGAGTTCAGAAGACAGATTCAGAGGTCTGAGGACTAGTTTCAAGGTCAGATGACTAGTTTCAGAAGTCAGAGCACAGTTTCAGAGGTCAGAGGACTAGTTTCAGAGGTCTGAAGACTTTTTCAGAGTTCAGAAGATAGTTTCAGAGGTCAGAGGACTAGTTTCAATGTCAGAGGACTAGTTTCAGAGGTCAGAGGACAGTTTCAGAGGTCAGATGACTAGTTTCAGAGGTCAGAGGACAGTTTCAAGGTCAGAGGACTATAGTTTCAGAGGTCAGGGGACTATAGTTTCAGAGGTCAGTGGACAGTTTCAGAGGTCAGAGGACAGTTTCAGAGGTGAAAATTAGAAGATTAGACAAACACTGACCTGCCAGCCCTGAACCAGCAGCGCTCTGTCAACGTTTCTGAACCACAGGACAATCTGATTGGACGACAGCTCCTTCAGTTTGATGCAACGATGACAAAGAAAGTCAGAAAGACAACGAAGGAGCTCACCTGTAGATGCCTACAGAAGAAAGGAGAGGAGACAAGGACAGAGGACACAAGGAGAGTCATGACATCACTAGAAAATATGTTATATAAGTAAATGAAATTATTTTTTTTAGATACTCAGAGAATGACATCACAGACTGAAGGAGCTGCAGCTTTGAACATTATTCGTTATATTATTATTATTATTACTGTTATTATGATTTTGCAGTTGCTGCTGATTTTGTTATTATAAACAAACTGAAACATTAAATGATGAATTTATTTCATCAGTGTATTTTGTAGTGTTATTTTGTCAGCCATCTTTACACTGATCGAGTCATTCTGATTCAGCATGAAAACAGTTTTTTCTGTCTTCATCACTTTATAATTTTATTTTTCTCACGAACTGACATTGACAAATTTAGCATCAGCCTGTAGAAACTCTCCTGATGCTGTCGCCATGGTACCCACCTAGAAATCAAGTGTAATTATGATTACTGATTATAAATAAACTGAAATAATTATTTTAAAAATTTCTTTCTGCTTCCCATCTGTATGACATCAGTTGTGATGTCACTGATGATGACATATATTTGTATTAGTTTTTCTTGTTTAATTTTCTTTGATTTACTTCAAACCACGCACGTGCCTCACACACACTGGCGCGCACACATGCACAAAAACGCACCGACCTGCACCACCACCCTGCGGGGTGAGATGATCAGGTCCGGCCTTAGCTGGTTCTGATTCTGGGTGTGTTCCGGCACGGTGGGTACCGGTACCGGGATGGGTCCGTGTCTGTGTACGGTCTTCGGTGCTCTGTGGCGGCTGTCGGTGACCGCCTGCTCCCGCTGCACGTGCCCGGGCTCGGACACTGCTGGCTTCACCTTCTTCCCGCCCTTCCTTTTGGCTCGCGCGGCCACGAGGCGTTTCTTCCAGCTGAGCGCGTGCAGCAGCACCGGGTGCCGCTTCTTCTTCTTCTTCTTTTTCCCGTCCTTCTCCTCATCCTCATCGCGGGGCTCCAGCGGCTTCTGCACCGTCAGCTCCGCGAGCTTCTCCGGCCCACGAGCCGCAGCTTTCCGCGAGCCCGGAGACAGAGACAGCACCGTTCCCATGACGACAACCGGACCGACCGGCGCGAGCTTCTCTGCAGCAGCGGAGCCTCTGTCTGTCTGTCTGTCCACCTGTCTGTCTGCTTGTCCGTCCGGTCTGTCTGTCTGTCTGTCTGTCCGGTCCGACCCTCAAACGTTAAAAATAAAAATCCATCAGGACCCAACAGAAATCTGTCGGCAGCTCCATCACCGCTCCAGCTTGTCTGTCCCTCTGTCCTATCTGTCTCTACCTGTCTGTCTGTCTCTACCTGTCTCTCTCTGTATGACGCAGCCTGAAGCAGAGGGGGCGGGGCTCCTGCAGAGACTCTGTCCGCGGTGCTGAAACAGTTTGAAGCTGCAGTGAAGATTATTATTATTATTATTATTATTATTATTATTATTATTATTATTACTTGTAGTAGTAGTATTAGTAGTAGTATTACATTACATTAAACGTGTAAAACATTTTCACTGAACACAGACAATATCAGAGGATTTACTATTATTAGTAGACTTAGTTTTAACATAGAAGAATTCAGTTTATAAATATTTTAATTTAATTTAATTGATGTTTAAATGAAAACGTGTTTTTTTTATCATTTAATATACTTTTATTACTTTTTAAAATTTAGTCAACCTGCAGCTACATGTGAACAGGAGCCTCCACTAGAGGGAGCTGTTTACCACTGAGTATTATATTTAACTGTAACTGTTACATCCACACATGTATTACATCCATGCGTGTGTGTGTGTGTGTGTGTGTGTGTGTGTGTGGTGGGCGGGGCCTGTGGCAGCATAAGGCTCATTGTCTGAGAAGGCAGAGGGAGAGAGGGAGGGTCGAGCGAGATAGACAAAGACTGCAGCTGAGAGAGAGAGAGAGAGAGAGAGAGAGAGAGAGAGAGAGAGAGAGAGAGACAAAGGGGAGGGAGGCCGACTCTCTTTCTTTCTTCATGTGGGGGAGGAGAGGGGGAGGATTAACCGGCGCTCACGCACACATTTAATATAAACACACACAACGACACGGCAGCAGAGCTTCATCTGGATCAGCATCAGCATCAGCAGCAGCAGCAGCAGCATCATCATCATCAGCTGCAGCAGCCAGGACGAGAGACAAAGAGACACTCAGACAGAGAGAGGCGATCTTCACCGTCTGACAAAAGACAGATAGACAGATAGCAGAGAAAGACAGACAAGAGGGAGAAACAGACAGGAGGGAGAGACAAACAGGAGGGAGAGACAGACAGGCCTTCTCCGCCTGATGGCCGACCACATGTTCCAGCCGCTGTGTGTCTGAGTGCGTTGCTGTGGGTGGGTGTGTTCGGTGTGTCTTTCTAGTGTGTGTGTGTGTGTGTGTGTGTGTGTGTGTGTGATGGGGAACGCAGAGAGCATGGAGAGCCAGCTGGCCGTGATCCGGTCCAGAGCCGCTCCGGTTCGACTCCCGATGCCGGACCCGGCTGAGCTGGAGGAGAGGTTTTCCATCGCACTGGTAAATACAACACACATACGCGCACGCTCACAGACACACGCGCGCGCGCACACGCACACACACACACACGATACAGACAAACACACTCACAGTGAACACATAAACATGATAAACATGTTTGACTGCACAGTGTCTGAATTAGCATGTTAGCATGCTAACATTAGCAGTAATTCCAGCTGAGGATTAGTTCTGCAGTGTGGTTCTGGTTCTGGTTCTGGCCATTAACCAAAGTACTGCACACCTTAAAATGTTGACCTGATGATGGTGCATGGAGTAATGCTGTGTTCCTGGAGACCTTTATGAAGAGTGTGTATTCTGTCTCTCTGAGGTTGATGGTGAACCTCATTGTTATCACAACAGGGACCAGTTCTGGTCTGTGTTGGACATGTTGGATGTTGTCACAGTCTGTTTGGAGAGGATGTGGCAGGTTAGAGTTAACCAGAACCCACCAACAAATTACAAAGGGACGCTGCGCCATTGTGTCCAGGTTAAACCTTTGCAACAATAAACTGCACCACATTGGGTGTTGAAGTTTATCATCCTGCTGAGAAAAACAAGAGGGCGATGGTCTGTGTAGACCACCAGGATCTGACTGGATTACACATATACATAAAAATGAATCAGGGCAAGAGTCAGGAGTAAGCTCTCACTCTATAATACATTCTGCAACATTTCTGATGTCAAACTTCTAAGAAAAGGAGCTTGACCTGATGAAGAACAGCATCACTGCAGACCAGTCCTTCTGGTTTTAAGATCCCATCAAGCCTCCACACTCACAAACTATGACTTTAAAAGAGTCACCGTGCTCAGGCTGCTCTTGATGGTACAGAGTATAGACAATACATTTTCTGTTATGAAGAGGTTTTACACAGTTGAAGGTAAACCGTGTAAGGTTTATACAGCATCTCTTATGTGGAGTTCAAGCAGCAACCGTGGCTGTGAAGTGAAGCTACTGTGGAAGTACCAAAACGTCCAATGTCCAGCTGGCTCCAGAAGTGAGTCAGTCTCCATATGTCCCCATGTTAAAATGTCCAACTTCAATAGCTAATTTCCCCGTTCATGACAACTGTACTGAGGGTGAATGTTTATAGAACTCACCTGTCAATGCGTGGACACTTTGATTGACAGGTAGGTGTTATCACAGATGGCTTGTTTGAGCAGCCAGGCATCATTCAGCCCGCCTCAGGTCCGCCAAAGATCCACGTCTTTGTCGATTTTTAGATTAGCCAGGTGCCAAAAGAGGCAGGACTGCCCACATGACGGCGGCCAGAGCTCCCACAACAAGCTTCAGAACGGCTCTTCAGAAACAAACCTGTGGGGAACGTCACACATACAGCATCCACTCTTTATACTGTCAGTAGTGGAGCTGCAAACAATCAGGATCCATGACAGCAACAGCTTAGATAAAAATACATCCATGTGACAACGAGACCCTAAATGGAGGTCTGGGTCTCAGCTATGGTGGACTCTGGGTTAGGGTTAGTGTGGTATCTCATTTGAACTGTCTGCTTATGCAGATGATGTCCTGGTAATAATTTAAATCAGCATCTTCTGCCAAAGTAAACCAGTTCAAAAAGAAGCTCTGGTGGGGGGGCAAGGATGGAGTAGCAGTCCACCTGCAGATCTAGACTGGTAGGAAGGGTTAGAGGTCATCCTGACTTTAAGGAGGGTTGTTGTGATTTCCTCTGGGACAGACAAACTGCTTCCACAGAATGAAGATCTTCACAAGTCCAACAAACAAACACACGAGATGGACTGGTAATGTGATGATTGGCCATTAACGATCACCTGTAGCAGCACAACGATCAACTCGTAATGATCACAACCAACAGTCTTTATCATCCCCTGTTCTCCAGGTGATGGGTTTAGACTCTATTCACTGGTCAAACGAGTGGTTTGAAAATTTGAAAGTTTCTCTTTGTTTCAGAATTCAATGAACCTGCCTCCTGACAAGGTGCGTCTGCTGCGTTCCTATGACAACGAGAAGAAGTGGGAACTGATCTGTGATCAGGTGAGTGGTGGTAATAAAGTGAAGAGTAACGTTGTAGTAATTTGATTACTTATAAATCTGTCTGTGTTGGATGTCTTTCAGAGTTAGCAGCTTGGTGCTATCTGCAGACATTGTGTCGTAGCTGCGCTAACTGAGCTAGCTTGCAGAAGTCTTCGGCTCTCGTGTCGCTGACAAAAAAAAAAAGTTTGTCACGAACTGGTCAGGAAGTAATCAGGTTACAGGAAGTGAATGGACAGGTCAGGTGGTTTAGGTTTCAAAATAAAAGCTCAGTTCAGTCACAAAATAGACAAATTCACCTATGAAGTCCCAGTGATACCTACACCAGGATAGAAATGGTTTATGGGTACAAGTCACGGCTAGTATTTGCTCTGGGCCACTTCAGGTTGGGGGAAACAAACAAGCTCCAGTAGTTGGAGGTAGTTTAGTATTGTTATAGTACTGTTGTGGAAGTAGTGCAGTGTAATAGTATAGTTTGTGATGTTTCTATGCTTTTGGTAATACTATATGTAGTATAATATGTAGTACTGTAGTTCTCGTAGGTTGATTAATGAATACATTTTTAAAGACAACCAGGTCCCGAAAGGACCACGTCACATTATCACCTGTAGAGTTTTTACTGTGAACACATTGTGCTGTCTGTGATGTTTATTTAAAACTAAAACTAAAGATGATGAAGCAGTTTGTGAACGCTGTGCTTGAGTTATTATTACAGTTACATTACATTTATAAATCGACCCCCAAAGGAGCAGAGTCACTGAGTTCAAAGTATCAGAACGATTCTCTGTTCAGATTTGACCAGATGTGAAAATAAAAAAAATAAAAATAAAAAAACTTTGACACTAAATTAAATTAGAGAATCTCTGCTTGTAAAACGGAACAGGATTAATTAGAACTTTAGTTAAGTAAACTCATCCTTTCTTCATGTTGGTTAACAAGCTTCACTGAATGTTTTCTTTTTAAAATGAATTAATCTGGACTTTACAGAGACCTTCAAATAATCGTATTTGAATTTATTAATTGATTAATTTAATTTCTATTATTATCTGAATTGATTAATGACATTGGGAGGGTCACATGTTCACGATGAAAAAGAAATGTCTCAGAACTGAAAGTACTGAAAACAAAAAAGAAATTCATAAAACTCACCTTTTTTTCTCCTGAGGTTCACACAGGTGTTATTAGTGGGCAGAGTTTCATATCTGATGTCTTCTGTTAACATTGTGTCTGATGCAGGAGAGGTTTCAGGTGAAGAACCCTCCACACACCTACATCCAGAAACTGAGAGGCTTCCTGGACCCAGCCGTCACTCGCAAGGTAATGGAAATGAGTTTGTTTACAACCGCCATTATGTCACACTGTAATGATGACATCACAAGTATTCAGTATTTTTCTGTTCTCTCACCTGTCTGTCATCAGAAGTTCAGAAGAAGAGTTCAGGAGTCAACTCAGATGCTCAGAGAGCTCGAGATTTCTCTTCGCACAAACCACATCGGGTACCTGTCTGTCCCAATGACAACCTGTCTGTCTCTGCCTGACCACCTGTCTGTCTCTATGACCACCTGTCTGTCTCTCTGCCTGATCACCTGTCTGTCTCAATGACAACCTGTCTGTCTCTCTGCCTGTCCATGTGTCTGTCTCTATGACCACCTGTCTCTCTCTGCCTGATCACCTGTCTGTCCCAATGACCACCTGTCTGTCTCTCTACCTGATCACCTGTCTGTCCCAATGACAACCTGTCTCTCTGTCTCTGTAGGTGGGTCAGAGAATTTCTGAATGAAGAGAATCGAGGTCTGGATGTTCTGGTCGAGTACTTGTCATTTGCTCAGTACGCCGTCACGTAAGTCTGATTGATTATCTATAGATAGATAGATATATATAGATATTTTAAAGACGTCATTTGATGTCAGCCTCCTGACAAGGTGCGTCTGCTGCGTTCCCATGTCATGCTTGTGTGTTCAGGTTTGATGGTGAGCAGTCAGAGGCCGGAGGCGAGGTCTCGTCTATAGACTCACCCTGGAGTCGGTCCATAGAGGACCTCCATGGCGATTGCAGCCTCCCCTCCCCATCCTCCTCTGTACCCCGAGCAGCTCGACACTCCATCAGGTAACAAATCTAAAAAAAAAACAGATAAACTTACCAGAAAACTCTGATCATCTGATGCTGTTTGTGTTTGTAGTTCCACTCTGGTGACCCGATCCAACACTCTGCCGAGTCGTCGAACTCTGAAGAATTCACGACTCGTCTGTAAGAAAGACGATGTTCACGTTTGTGTCATGTGTCTGAGAGCCATCATGAACTACCAGGTACTACTGATGATATGTTCACTACTCATGAACATATCATTATTTAATTTATTATGGTGATGTAATTTCCTGTCAAGCACAAAAACAAAAAATCATGATGATAAACTTCTTTGTTATTCAGAGATTGAAGAAATTTAAGAAATGTAAATCCACATGAAAAGAGGAAATCAATAAACACATTAATTATCATTAATAATCATTAATAACTTGGTCCTCCTCTTCCTCAGTACGGATTCAACATGGTGATGTCTCATCCTCATGCTGTCAATGAAATCGCCCTGAGCCTCAACAACAGGAACCCCAGGTAAGTACTACAAGTACTACACAGGTACTGCTAACCTGTCTCTCCACCTGTCTTCTGACTTGTCTCTCCACCTGTCCTCTGACCTGTCTCTCCACCTGTCTCCATCAGGACGAAGGCTCTGGTGTTGGAGTTGTTGGCTGCTGTTTGTTTGGTCAGAGGAGGACATGAGATCATCCTATCGGCATTCGACAATTTCAAAACTGTAAACACACACACACACACTCAAACAGGAAGTAGAACCAGTGACACAAACTGTAGCTGTTGTTTTCACAGGTTGAGTAATTGATTGCTTTGTTGCAGGTGTGCTCAGAGTCGATGCGTTTTGAGAAGTTGATGGAACATTTTAAGAATGAAGACGACAACATTGACTTTTTGGTACGACGGCTTAACTTTCTCTGAACTTTGCCAACTCAAACTACGAATATATGAATATTCTTAACATAACTCAGACTATTAATACAGGTGAATATGTCTAACATAAATATTTACACATGTGGATAAGACAGATATAAAATGAATAACTATGCATTTGAGTTTTAACTGTTCTTCAAATTTACACGACTTTCATTAACTCGTTAAGGAATTAAAGTTTGGGTACCCTATATGAACACAACCTACCTATGATTAAAGTTTAATCAGGGAAAAAACATCAGCAGGTCCATTACTGGTTGTTAAGTGAACATCTGTTTGTTGTCAACGTGGTAACGGTTGTCAGGTGGCCTGTATGCAGTTCATTAACATTGTGGTTCACTCGGTGGAGGACATGAACTTCAGAGTCCATCTGCAGTACGACTTCACCAAACTCAACCTGGACGATCACCTGGAGGTAACATGGTCACATAATCTGCTCTTGGCCAATCGCATGAGGGCAACAATCATTCCCCAATTCTGTACCCACACTATAATCATCATATGGTCCGCTCTCTGCCTGTCTCTCTACCTGGCTCCCTGTCCATCTCTGTACCTGTCTCCCTGTCTGTCCCTGTCTCTTCCTGCCTGTCTCACCTCAGAGGCTGAAGCACACAGAGAGCGACAGGCTGCAGGTTCAGATTCAGGCATACCTTGACAATGTGTTCGACGTTGGGACTCTACTGGAGGACGCAGAGACCAAAACTGCTGCTCTGGAACGAGTTGAGGAGCTGGAGGAGAACCTGGGCACGGTAAGACAGACAGGTGGAGAGGCAGACAGGTTTCGTACTATCCTGACTGTCTTTGTTCTCAGATGTTGGAGTGTCTACTGGACATGAAAAACAAAGCAATCGCAGATAGATAGAGACAGACAGGTTGAACAACAGACAGACCAGTGTTGTACTGACCCATCTGTTTCTCTCTCTCTGTCCACAGATGTCGGAGCGCCTGCTGGATGTTGAGAACGAAGCAATGCTGAAGATCGTTGAGCTGGAGAAACAGCTGATGCAAACCAACAAAGAGCTGGACCACGTTCGGGTCAGTGTCGTTACCATGGAAACCACACAAACACTTAGTCACCATGAAGTCAGAAAATGTTGGTGATGCTCATAGTCTGGTGTTTTAGAAAAGATGAGTCTATGTTTTATGTTTCTACACCTGATCAGTAAGATTTCCTAAAATGTTCCATTAACTCCACACCTGTCACACTGTACTGTCTCTTTAACACACCTGTTACCTGCGCATTAACACACTGTACTGTCTCTTTAATACACCTGTTACCTGTGCAGGAGGTGTATGCGAGTGCTAATTCTCAGGTGCACACCTTGCGGCGGATGGTTCGAGAGAAGGACCAGACGATCCGGCGTCAGAGTCGTCTGGAGCGTCAGGCTCAGGAGGCCCAGCAGGCCGGAGGACCCGGAGCTCCTCAACCACAGAGAGGAGAGGGGGACGGAGGGGTGGCTGATTCCGCCTCCCCTTCACCTCCACCCTGTCCTAACCTGTCCCCCAGGTGAGAGACATCACTGTACACTTCCTGCTGAGCAGAACACAGCAGACAGACAGTCTGAGCCGAGCTGTGAACAAAGTGGAATACTTGGCAGATAATTAGACAGATTCCCTTCAGGTGCTGGTCGAGACCAACAAACAAATATTGGACTGATCAGGTCACAAACACAAGGTCACATGAAGATCATGTCATCACACAGGCAGAGGATCTAAACATTAAAGCCCCATCCTGACCTGAACAATTGTTCACCAACATTAACACCTGTTTGTTATTGTTCTGCAATTAAATTATTTCCTGCCAAGTTATTGTGTTAATTACAGACTTCATATTAGTATCCTGAAAATATGTGTATACAAAACTGTTGGTTAATATGTCAGCCACAAATACTTTATAAGACAACGTTTACAGACTGTTGTTGAGTTCTGCTGCCCCCATGTGGCCAAAAAAATGAATGCAGCTTTAAGGATGTTTCTCTCACTGCAGATTTCTAAGTTACAAACTTATTACAATAATTTGGTCACCAGTGACTTCATAAACAAAACAAACAGGGTAACAGTTACAGTAAACAACGAGTGAGTGACTGATTGAATACCTGATTGATTTCTATAGTCCTGAGACCGTAGCCTATCACAGCATGGGTCCAGGGATGAGTGGAGCTTCAGGGATGCCAGCCCCGCCCCCTCCCCCTCCTCCACCACCAATGCCAGGCACAGGTGAGTTTCAGCTCCACCAATCGGATTTTAATCATAAACATAAAAAAAGAGCTGGAGGTTCCACTGATACTGCAATTTCTGCTAAGTGGTGCTGGACCAAGGAGTCAAAGTACATACACATACACAGTCAGTGCTCTTGGTATAGTGTTTTGATTGGGCCTCCAGAAATCAATTAATACAACATAATTAAACCAATTAGCAAACAGTGTTGTCAAGGTCTGAACAAACTGAGTGTATTTATCTATGTTTAAAGTAAATAGAAGTAAGATGTGAAGGTAATGATCTTCACCAACACACGACTGCTGCGACCAAGTATTAAAACCTGCCGTCTTCTCTTCTTCTTTGGTTATAGTATCCAATGGGCCATACCCTGCACCTCCTCCCCCTGCTCCTCCTCCCCCTCCTCCTCCCCCACCTCCTCCCTGTCGTACCAGCGAGCTGTCCTCCTCCGTCCCCATGCCCCCCCCACCTCCTCCTGTGGCCCCTCCTCTCCCGGGGTCAGGGGGGTCACCCACAGTCATCTTTAACTCAGGACTTGCAGGTGAGACAGATGATGCATTTACTCACTGCACGTTAAATACAGAGCTTTTAATTACTCTTCATTTCTTTCCAAGATCTGCATAAAGGTCCTTTCTATGAAGTCTAAATAATATCTTAAAAACATGGTGTCTTCAAGGAAGCGCCGACATCTGAGTTAGAGCTGAAGACAGTTCGAATGCAATCATCATTTTAACATTGTTTGTTGTGAGAGTTTAACTTTCTGTTTTCTGTTCTTTGTTTACAGTTGCATGCATTCACAGCTTCATGATACTAACGTCTTTTTTCTCTTGTTTTGTTGACAGAGGGTCCTCTCAAATTATTCTGTACGTATACAGACAGTCTTACATTTAAACATCTTTACATTTCTACATTAGATTTTTTCTTGCTTCCATCTCTTCCTCTATCTGGTCCTCTGCAAACTGGAACCTTCATTACTGCACACCAGCCTCCAGCACAGTCAGCTATTGGCTAGCTTGTCTCTTATTAATGTCACATGTTTGATCTCATTGGTCGACCGCTTTAATGATTGTTCAGACTGAAGGAGAAGCAAGACACAAGAGTTAAAATGTGTTTATACCTGATTTTAGAAGTGATTTCATATAAAGTCAAATGAAAAACACATATGCATGAACACAATCATCAAATAAATAAAACCATTACAAACCGCTGGTTAGACCTTCGATGTGGGGCAATAAAAAGATGAAAAGCTGTTTTGCTTTTTCCATTGTTGTTTCACAGCTGCTGGTGAGCTGCTGGTCTCATGGGATGGGAAAAAGTTAGTCATAGGGATTCAAAACTGACCAGGTACTGGAAAGGGTTGTGGTTAATGTAAATGTAACCAATAGGAGATAAACAGGTTCACAACAGTAGGGCAACAGGAGGGGCAGACCATAAAATGTTAGCCCTGAAACCCTAAGGAACAAATCTCCAGGTGACCAGACGGAGAAATTAATTCCTTTACTCGGTCAATATAAAAAGTGATTTTAAATACATATATCAGGTTAGATTTATCGGTCTGATATCTGAGAAATACAGTTGATACTTTGTTTGTGGTGAATAAACAAACTGCAGCCAAACTGTCAAACTCATCAGATAAAAAAATTCAGTGAAAATTCTGAACACACCTGAAGACTTTAACTGATTCTCGATGCTCACCTGTCTTTCTCCCTGCTGTGCAGCCGTGAAGATAAAGAAGCCAATCCAGACTAAGTTCAGGTTGCCAGTGTTGAACTGGGTCGCCCTGAAGCCAAGTCAGATCAACGGAACAGTCTTCAATGACATTGACGATGAGTCCATCCTTCAGGTAAAACAAAGACATATTTTAAATGTTTTATTTGAATCCAACAATTATATTCAAGTATTCAGGATTCAGATATGTTTATAACAGAAGTTAAAACATTGAGAGATTTTAACACTAAACTGGGTCAAGGAAAAGATGAGAGAAAAGCTGCTGAAAAGGACTTTAAACATTAATATATCTTCACTTGATGATGTGCACTCAGCATTAAGCTCACAGCTGCATAGAGTGAGTTGTGGATGACCTGGGTTTCACCTTTCAGGCAACATATCGGCTGTTGTTGGGGTTACACACAAAATATACTTTCACCTCTTCTTGAAAGACACTTTCTTCCTCTGTAACTTTTTCTCACGACCTGGACATGGAGCAGTTTGCAGGGAATGTTTAAACACCTGTGTCTCTCTCAGGACCTGGATGTGGAGGGCTTTGAGGAGCTGTTTAAGACAAAGGCTCAGGGTCCAGCAGTGGATTTGACTCTGTCCAGGCAGAAACTTCCTCAGAAAGCTCCATCCAAAGTTTCTCTGCTGGAGGCCAACAGAGCCAAAAACCTGGCCATCACTCTGAGGAAGGCTGGTCAGGGGTCAGAGGTCATCTGTCGTGCCATCCACACGTAGGTCAAGGTTCAGCTGTACCACACCAATAACAAGGATCATAATCTCCATCAGTAACTCTACCAGTAACAACATACTGTATACTGTAACCCCAGACATCACAAATATATATACATACGTGTGTGTGTGTGTGTCCTAAACAGTCTGGTTTATGTTTCTGCAGGTTTGACCTGCGAACAGTCCGGGTCGACTTTGTGGAGTGTCTGATGCGTTTCCTGCCAACGGAGACAGAGGTGAAGCTTCTACGGCAATATGAGAGGGACAGAAAACCTTTAGAGGCTCTAAGTGATGAAGACCGGTTCATGATGCAGTTCAGTCGCATTGAAAGACTCAATCAGCGGATGTCGATCATGACATTCATGGGCAACTTCACAGACAATGTCCAGATGTTAACTCCGGTAAGACAGGCAGGTAGACAGGTGTGTTGACAGACACACAGTAATACAGACAGACAGGAAGATGTGACCTGTTCCACTGTGTTGTGTTTCCTCCCAGCAACTCCACGCCATGATTGCTGCTTCAGTTTCTATAAAATCATCTCAGAAGCTCAAGAAGATCCTTGAGGTCAGTATCCATATGTTGGTTTATATAAATATGCAGTATGTTTAGATAACCATCTGTATAAACAATTTCTTTCTTTGTTTTTATAATTTTCTACATTGTAAAATAATACTGAAGACATCAAAACTATGGAAGAACACAAGGAAGTGCTAAACAACCCAGAATATGTTTTATATTTTAGATTCTTTAAAGTACCCATATTTTGATGACAGCTTAGCACACTTCTGTCATTCTCTCAGTCAGACTCAGGAGGTCGTCACCTCTGAGCTGCTGTTAATTGTGAGGCTGCTAATTGTGATGAACTTCTCCTCTGCAGCAGAGCAAACTCTGGTTCTTCATGGAAGACACTTTCATCAGAGTGTTTGATGAGACTGACTTGAAGACACATTTAAAGTTGTTGAAATGTTCTGGACTGACTGACCTTCATGTCTTAAAATAATGATGGACTGTTATCTCTCTTTACTTAGCTGATTACTACAGTAACTGAACTGAGCTGTTTACTGTATGCAAACGCTACCTCTGAAAAACACAACTGAGGGTCTCAAACAATAAAAAGGCAAGAAATCCACTAATTAACCTTTGAAGAGGCACACCTGTTAACTGAAAACCATTCCAGGTGACAACCCCATGAAGCTGACTGAGTATACCACATGTGTATACCACATACTTAATATTTCATAGTTTAAATTTCTTCAGTGTTTATCTACAAGGTAGAAAATAATAAAAATAAAATGAAGAAAAAAGACTGAAGCAGTGTTTGTGTTGTTGTTGTAGATCATCTTGGCTCTTGGAAACTACATGAACAGCAGTAAGAGAGGAGCTGTGTACGGATTCAAACTGCAGAGTTTAGACCTGGTAAGACTCGCATGCACCCTCAGTTCAGGTGAAGTATACTGACAGCCTCGGTTCAGATGAAGTATACTGACAGCCTCAGTTCAGATGAAGTATACTGACAGCCTCAGTTCAGATGAAGTATACTGACAGCCTCATTTCTAATGAAATAAACTGACAGCCTCAGTTCAGATGAAGTATACTAACAGCCTCAGTTCAGATGAAGTATACTGACAGCCTCAGTTCTAATGAAGTATACTGACAGCCTCATTTCTAATGAAATAAACTGACAGCCTCAGTTCAGATGAAGTATACTAACAGCCTCAGTTCAGATGAAGTATACTGACAGCCTCAGTTCAGATGAAGTATACAGACAGCCTCATTTCTAATGAAGTATACTGACAGCCTCGGTTCAGATGAAGTATACAGACAGCCTCATTTCTAATGAAGTATACTGACAGCCTCAGTTCTAATGAAGTATACAGACAGCCTCATTTCTAATGAAGTATACTGACAGCCTCAGTTCAGATGAAGTACTCCATCAGCTTTGAACTTTGAAGTTCTTAGAGCTCCCCTGGTTGTTTTTTTGTGGTGTGAATATGATCTAAGTTTTTAATAGCAACTTAATGTGGCTACGTGTTTGTTTGTGTTCAGCTGCTGGAAACAAAGTCAACAGACAGGACGCAGACGTTGCTTCATTACATTGCCAATGTGGTGAGAGAAAAATATCCTGCAGTGTCTCTGTTTTACAACGAGCTTCACTATGTCGACAAGGCTGCTGCAGGTGAGTCTGTCAACCAATCAGAAAATTGCAAACATATCAGACTGTGTGACACTCAGCTGTGTGTCCCTACCTGTGTGCAGTGAGTCTGGAGAACGTTCTGTCTGATGTGAAGGACCTGCAACGTGGCATGGAGCTCACCTGGAGAGAGTTCAGTGTTCAACACAATGCCACACTCAAAGACTTCATCAGCAGGAACGAATCAAGACTCAGCAAGCTGCAAGAGGACGCACGCATCGCTCAGGTGACACATACTTTTCCAGTCGTCCAATCACAGTGCAGCAGAAAAATGTCTGCGAGTTGCTTCTAATTTGTAAGCAATAATTATAAAGCCTGCTCTTGGTTAACTAATTTAACCAACAGTCTTTTTTACAGTCTAACGACACTGTAAAAAAATACATTTTGTCTGGACTCACTAGGATGCGTTTGAAGATGTGGTAAAATTTTTCGGAGAGAGCTCCAAGACAATGCCGCCATCCGTATTCTTCCCAATCTTTGTTCGTTTCATTAAAGCATACAGGGTGAGTATGACATGACACATCTTTCTCCTTCTCCTGAATGGGGGCCTCACACAGTGACACCACAGTTTACACAGTTTCACCAATGTGTGTATTCAGCTGGCGGAGGAGGAGAACGAACAGAGGAGGCGTCAGGAGCAGATGTTACTGGAGAAACTGGAGCAGGAGGAGCAACAACACGAGGAGGAGGAGACCAAGGTGAGTCAGTGACCTTTCACACTCAACAAGTACTGCTGAGTCGTTGTGATTAATTTCAGACATGTACAGTTGAAGAGTATCGTCTAAACATTTACTCATGGATCAATTCATGATGGATCGATACCTGATGGATATGTGAGAGATCACATAAATGAAGGCTAATGACATGACAGATGTCTCAGATGTGACGGGTCATATGTAAAAGCTTACGCCAGTTCAGAAGTAAAATGATTATTGATTTTATAATTATTGATTTTAAAAGGTTAAAGGTGAAAATGAAATAATAACAGAAAGGTCCTCCTCGCCTCCAGTCTCCGTCCCACAGGGGGAAGCGACAGCAGCAAGAGCTGATCACTGAGCTCAGACGACGACAAGGAAAAGACAGCCGCCATGTTTATGAAGGGAAGGATGGAGCCATAGAGGACATCATTACAGGTAAACACGACATCACAGGTAAACACGACGTCACAGGTAAACACGTCGTCACAGGTAAACACGATATCACAGGTAAACACGACGTCACAGGCAAACACGTCGTCACAGGTAAACACGATATCACAGGAAAACACGTCATCACAGGTAAACATGTCGTCACAGAATTAGTTTTTTCTCACCTGCAGCTCTGAAGACCGTCCCCTTTACGGCCCGATCGGCCAAACGCAGCTCTCGCTTTTTCTGTGACCCAGCCCACTCCGAGGAGCACTACTGAGAGAGAGACATGACATCAGAGAGAGAGAGTTTATCTGTCAGCATGCCTGATGATGTCTTCTTCAGATGACCACGCCCACTTCTAATCGATGGGACCAATTAGCACTTTGAACATTTATTATCAATTGATGTGAACTGATGACATCATGTTTTGTAAGTTATTTTATTGGCCAGTGTAGGCACAGACTGGGTGACCAGATTCCATCTGACCATTGACCTCTGACCTTCTAGATTATGTTCCACTCTGGCCTGACAAACAGCAATCAAACTGTGTAAATGTGACAACTTAAACTTTCTTGACCTGACAGAGACACGTACCTGAGTGATGCTCTGAGGTTGAAGGTTTAGGTTTATAGAGGATTCTGTGAAGAAGAATCTGCATGATGTTGAGATAATGACAGTGTTTAGAGATACGTGTTGTTCATGCCAGTTGTGGAAATTTGTGCCTGATTTCTTAAAAATATCACATCAACAAAATGTGAGCCTGTTACAGGTAGTCTCTGATCAGCGGTGGCACTGTAGAACAGCATGCTGATGAGCTGGTAATGTTTTATCACATATATGACACAGACACACAAACACCTAATAAGTTAGAAATCACAGGTGAGTTGGATCACGTGAATGTAGGTGAATGAAATGTTTCTCATAAACATTTCCTGTGTCAAAGTTCTGCAGGTTTTTAAAAACCAGACCTATAGTCTTTTTTGGTTTTAGGTTTTGGGTCAGCAGGTCTGTGGTTTTGTAGTTGTTCTGGGTTCTTTTCGGTCTGTGTCTTTAGCTGGATCTTGTACAGGGTTCTACTCATTTCACTACATTGTGTTCTACTGTATTTATGAGCCTTACCACAGCCAGAGATACACAGTCTGGCACCTTTCATTAAGTTACAGGAAACAGTGTTAACAGGAAGCATTCAGTGTCAGATTGGCCTTTTGAGTCAAAATCTTTGCCAAACTCTGGATCTCCCCAGTCTCCTTCCTGAACCCGCCCCTTTCTTTCAATGCTGTTAGCTAGCAGCAGCCACACTCCACCAGAAACATCAGCTTCAATCTCAAACGTGTTTTATCCACTAACATGATGGAAGTACGTGACCGTGTCACCTGACGCTGATGATTCAGGTATGAGCTGCAGTTTGAGGTGTAGCAGTACGGGGCTGCTGTTTGCGCTTTCATAACTGTCGTGGCTGCCAAGTTCTCCACATAGTCTGAACTGATTCAACGGGAAAGACCTGACTGCCTTCAGTCTGTAACATGAGGACATGGACATAAAGGAGGCACCTGGGCAGACCTAAAGAGACATGGGGACACCTGCATGGAATAGTACGAACAGACCTCAGCAGAATGGTACTGTTGTTTCTGGTGTTGGAGAGTTCAGTCTCAAACGAAGGCACTCACTGATGTGTCCGGTCTAAACAGCCCTGCATCAACACTTCCTGTCCCCCTCCTTCCCTCTTATCTCCGACCTTAAACCATCATCTCAAATCAAAATAAGACAAAAAAGTGAAACAGCACAAAGTTTTCTACGTGTACATATATTTTCTAAAACCTGTGTAGCGTTGCTCGTACTCTGTTTAGTGTTTGTTGGTTGTTGATGGTGATTGATTACATTTGGTGTAAATAAAACGCACCCTGTCCACATGAAGCTGCTGTCTCTCTGTTGAATACAATTACAAAGATTATTTGAAACAACAGCTGAGTTTAAAACAAAGTCCTGAGTGAAGCTGGAGGGAACAGCACTGAGTGAACGTGTCAGGAAACAAATAGATAAGAATAGATTACTGAAGCATTAAAATCAACTTTGAGTTAAATAACTTAGACAAAATAAGTTTGTAGTCAGAGACTGCACTGTATGTAACATTAAATCAAAAGCTCTAATAGAAAATAAAAAGATTAAATTTAAATAGAGAGTGAAGCACCGTGAACATTTGAACTGATCATTTCATTATAATGATTAACATGTTGAACTACATGTCCCATAATCCTCAGAGGCTCAGCTGTCTTTCAACTTTTATTTTATTTTCACATTAAACAAAGTTACATATGAGAATATGAATAGAATACAGAATAGACTGATTGGCTGAATATTGTCCTTGCTTCTGATTGGCTGTCTATTCCTTTTTTCTTTACAGTTATAAACAAATATGTTGTGAACATCAACATTAAATTAAAGCTAAATATTTTGTCCGTTTATAATTAACCATTTACTAATAATGACTGACCCAGTTCAATAACTGTTGATTGCTAACAGCTAATATGAAGCTAACAGTTTCTGATCGTTGTGATTAATCAAATCAAACTGTTGATCACTTCCTGCGGGCAGTCTGTGCTGTGATTGGCTGAGTCTCCTGAAGATCATCCAGAGAAAGAGTTTGAAGCACGACCTTTGACCCCGAGTCCTGTCACCTGCAGACACACACACACAAACACACACACAGTCAGCTACAGCTGGTGAAACACAGGTGAGCTAGTCAACAAAGTGTACAGAGGTGAGCCTGACCCTGAAGGTATCTCCGGCCAGCGGCTGGTGTCTCCTCTCTGATTGGTCAAGGCCCAGACTGGCGGAGGTCACATAGAGGTCAGAAAAGTCTGGACCTCCAAAACAACACGAGGTGGTCTTCATCACTGGCAGAGAGACCGTCTGCAGCCGCACACCTGAGAGAATACAACAGGTGAATTCATTGTCAGGTGTTCTCAATACTGAACAGGTAAACTAGAAAATCACGCAGAGAAAAGGATGCAATGTCACAACACATACCCTTAAATTCTTTTTTACTTAAATTATATCTAAACTTTTTTCAAAGTGAACAAATAATCATGTTAACGAATAATGACCTCACTGTTGACCAAAATAATCAAGATTAGGGTTTCTGTCATCATTGAGCGAGGCGAGCTTGGCCCCACATTAGCTCTTCAAACAAGTTCCCAGATGCTCAAAGAAGTCTTACCTCTAGTTAGCCCTTCTTTATTGGATATGATTAATCTGTCTTTATTATCAGGATATGTACCACAGTCTTTTAAAGTAGCTGTAATTAAACTTCTTCTTAAAAAGCCCACTCTAGATCCAGAGGTTTTAGCCAACTACAGACGATATCAAACCTTCCCTTTCTCTCTAAGATACTTGAGAAAGCTGTAGCCAATCAGCTGTGTGACTTTCTCCATGAGAACAGTTTGAGGATTTTCAGTCAGGATTTAGAGTGCATCATAGCACAGAGACCGCACTAGTCAAAGTTATAATTAACCAGTAAAACTAACCAGTATTACCAGTATAACTAAATAGTATAACAAACCAGTATAACTAACTGGTATAACCAGTATAACTAACCAGTATAACTAACCAGTAGCAGGGTCAATGTTGATGACTCGTCCTCCGTTGTAACAGGCCACCCACAGACGACCGTCAACATCAAGTGTCATCCCGTCTGGAAGCCCCTCCCCCTCCTCCATACGGTACACAACACGGCGGTTACCTAGCAACAAGCACACATATGTAAACATAAATACTCGTATGTACTGCAGTATAAACACACATAAATACTTGTATGTACTGCAGAATAAACACACAGTTACCAATTTGTCCTGAGTGTGAGTCGTAGTCAAAGGCGTCGACCGTCTGAGACAAACTGTCGATGTAGAAAAACGTCTTCTGATCCAAAGACCAGTCCAAACCATTAGATATGTCCACCTGAGAGTGAGACAGGTACAGACATATAGGTGTTGTTACCTGGTTCAGGTGTTTGGTCACAGTGAGGTCAGAGGTTGCAGAGAACAAACAGACAGACAGGTACAGATAGGCAGACAGGTGTTGCTACCTGGTTCAGGTGTTTGGTCACAGTGAGGTCAGAGGTCACAGAGAACAGAGATCCTTGTTGTCTTTGCACCTCGGCAGGTCGCACCTCCTTCCCCATCGTACCTGAGACACGACATGACAACATGATGTCATGCAGACAGGTAAACAGACAGATAACCAGGTCGCACCTCATTCCCCATCCTACCTGAGACACAGTAACACGTGCTACTATGGCAGCACTACTGTATGTCAGACAGACAAGTAATCAGACAGGTGACTAGACTTACCTGCCAGCAGGCGTCCAACTGGATCGACCTTCCCGTCGTTCAGTCGGTTGTTCGGTTTGTCCTCGTCGACCTCCACCAATGATAATATCATCTGAGTCGACCAATCAACAGCCACGATGCTGCGACCCACACCGGCAACGTAACCACCTGACCGGCGAGGAACTACGAAGCCAACCGTGTCAGCTGGAGACACAGACAGGCAGGTGAGAGACAGACAGGTGAAAGAGCGACAGCCGCCGTTCCCTTGCATTTCATGAATAAACTGTTTACTGCGTGCTGATTGGCCGACCTGTCTCGACAGACTGGATCTGATTGGTCGTTGAACTCCAGCGGTGGATTTTTTGCCCCCCGATATCGACAAACAGCAGCATCTGCTCAGACTCCTCCCACACGGGCCCTTCACCAATCAGAGAGCCCGTCTTCACCGCACATTCCACCTTCACTGATGACATCATCACCTGTGCGATAGTACACGATGTTACACACAGTACACGATACTAATATAACAGAGTACTTGATGGCACTAATATAACGTAGTACCTCGCGGTACTGCATAATTGTGTTTACGGCTCTCAGCTGACTGGACACTTCAGTCTCGGCAGAATTCGTCACATTTTGTCGTTTTCCGTTGCGGCTTCGTTTGTGGTCGGTTCACGGAGCTGAGCAGACTCAGCTTGACAACAGGCTGAGTGCACTGATCTATGAAGTACTTTAAAAAGTAACGATACTTTAAAGAGTCGTGCACACATGAAGTACAACTCTGCTTTACCGTGTACTTTAGATGCAGATAAAGGTACACAAACACATGCAGTACAGACATGACTAACGAGTACACCATGTATTACAACATGACTAACGAGTACAGCATGTATTACTACAAACCTACCTGCAGTAACTCAGTCTGTGATCTCTGAAGGATCCCGGTGCACTCTGTAGTACTTTAGTACTTTGCAGTACTTTGTAGAACTTTGCAGTACTCTGTAGGACTTCGTAGTACTTTCGAACGGATCCTTAATATTTCTTGTGTACTTCGCTCGGTCTGCTGACTTGTAAGCTCCGCCCCTCCAAACGGGCTGACTCCGAACAAACGCACAGCTGAGTCAGCAGACTGATCAATAATAAACATTGATTAAAGTTATTGATTTAAATATTAAAGCTGAATGTATTCATTATAATTTATGCTGATTACATTTAAACTTGATTTATATTATTTATTTTTAACATTTCCATAAAAACATGAAGTTTGTCTCGTCAAATATCACCTCACTTTAAAAATAAATAAATCAATAAAGAACATAAACAGGAAGTTGGACAGCTTCAACAGGAAACTGCAGCCACAGAACTGACGACCATCACATGATGTTTGCAGGACAGACGTGTTGTACGTTTCATTAAACATGGTACACGGATGAAGTTCATTTCTTCATTTCGTTTTTTTTTTTATTCACACAAACACAGAAGAAAATCAGCTGATCAATCACCATTTACATCAAAGCATACCAACTCTGGTCGCCATGGTAACACCTGCTCTGAGTATCTGAGTAAACTGAGGGTCGTTTTTTGGCAGCAGATGTTCTGCCATCTATGTACATACACTCTGAATGGAGGGTCAGTTTTTGGCAGGGGTCATCCTAATGTCTCTGAATGGAGGATCACTTTTTGGCAGCAGACGCTCTGGCTCGGTTCAACCTGTCAATCAACAAGCGATCGGAGGCAGAGCATCTGGACAGGACCACGCCCATCTCTGATTCGTTCTTGCGTTCGATGGCGGCGTCGGCAGCGCCTTCCAGATCACTGGCAGGAAGAGAAGAAGAAGAGCGACCTGAGAGGTCATGTCTCACCTGTCTGACATCACAGATGATCACATCACAGGTGTTCTGAGTCTTACCTGATGGCCAGGTGAGCTTTGACCTTCTGCTCAGGCGTCACCTTGGAAACGTACTTCTTGGCTTCGTACTTGTTGTTACACTTCATGCAAACTTCAACAAACGCCTGAAGGAAAGACACCGCTAAGAATTATGGGAAATGTAGTTCTCCCTCTCTACAAAGTTAACAATGTCAATTAACGAACATCGTTAAGTCTTTAATTAAAGGTGAAGGGGCTTGGTATTACCAGATAGCCAATAGGAGACTTCTTGCTCTTTGAAAACTTCTCTAGCTCCTCCCACTCCTCCTTTTCCGCCAGAGACTTCAGCTTCAACCACCAATACCTGTACAGGAGAGACAGGTAGACAGGTGGAGAACATGTCGGTGTAAAAAAAAAATAATCAATTGAAGCGTCATGATGTTTCCACTTTCTCTGCCTCGTTTAACGAACATCTCAGCTCTGTGTTAAGCCAATTACAGCAGAAAGAGCAGTGACATCACTTCCTGAATGGCTCACCTTTTGTCTGGAACTCTGAAGTCTCTGTAAAGTTGTTCTGCTTGTTTGTGGAGTCCTAACGCCAGCAGAGCCTCCATGGTGGCCTGCACAACAGGAAGTGACATCACAAGACAGGCAGTGAGTACATGGGAATGAATAATGTAGTCCTACCTATACACCTACCTGTTGAGACAGTCCCAGTAGCACCCGTCCCTTCACTCACCTGTAGGGACAGTCCCAGTAGCCCCGCCCCTTCACTCACCTGTAGGGACAGTCCCAGTAGCCCTGCGCCTTTCTCGTCATCCAGTTTCCGTTGGAAACGAAGCAGACGCATCTCATCCTCTGTGGCCTGAAGACAAACGTTGACATGAACTGTTGACTTTCCTCAGGTGTCTGTTAGCTACATGCTAACATACATACATAACTAACCACTTATTTAATGTGCCGTGTTTGTCCACTAGATGGCAGTATGACAGCACACACTCTTTTTAAACAAGTCTAATTAAACATTGAGTTAACTTAATGAGGATAAATCATTGCTGGTTTGTTGTTGACCTTCAGGACAGGAATCAGAACGTGTTCATGTTTCATACGGGGTCAGGATTTTACAACATGTCTGAGTCTTAAAGTGTGACAGCAGATTTTTATTTTACAGATATCAAATATTTTATTCATTATTCAAATTTTATGATCGACCATTTCAAACTGAAAGATTCAGTGTGACAGACTTTTACCTTCGCAGCAAACTCGTTCTTCGCCTTGTTGTATTCATCTACAGCACTCTGCAGGAGAGACAGACGGCTCTCTAACCTCTGAGGCAAAGAGACAGACAGACAGACAAGCAGAGAGAGAGGCAGAGAGACACGTCATGCTAGCTTGTCATAAAGCTAAAGCTCAGGAGTCAGGATAAATATTCATGATCTTTAAATGAAAACGGGTTCTATGAGTTCTCACAAGGTTCTTCAGTATAGACCTAACTTTCCTAACCTTCCTAACCTACCTAACCCTCCTAATCTCAGACCTGTATGCTCCATAAACCGGACCAAATGTTATACACATACGTTTAAGACAAAGTATATAAATGATAATGATGATGAGCTGAAGCACTCTGACTCTTGAACTAAACATTTATTTAGAGATTCATGACACAGAGCTGATCAGCCTTCAAATAATAATAATAATAATAATAATAATAATAATAATAATAATAATAATAATGTCTCCTTCAGGTGAGACAACACAAACTGAACTGATTCAAGTTGAACGTTTGTTACCTTTTCTCTGTAACTCGCAGTCATGTAGTAGTTGGCGAGCTCCTGGTGATCGTCATCCTGGTTATAAAGATCCTTCAGAGTTTCCTGTTCCTGCAGTTTACAGAACTGACACACAGATTAACAGATTAATAATCTGGTCAATGTAACTGGGCTCAGCAGCTTCTATGGACAGCAAAGAGGACAGTGACGGAGGAAGCTAAGAAGAGAAAAGGAGAGAGTGAGCGAGCAAGAAGCCGCCGGACAAGAGTAAATCTGGGACTGACTTTTAGTGGTTGGTGAGAGCTTGGTGAAATAAAAGGCTGAAAGACAGACGCCGAGCTGGGCTGACTGCTGTTGGACTAGTCAGTAATATTAGCTGGCTGCTATGTCTGCTGTTGGTGACCTTGTTGATGTTTGGCTGTTAGCAAAGTTGTCGACTCGCTAGTTTTTGATCAGAAGTAATGTAATCAGAACAAATACTCGAGTACAGCTGAACACAGTTACCACAGTGGGATTACACTGGTTTAATCTGGTTTAATCTTTTATTTTAATCTTTTATTTATTTATGAGGATGAAGGTGAGGATGAGGAAGGTGAAGATGAGGATGAGGAAGGTGAGGATGAGGATGAGGATGAAGGTGAGGATGAGGATGAAGGTGAATATGAGGGTGAGGATGATGAGTACCTGTCTGTAGAGGCTCAGTGCCACGGGCTGGTTCCTCAGTGTCATGAAGAAATCTCCTCTGTTCATCTCGTTCTTCAGGTAAGTCACCACGGTGTAAACTGAAAACAGGAAACCATCAGTGTGACATCATCGTGTGACATCAGTGTGACAGACAGGTGGTGGGTGGGGCTAACAGACTTACCCAGGTCAGTGTCTCCACTCTCCACTGCTTTACTGAGCGCCAGCTGACTCCTCTTCATCTTCAACAGCAAAGGAACCTGTTCTCCAGACCGGGCCTCGAAGTCCAACAGCTGACACACACAGACACAAACATTCAGAACCAGAACCTGACAGACGGACCCGCTCTGTGTTATGGAATTTTCTATCCTTTGGTTACACAGGGCCGGGCATGGGCCTTGGGGTCATAGACAGTTACAGCACTAAATCATATCAGAGAAGACGCTCTCTCTTTGGTATGTAAGGCCGCTGTTTGGATTTCTGGAGGAGTGCAGGTGCCAGCCTATCTCAGAGTTGCCTGGTGACCAGGGTCGAAGAAACTCAATGTTGGCCTCCTAGACATAATAGATAGCTAACTGTTGACATTCCATTAACATGAACAGACAACAATGTCTCCAGACTAGTATGTGCTGAAGATAACACTAACATGGGTAAATGCATTCCCTTTGACTATTTTTGGATGTATAGTATTTGTGGCGTCATCTGTAAGGGTTTAAAGTCTGACCACCAGCATGAGTTGGGCAGAATAGAGACCGACTCATATGCATACCTGATTGTATGTGTGAATGTCTCTATCTCTCTAAGCTTCAATAATTATTACAGAATAAGACATTAGAGGCTCCTGAACGCTTTCTTCCCTCCTGACCTGGTGCCATTGACTTTCAGCAATTTCTCCACAATACTCTGAACCAGAACCTGACAGACGGGCTCACTCTGAACCACAACCTCAGGTCTGACATGGTCCTGGTACGCAAACTGACAAACACGAAGTTACCTTGATGGCGAGCTCGGTGCGTCCACATTCGTACGCTTTAGCTGCAATGTGCGAGTACGACACACCAGGTGAGTCTCCCACCTTCACACACACAGCTCGGGCTATGGCTTCATCTGATAGGTCCTTCTGCTGCACCTGGGCACAAGCACATCACACAGGTGAGTTCTGCAGGTAAATCAAACTGGACATGAGGTGGGAGGAATCAGGTGGGACATGTGAGAGATCAGACAGGTGTGACAGGTTACCTTGCATGAAGCCCAGTGTTTGAGGACTCTGCTGACTCCCTGATAATCTGGAATCTTCAGGTAACGACAGATTTCTATCGCTAACGGATAAAACTGTCGATACACCAACCTGAGACACAGACAGGTATGGAGAGAGACACATAGATAAGAGTAACAGACAGGAACAGCAAGGAAAAAAAATGGTTGGTTGGATGAGCAGACTCACCTGTCAATTAGCACCTGTAGAGTCATCTGTTTGAATCTGAGGTCAGATGTAAAGGAACTCACCAGTCACTAAAGACCACTGTACACTATATTTCCCATGATGCACCTGTGGGTAAGGATACTGAGTGTGTGTCAGCGGCAGCCCCACGCTGCTCTCTCTGACTGCGTTCAGAACTCTGAGTTCTCTGCAGGTCGACACAAACGGGTCCGGACTGAAGTCTGTCAGGAAACACTTCCCAAACGATGCCGCCTGGAGGACAGAACACGACACAGAACCAACCGTGTTAGGAACACCACATTGTACCAACAGCGTTAGACCGCAGAACACCACACAGAACCAACTGTGTTCTCACCCTCAGCAGGGATTTCTGAGTGTTGGTGTCATATTCATGTCCCGCCGCCTCCACACACTGTCTGACTGCTTCTCCCAGCATGCTTTGCTCCTTGATCTCCCTCAGGTACTCATCGGCCTTTTGACTCGACTTCTGCAAACACAAAGACAGAAATCAAACATGGAGTCCGCATGAATAGACAGACAGACAGGTGCTCAGACGGACAGGTTCTGACCTCGTACTCTCTGTGGGCCTCCAGCAGCAGAGCTCCAGGAGCCATGGAGGCGATCTTGAAGATGTCCTGACAGACCAGAGGAACTTCCTGAAGCAGCTCCTGATTGGTCGAGCTGATGATCCGAACTCCGTCGAGCTCTCCAACCAAAACACACGGATCCTCGATGGGGAACCTGAGGTCACGGGTCAAGGGTCACACAGTGGTCAAACATGATCCAGAGCTACCCTAAAACCAACAGAACCTAAACAAATGTACAGGAACCTGAGCCCCACAAGAACCTTAACGAGCTCATGGAGAACCTAAAAGAGCCACCAACAAACCAGTCTGAACTGGTCTGTGGTTCCAGTCTGAACTGTTTTCAAGGATACTGGATGGTGTCGTTACAGACTCCAGCCACCATAAGCACTTTGTCCCACATCAGCACCACAGACGGCTGCTGACTCTTCGGTCTGCGACACCTGGGCAGGTAAGGAGGGTCAATGAAAAGACAGGAAGGCAGACAGGCAGACAGACAGGTAAAGAGACAGCCAGAAAGACAGACAGATAAAGAGACAGGTAGACGTACCAGACCATCTGTTTGGGAGGCGTCGACTTCTTGGTGTCGACTTCACTCAGTTTCTCCTGCAGATGTAAAATCACCTGTCAATTATCCACACAGACCGTGCCCCTTCATGTCTGATCAAACAGCTGATTGGACAGAGCAGCAGCTCACCTGGAGGTGGGAGGAGCCTGTCCAAAGGTGTCCAGTGTCAGTAAAGAGAGCCAGGTACTTATAGCTGAAAGACACGGACATGTGGACGACACTGCCGGCCTGAGGACTGAGACCTGGAGGACACTAAGACAGACAGACAGGTATGGTTAGATACCTGTCTGTCTGTCTGTCTGTCTGACTGACTGTCTGACTGACTGACTGACTGACTGACTGCCTGGCTTACCACAGCAGTGCATGACGTGTTGTCCAGGATATAGAGTTCAGGTCCGGTGGACAGGAGGACTTTGGTCTGTCTGTCCTGAGTGAGGACAACCCAGCAGGACGGCTTCCCCTGCAGACCTGAGGACAGACAGGCAGACAGAGAGACAGACGGGTAACTGACACATTCTAATCCACAGAAAAAGAACTGAGGTAAGACAGGTGTTACCTGGGACTTCAGGTAACCTCCGGAGCTTCAGGTCGTCGATGTTGGTTGCTAAGGTGAAGCGGGAGGAGCCTGTTACTATGGCGATACCTGTTCCATACGGAGAGTGAAACACTTTGGCCTCAAGAACCTGGTTCTGGACCACTTCCTGTCCAAGACAACAAGACTAGTCAGTCCACTATTTAGTTAAAAGACTATTAGTTAACAGACTGTTAGTTAACTGGTTAACAGACTGCTAGTTAACTGGTTAACAGACTGCTAGTTAACTGGTTAACAGACTGCTAGTTAACAGACTGTTAGTTAACAAACTGGTAACGGTTAGCTGGTTAACAGGTTAACAGACTGACCTGGCCCATGCTGAAGTGTCTCTTGAAGGATCCGAACAGATCGTAGATCAGAACCGAGCCGTCCTCCTGAACACACAACAGCTCATCACTGACCGTCCAACCCAACTGGACCACAGGACCACTCTTCCACTGAGAGAGAGAGACAGACAGGTGGATAGAGAGAGAGAAAATACAGGTGTTACAGTACAACACATACCTTCATATACAATAATTTATAAACAGGATATTGGTATTATACAATAATAATAACAGCACTTTATATACCTCCGACTACAGTACTAGAATACTGCAGTAGTATTATTGTATATAGCACAGACAGGAGCAGACTCAATAGACTGATCAGGAGAGCGAGCTCTGTCCTGGACTGTCCTCTGGACTCCATAGAGGAAGTGGGGGAGAGAAGGATATTAGCTAAGCTGACATCCATCATGGACAACACCTCTCACCCCCTACATGTCACTGTGGGGTCCCTGAGCAGCTCCTTCAGCAGCAGACTGCTACACCCACGGTGTAAGAAGGAGAGGTTCAGCAGGTCTTTCATCCAGCCGCTGTCAGACTGTACAACACCTGCACCACCTGATAATGTTGTAGTTTCTGTTCCTGTCTCTACTCACTACTACTCACCATGGCTGTATTTTATTGTTATTTATCTGTATTTATATTTTCATTTGATCACTTACAATGTACAATATTATTTATATCATCATCGATACACTTTACCTTACCACAGTATTTATATCATGGTCACTTTACCCTTACAACATTATATATATATATATATATTATGGTGACTTACATTGCAATATTTTTTTAAATCATGTATACCTTGCAGTATTATTTATATCATGGTCACTTACTTGCAGTATTAATTATATCATGGTCACTTTACATTGCAATATTTTTATATCATGTATACCTTGCAGTACTATTTACCATGGTCAATTATTTTTGCAATATTATTTATATCCTGGTCACTTTACATTGCAATATTTTCATATCATGGTCACTTACCTGACAATACTTTTTATATCATGCCATTTTTTATCCTCAGTACTTGTTTTTGCACATTGTCTGTTGCAGGTTGATTGTTTTCTGTTTATTGTGTAGATTATAAGATACTTCTGTCTGTTCGTTGTGTTTTTGCCCTTTCTACTTTTAATTCTGTAGTGTATATTACACTTTTCTGCTGCTGTAATAAGTAAATTTCCCCATTGTGGGATGAATAAAGTAAAATCTAATCTAATCTAATCTATATGCCACAGTGTACAGGTCACAGGTCACATGTCACAGGTCTGGTACTCACAGGGAAGCTGGTGATGGAGACTCCAGACGCAGAATAAATCTCCAACTGAGGACGAGAACTGGGAGAACGTCTGTGAGGTTCTCTGAGGAGAGCTGTGAGGCAGGAGGAGAGTCAGACAGGTGGAGAGTCAGACAGGTGGAGAGTCAGACAGGTGTAGTGAGTGAGTGAGTGAGTGAGTGAGTGAATACCTATTGGTCCTCCATACGGAGCTGCAGCCACCAAACTGTCTCTCAGTCCATCTCTGATACTCCAACACATTTCGTACAGCTCAGACTTCCTGTATGAACACATGAACACCACATGAACACATGAACGCAACATGAACACATGAACGCAACATGAACACATGAACGCAACATGAACGCAACATGAACACCACATGAACACATGAACGCAACATGAACACATGAACGCAACATGAACGCAACATGAACGCATGAACGCAACATGAACACATGAACGCAACATGAACGCAACATGAGCACATGAACGCAACATGAACACAACATGAACACATGAACGCAACATGAACGCAACATGAACACATGAACGCAACATGAACGCAACATGAACACATGAACGCAACATGAACGCAACATGAACACATGAACGCAACATGAACACAACATGAACACACGAACGCAACATGAACACATGAACGCAACATGAACGCATGAACGCAACATGAACGCAACATGAGCACATGAACGCATGAACGCAACATGAACACATGAACGCAACATGAACGCATGAACGCAACATGAACGCAACATGAACACATGAACGCAACATGAACGCAACATGAACACATGAACGCAACATGAACACACGAACGCAACATGAACACATGAACGCAACATGAGCACATGAACGCAACATGAACGCAACATGAACACATGAACGTTTTAACTGTTCTCAGATCAGAACTTATTAACCTGACTGAACTCGGGCTGTGATTGGTTAGAGTCTTGTCACTCACCTGACAGTAATTAAAAGTTATTACGTTAGCACACCTGTTACCACAACAAACTGCCCAGTGGTAGTTAGAGCTAGCGTGGAGCTATTAGCAGTGTCACGTGATCACAGGACAGCGATGCTAACAGAGAGCTAACAGCTAACACTTAGCCTGTTTACAGCTGCAGGGCTAACGCTAGCTGTGGATGCTAGCCCCTGTCTGACCGGTAAATCTCAGATGAACTGACCGATAAAAAGCTTCTCCAAGCGGGTTCCAGTTGGCTGTGATGAACGCCATGTTGCTTCCCACCAGAGAGCTAAAGTGTCTGTCACTGATGATGATGATGAAGATTCACTGTTAGCTTTAGCTTGAATCAGTCAGCTGATCACTCCGTCAACAGCTGCAGCTGCAGCTTCTTCTGCTTCTTCTTCTTCTTCTTCTTCTTCTTTGGTTCCGTCTTCCGCAGACGTCACTGTCGCCTCCTGGTGGCTGATATTTGTTCATACAACAACAACAGTGTAAAATTCAAACTGTAGAAACATTAACATGAGACATTTAAATAAATAAATAAAACACAAACATACATTCAGTGAGCAGAGTGTGATGATACAGAGATGGTACAGTCTTCATGTTGTTGTGGAGCTTTCAACTGAACTCATGGACTTCCTCAGAGGAAGTTCATATCGCCATAGAAACAGTTATTCTGTGTAAGACATCAGGAGGTTCTTCATGTTCAGAGACTTCCTGACAAACAACAGTCAAAGGAAACACACACACACACACACACACACACACACACACACACATTAATGAGTGTATTGTGTTTGTATAAATTCCTTCCACGATGTGAGGTCACTTCCTGTTTCCACCTCGTCACACTGATGTACCACAGGACGTTCTCTGTGTTCTCAAACCACCTCATGAAGACAAACACTGCTTCTGGTTCTGGTTCTGGTGTTTGGGTTCTTTCATTAGAGCATGCCTCCCTAAAGTATTTTCCTCAGGATGTTCCACTGCGATCTCCCAAACGTTCCTGAAACATCCTAATGCTTCCTTTCTAAAGGTTCTCCAGTGATGATGACCAACCATCACATGACATCACCACCTACCTGTGTGGAGTTACAGTTTTTCTCCGTTGGTTTGGCTCATTTCTTGAAACAGAAATTATATTCTCAAAACGACACGGACAAACCTCCAAACCACTTGGCAATTGTTCACAACAGAATTGTATTTCTCATTGATTTCATCACATTGCAAACGTCTTAGTACATCTTTGCAAATGATTAAGTACAGTTAGCCTACATTTAGCACAGTTAGCCTACATTTAGTACAGTTATCCTACATTTAGCACAATTTCCAAGTGAATAGATCCTGTTGATCTAAACTGACTGATTGATTCTCAGTCTAATGG
>CP136876.1:14923609-15058609 GCA_033000465.1 Sciaenops ocellatus | reverse complement strand
GAGTCGTTGTGTGAGGACAGAGTCATTATGGTGACCACTGAGACCCACCAGAGCCAGGACCTACTGGTCCCATCTCAGAACCAGGACCAATTGGACCAGCAGGATGAGAACCAGGCCTCCCCTGCGTCAGCCCTGGCAGGATTCGACCCGGAGACAATGAATCAGGGTCCCGTAAACGCCATCACGGTCCTCACGCTGCTCGACAAACTGGTCAACATGTTGGACGCCGTGCAGGAGAACCAGAACAAGATGGAGGTGAGCCAGGACCACACCTACAGAACCAGAACTAACACCAGTACAGAACCAGAACTAAGCCCATGTCAGTCTGTATTTCTTTTATGGAAGTTTTGAATACAAAGATCTGATTGAGTTTAGATCAGAGGTCACATGACCACAGCAGCTCTCTGGTGAGCAGACTTGTAACTGTGACCTGTTTGTCAAATTAAAGAGACTCAAACAAACAAACACTTCATAACTTTGACAGTTCAACAAAAGTATCTGGCTGAAGTCCAAACTCTGGAGCTGCTTCCTGTTCCTGTTGATTGTAGTCTACACTTCATGTTCAAACAGGTCAGACTGTCAGTCAACGTTATTAAACATGTTGAAAAGAAATAAACATGTAACGTGTTCGTGTGAGATAAACCCTGCAGACCATGGCTGAAGGTCTGACATGACCCTGCAGGTTGAACCTGAACAGCAGATTAACACTGACAGGAACCATCTGCTATGCATTGCAGCTAGCACTATGAGCTAGCATCAGCGTCTACCTTCCAGTGAACACGGCCGGACCGAACAGAACCTCTGAACCAGCAGTGAGCAGCAGTCTAACAGTGAATACAGTAACAGAACCTCTGAACCAGCAGTGTCCAGTCTAACAGTGAATACAGTAACAGAACCTCTGAACCAGCAGTGTCCAGTCTAACAGTGAATACAGCAGCCTGCCGAGGTGGTTTTCTTGCCGGGTTTGGCTCCTGGCATCCCCGGGCTGAGTCAGTTCAGTTCAACCACAGTTAGTGCTTCACTATTTAGCAATTTTTCCTGTCTCGTATCTGATTGGTTGGTTGTGTTTCAGGTGCATCAGGTGGAGATGGAGGGCGTGGTCAGAGGGATCCAGGCTGACATGACCAAACTGTCTAAGAGCCACAGTCACACCTCCAACACGGTCAGCAAACTGTTGGACAAGAGCCGGAAACTGTCCGTCACCATGAAGGAGGTGAAGACCGGTGTCATGTGACTACTGTTTCACCTGTCAGGTAGATTAAAACTCTGGTTTCAATCACTCATCATGTTTCTGCAGGTTCGTGATAAGATGGAGCGCCAAGGTGTCCAGGTGAAGAAGCTGGAGGCAAACCATGCCCACTTGATCAATAGGAACAACTTCAAAGTCCTCATCTTCCAGGTTAGTGAAAGGTCAGAGGTCAGGTAGAGGCTGACTATGAAATGTGGACTAGTGCTGCCTCAACGTAGGGAAGACCTCACTCATCCTGGTCCAGGTCACAGGAGTCCAGGTGCTGTGAGGCATGCTGGGAGATGTAGTTTGGTTCCTCAGCAGGTCTGAAAGTCCTCTCAGACATTTAAAGATCTGCAGCAGGTTTGAAAAGTAAACAACACAGTTCAAACCTCCAGAACAGGGTTCAAAGGTCAACGATGAACTTTCAGGCTCAACTTCTAAGCAAACATTAACGAGAGGTTCATTAAGATGACAGCAAAGCACAGTACACATCAGTACTGCTAACATGATAAGTGTTCATCACATGACCGTCCTGTGCATGTTTCCTGACCAGCTCGTACTGCAGTATCACCGTGCACACATGTGTTTTCTGTCTCACTGACACCAAACATTCCTGTCCTCCCTAAAATACCCAGCATTCCACAGGGCGTGGTCCTCCATCAGCTCAGCTTTTTAACCCTTCAGCTCTTCTGATTTGTATTTTTACTGTGACTCAGTTTATTAATATGTTTAATAAATGGACTAAAGTATGTGGACAGCACAGAGTTTAACGCACTTCTTAATGCTGAATCTCTTCATTCATATTGTGACCTGTTAATAAGTTTTAATGAAGCTGTTTTAATGGAATTAAAGGACTAATGAGTTGGACAATAATAACTGGATGATCTGCATGATTTCAGATTGAAAACTTTTGAAAACTGACTAAATAAGATGAAAGGTGATGCAGATTTTGCGAGCCGGTGTCGTGCCAGAACTGGAGCTGGGCAAGCGGGCAATGTAACCAGGCTGGCAGCCTCTATGGACATAATGGCAGAGGAGAAGAGAGCGAAGAGGACGTTGATGGAGGAAACTAAGAGAAAAGGAGAGAGTGAGCGAGCAAGAAGCCGCCGGACAAGAGTAAACCTGGGACTGACTTTTAGTGGTTGACCTTGTTGTTGCAGTAAAGCTGTCAACTTTCTGGTTTTTGTTATTTAATTTGTCTGTTTTGTTTTCGTCTTGTCAAATTAAAGGAAACATTTGGTGTATTAAGGGTTAACTGATGTGGCTATAAGGGAATCATTCTGTTTGGAGAGTTTCCCAGAAATCCCCCATGCTGGCTGTAAAGTGTCTTTGAGGTTCCTAAATGTTTCCCAAATGTTCTCTTCTTCCCTCCTTCAGGAGGAGAACGAGATCCCAGCCAGCGTTTTTGTGAAGGATCCTCCTCCGTTTCCTCGTGATGAGATTTTGGAAGAAGGCGATGAATCAGCACCGGGCATCATCGATGGCAACCGTTCCCAGGAGGGCGGGCTCCAGACCATTGACCTATCATCTGATGAGGACGTCGGGCTGGAAGCAGAACTAGACGAAGAGGAGGTGTGGCCTCAGGATCTGGAGAACATGGAGAAATCCAGAGCGGAGAAACTGAAACGCTCTAGTCTGAAGAAGGTAAGAACCAAACATATGTGTGCAGTCAGATAGACAGGTGTACAGTCAGACAGACGGGTGTAACTGGTTCTCTCTCTGCAGGTCGACAGTCTGAAGAAGGCATTCTCCAGGCAGAACATTGAGAAGAAGATGACGAAGATTGGAACAAAGATTGTTTCTCAAGAGCAACGAGAGAAGATCAAACAGAAAACTTCCAGCCTGAAGGTTTCACCTCTGACATTCAGCATCAGGAAGGTAGTCTGTTATTATCATATAAATATTATAAGACTCCACTAACATCTTTGTACCCTTAGAGTTTCCTCTAACGTTGCCTGAGGTTCACCACAAGGTTTCTCTTAAGTTCCCCAAACAACCCCCGAAGTTTAGCTCAGGTTTCTCTAACATTTTTCTCATCTCTCCATGTTTGTCCCAAGTCTCCAGTCCTCTGAATTTCCACTAAAATTGGTTCCCCTGACATTCCTTTAACATTTTCCAAAGGTATCCTGTGAGGTCATCCTAAGGTTGCCCTAACACTCAGTTTAAGGAAAAGTTTGTCTCTCATTTACCCTCAAGTTACCCCAAACTTGATGTTTGAAAATCCTTCCAGGCTCGCCCATGAATCCCCCCTCAGATTTCCTCAATATTCACGAGTTGTGTTATTCACTTCCTGTCTTTGTTTTCAGCCTCGCAGCAGCTCCGACTCTCAACCCCACGAAGCTTCCATTCAGACCGGAGAGTCGGTCATCACTGAGGCTGACGTGCAGCTCTCCCCTCTGGGCAGCACCGACCAGGAGGTCCCCTTCACAGAGGTCCATGCCCAGCTGGCTCCAGCCGAGCAGGAGGAGAAAGAGGAGGCGAAAGAGGAGGAGATGAAAGAGGAAGAGGAGAAAGAGGAGGAGATGAAAGAGGAAGAAATGAAAGGGGAAGAGGAGAAAGAGGAGGAGGAGAGGGGAGGTGAGGAGGCATCCGGTGGGGAGGCAGATGTGTCAGTGGTTTCAGAGGGAGTGAGTCAGGAGTACGCTCTGTCCTCCACCCTGCGTCAGGAGGAGAAAGAGGAGGAGTCCTAAACACATTCAGGAGGTTCATCAACATAAAACAGATCTGAGGAGATGATTCAACATTTAGTGACATCCTCTTCGTCTTTGAGATGTTCAGATCAATGAAATCAGCAAAGAGACAAAGAGGTTTCACTAAATGCTGAACTGATCCTTTGAAGTTAAACAAAGGTTAATCACAGACTTCATCTGTGCTGATATTTAATGTCTTTACATGTGACTTTAAAAACTACACATCTCCACAATATCAACGTTTCATGAGCTAAAGACAAAAAAACACTGACAAATCATTTTAGGTTAAAGCTTAAGTTGGAGAACTTTAAAGTTCTTCAACTGATGAACAAAAAAAAACTAAAACTTTGAAGATGTGTCGTTCTTAGTCGACATGTTGAACGTTCAGTTTTTATGTTTATTCTTGTTTTATTCAAAAACAGCTGACTCATATAATCACGTCACTAATAATCAGCTGATCTATAACATTAACATGAAAACATTTACATCAGAACTCAGGGTTACCTGGTGCTAAACAGATCCCTGAAAACACAAAACATTCCTCTAACGTTCTTCTAATGTTACTGTTGATCCTCCCAAACATACACATTTTATACTCACATGGACGTCCGACTACTGCTGCTCAAACATTCCCCTAACGCTCCTCAAAGGTTGCCCCAATGTTCACTGAAGAACCAATTATGGTTTTTACTTAAGTACCTCTAAGGTTCCACTGGTTCCCTCAGGGTTCCCTCAAGGTTCCCATAAAGTGTCCACTGAAATTCCCCAAACATAGGCCAAAGATTCCCATAAAGTTCTTCTGAGGTTCCTCTGAGGTCTACGTGGCACTCTGTTAAAGTGGTCTCAAGTTTTGCCCAATGGTCCCCTCATAGTTCCCCCCTTGGTTCCTCTAAATGTTCCCTAAAGGTTCCTCTAACATTCCACCAAGATTACCTATAGTTTCTTTCACGTGCCCCTACATTTTTCTTAATTCAGCCAAAAATCCTGTAACATCATCTTCTAAGGTTCCACTAAGGTTTTCTTAGGGTTCTGTTAAGGTACTCACAATGTTCCAGTGTGGTTCCTCTAAATCTTCCCTAGGTTCCTCCAAGGTTCCCCAAAGGTTCCTCTAACATTCTACCAGGGTTCTCCCCCAATGTAAAGTTCCCCTGATGTTCTCCTGAAGGTGCTGTCTGTTAAAACATGAGTTCTGCTGTCTGAAATGTTTCCAATGATCAATAAGTCGATCAGTTCAGTGTGTTTTTCTATAACCAGCCTGTTGTCATTTAACTACTTATTAACCACACAGAAGTATTAATAACTGTAACCAATCAACAGACTGATCAAACAGTTTGAAACCAGCCCAGTCCAGTAGAGTTCAACACTGAGTGACTGACAATAGATTGATATATTGATTGATTGATTGATTGATTATACAAATAAATGAAACATAATGGTGAAGGGTCAGTGTGTATAAAGCACGTAGTTCAACCTCAGTGAGATTAGTCTGTCTTAGGGCAGCCTGTGTGATTTATTGATGTGTATTTTCACGTGTATGTAAATTTTGAAGGCCCAGGATAAACAGAGTTAAAGCCTCGTCGAGGCCTGGACTCCACAGACCTCTGAAGGTGTACATGTTGCAGTCCAGACACTGACGTTTACTGCTGAGTTTCAAGCTGTTTCACTTTGTTGTTTTCAGGTTTAAAGTTGATGTCTTTCTTTTATTTGAATGGAAATAGAAACTTTATGCTGCCAAAGAACATTTCCTGTTTGACTCGTGTTACCTGTCAAACTACCAATCATCCATCAAGTGTGTGAGATTACCTGAACTCTGAAAATAAAGGATTAAATGTAACCAGCTGTCTTTTTAACGTGTCTGTTTTATCAACATGAACATGAAGACAGGTTTTTTTAAAGCAGTGACACTGCACACAGCTGTGTATTTGCGTTTCCATGACAACTGGGATCATCTGATGATGAAGACCAGGTGGTATGAACAAAAGCTCCAGATCAGCTGTTTTATCATTCAAACATATGTGAACATGGAAAACTTAAAGAAGCCGAGAATGTTCATGTTTGTATTTTTATGTCATTACCTGAAGATGACATCATTTATCTGTCAGTCGACTCTCGGTTGTATTTTTGAGATCATGTTGAAGAAAAACTCATCAGAATAAAGAAATGGAACCGTGAACGGCTCTGTGAACTTCCTGCTGCCGGACAAATGTTTCTGTCCAACACTAACACTGTAACCTTCATCATCATGAACATTATGAGGACAACTGGTCAGATTGGATTTAATGAGGACAAACATCAGCAGTGAGCAACATGAGGAGGGAAATATGAACATTTGAGCTCAGACTGTCTAGTCTAGATTTACAGACTGAAAACTACTTCCTGTCTGTCAGAGAAACTTCTGTCCTCTTTTAAAGGTAATGAGGTCACACTTTGACTGCTCGCTGTTGAACGACAGAGCTAGGTTCAGGTTCAGGTGAGAACGTCTCAGCCAATCACAGCAGAGTTTCACCATGTTTCATCCTGACATCAAAAGTGTCTCTTTCCATCTTTTCTGTCCTGTGACATGTTGGACAACACTTTTCTACCGTAAGAAAATGTTTCTGCTCTTCAGGAGGAATTTGTTCTTTAAACGTTCTGATGAAACTATAAAGTAACTTCATGTTGATTCACTCTGTTAATGCTGAAGCTTCTTTGAAACGTACCACTTCCTGCTTTGACCAGTCACTCTTGAGGGACACACAGCTGGGTCCAGGTCCAGGTCCAGGTTTCATTATTTGTCCTGTACAAAGATCAGCTGCTCCTCCACTGATTGGCTCTTATTTTTCATATCAGTGCAAGTTGAATGCAGTCAGACAGCAGTGTGAGGCAGAGGAAGCTTTCATCAGCACTTCTACCATCAGTCCACTAGATGGCATCATGAAGCTGCAGATGAACCGTATCCATTCACTGACACACAGGAGGACTGATCTGATCAGACACAATGCATCTATGAACATGGTTCATGATCTGTGATCTGTGTTCATAATAATAATAATAACAACAACAACAACAACAACAACAACAACAACATGTAAAGGGTTAGTGAATGTAGAGTTGATTTCTGAGGCTGGCCTCATGTGACAGGCAGTGGGGTGTTCTCCTCAGGAGCCAATGGGAGGGATCGGGGGTGGGGCTTAGAACCAACAACCAATTGGAGGGTTCGGGGCGTGGTCTTATACATCACTCCACATTCACAGCACAGTACTACTACTACTACTTATACTGATATCACTACTATAGCTATTACCACTACTACTACGACTACTACTACTGCTGCTGCTACTATTATCACTTCTCCTCCTCTAACAGCAGATGGACTCAGCAGCGCCCCCTGGTCTGTCTCTGGTTTCTGTCTTGTCTCTGTTAGCATGTAGCATTCAGGTGTTAGCAGCGGCCGTGCTAACATGCAGGTATGGTGGGCGGAGCTCTGCAGAGGACAGGTGGATTCTGCTATGGCTCTTCTACGACATCATCGTCCACTTGACATTGGTATGACCAATCAGAACCAGGTTTAATGTTTCTATCGTTGTTTGTTTTCTGGTTGTTTATCCTCTGGTTGTTTGTTTTCTGGATGTTTATCCTCTGGTTGTTTGTTTTCTGTTTGTTTATCCTCTGGTTGTTTATTTTCTGGTTGTTTGTTTTCTGTTCGTTTATCCTCTGGTTGTTTTTTTTCTGGATGTTTATCCTCTGGTTGTTTGTTTTCTGGTAGTTTATCCTCTGGTTGTTTGTTTTCTGGTAGTTTATCCTCTGATTGTTTGTTTTCTGGTTGTTTATCCTCTGATTGTTTGTTTTCTGGATGTTTATCCTCTGGTTGTTTGTTTTCTGGTAGTTTATCCTCTGGTTGTTTGTTTTCTGGTTGTCCGTCCTTAGGAAGGTCCGTTTGTCTACATGTCTCTGGTTGGGTCAGTCGAGGTGTCTGAAGGTCCGCTGGCTGAACTCTGTGAGTACTTTCTGTCTCTCTCTGACCTGTCTGTCTCTCTGACCTGTCTGTCTCTCTGACCTGTTTGTCTCTCTCTCTCTCTCTCTCCCTCTCTCTCTCTCTCTGACCTGTCTGTCTCTAGGGAAGGAGTACAGTATGGCCGACAGTCGTTGGTTGATTTCTGATCCAACGATCGTCTCGATTGAACTGATGACCGTCGTCGTCGCCTCGCTACTCGCTCTGCTGCTGATACACGCAGTACTGAAGGACAAGTACTACAGGTAATACTATGTATATTATATATACTGCATATATAAATATTTGGTATATTTACAGTATACATACTGTGTATTAGTACACGTCTTTAATATTGTGTGTATATATATATATATATATATATATATATATATATATATATATATATATATATATAAAAATATCTACTTTGCACATTCACAGACACTTCCTGCAGATTGCTCTGAGCGTGTGCGAGCTGTACGGCGGCTGGATGACGTTCTGTCCTGATTGGCTGATTGGCAGTCCTCACCTGAACACGTCCAGCTGGCTCTACCTGTGGGTCTACCTGGTCTTCTTTAATGGGATCTGGGTCCTGGTGCCGGTCCTGCTGCTGGTCCAGTCCTGGTTCTGTCTGAGGAGACTGCACGCGCTCAGACCAGACGGCGATGTAAAGAGGAAGTAGACAAATACTATGACGTTATTGATTGACTGGCCACCAATCAATCAACACTACATGATCACATGATCACATGATGGCTGACATTTAAAGAGACATTACACTAAACTTTGATCATCTGAAAACTTTAATCAGTTTAAAACATTTTCTCACAACTGCGTCACAAAGAAGATCGGTCAGATGTCACGTCATCATTTCTGTTGAATTAAACACTCAGAGCTTCTTTAACTCGGAGGATCAGTCTTTTTTACCCTTCCTTCCTTCCTTCCTTCCTTCCTCTTCTCAGCTCTTCTTGATGAGTTTGTTGACAGACATGAAGGCCTGTTGGAGGCCGAGTCCCTTCAGAGCGCTGCAGGCCTGAATCTCCCAAAGCCGGTCGGTGTAACTGGGCAGATCCAGCTGTTTGGAGATCTGTGAGAGAGGAAGAAGACGGTGAGGAGAAGTGCAGGAAACATCTCCATCTGCTGTGTTTTTTCTTTCAGTTCATCAAGTCGTGGGTTGTTTGTCTGTGCATCATTATTTGTATCAGCTGTTGTGCAGGTCTTCGTACCTCTCGTATGGTCATGGAGTTCGGCAGATCCTTCTTATTGGCCAGAACCATCAGAGGAATTCCTCTTAATTTCTCATCAGCTAGGACCTTCTTCAGCGCCTTCTGGGCCTCAGGCAACCGGGCTGGATCACTGCTGTCCACTACGAAAACCAGAGCCTTACAGCCGTCGATGTAGTACCTGAAGAAGAAATAGAAGAAGAAGAAGAAATAGAAGAAGAAGGAGAAGGAGGAGAAGGAGAATGAGGAGGAGAATGAGGAGGGGCCTGTCTGTTTTGGGGGTGTGGTTCATTTGTACCTCCAGTTGGGTCTCATGTTCTTCTGTCCACCGACATCCCACACAGTCAGAGACGTCTTCTTGTCCAAGTCCAAAGTTCCAACGTTGAATCCGATGGTCGGCGACGTGTCCATCACCTTAAAGTTTACAGATGACCACATTCACACCTGGACAGACTTCCCCATCATCAAACTGTCTACCTGTTCAGAGTCTCACCTGTCCTGTCAGCAGTCGGGCCAGCAGAGTCGACTTCCCAGCTGAGTCCAGACCCATCAAGATCACCTGAACACATCATCAAACATTAAGAACGAACCTGAACACATCATCAAACATTAAGAATGAACCTGAACACATCATGAACCTGAACACATCATCAAACATTAAGAACGAACCTGAACACATCATCAAACATTCAGAATGAACCTGAACACATCATCAAACATTAAGAACGAACCTGAACACATCATCAAACATTCAGAATGAACCTGAACACATCATCAAACATTAAGAACGAACCTGAACACATCATCAAACATTCAGAATGAACCTGAACACATCATCAAACATTCAGAATGAACCTGAACACATCATGAACCTGAACACAAAATCAAACATTAAGAATGAACCTGAACACATCATGAACCTGAACACATCATCAAACATTAAGAATGAACCTGAACACATCATCAAACATTAAGAATGAACCTGAACACATCATGAACCTGAACACATCATCAAACATTAAGAATGAACCTGAACACATCATGAACCTGAACACATCATCAAACATTAAGAATGAACCTGAACACATCATGAACCTGAACACATCATCAAACATTAAGAACGAACCTGAACACATCATCAAACATTAAGAATGAACCTGAACACATCATGAACCTGAACACATCATCAAACATTAAGAACGAACCTGAACACATCATCAAACATTCAGAATGAACCTGAACACATCATCAAACATTAAGAACGAACCTGAACACATCATCAAACATTCAGAACGAACCTGAACACATCATCAAACATTCAGAATGAACCTGAACACATCATCAAACATTAAGAACGAACCTGAACACATCATCAAACATTCAGAATGAACCTGAACACATCATCAAACATTAAGAACGAACCTGAACACATCATGAACCTGAACACAAAATCAAACATTAAGAACGAACCTGAACACATCATCAAACATTCAGAACGAACCTGAACACATCATCAAACATTAAGAACGAACCTGAACACATCATCAAACATTCAGAACGAACCTGAACACATCATCAAACATTCAGAATGAACCTGAACACATCATCAAACATTAAGAACGAACCTGAACACATCATCAAACATTCAGAATGAACCTGAACACATCATCAAACATTCAGAATGAACCTGAACACATCATGAACCTGAACACAAAATCAAACATTAAGAACGAACCTGAACACATCATCAAACATTCAGAATGAACCTGAACACATCATCAAACATTCAGAATGAACCTGAACACATCATCAAACATTCAGAATGAACCTGAACACATCATCAAACATTCAGAATGAACCTGAACACATCATGAACCTGAACACAAAATCAAACATTAAGAACGAACCTGAACACATCATCAAACATTCAGAATGAACCTGAACACATCATCAAACATTCAGAATGAACCTGAACACAAAATCAAACATTAAGAACGAACCTGAACACATCATCAAACATTAAGAATGAACCTGAACACATCATGAACCTGAACACATCATCAAACATTAAGAATGAACATGCTAATGCTAATTTAAATGCTAGTGAAAGAGCTCAGTGACATTCAGACTAAACATAAACAGTCTCTTATTGTCATAAGATTATTGACACAGCTCACAGTGCTGGTTGTCATGGTAACAGTAACTCAAATGTTACTGAAGGAAAAACAGCAACATGAACTTATCAATAAACACATTGATGAGACAGATCTTACCTGAGGAGAGGCGGAGCTGTGAGCTTGACCCATCTCTGGAGGTTCTTCTTCTTCTTCTTCTGTCTTTAACCGTGTTTCTTTCTTTAGTTTTGATAAAAACTCAACCTTCAGACTAATCTGCGCTGTCTTCCTCACCTGTCTAATATCTGTCAGGTGTGTTCAGGTGTATTAAGGTTCATTCACAGCGTCAGCCAATGTGAGAACAGCATCCAATCAGAGCAGGTCATGTGACTGTCAGACAGGTCTGACTGCATTTTTGTGTGGAGTGTGTGGAGGCCGTTTCAAAACTGCAGCTCACATTAAAACAGAGAAGAAAAAAACTGACAGCAGTCTTTGTTTAAACTCAAACAGTCATCATGTGTCTCTGATCATTTACATCAGCTGTTATCAGACTGACTGCAGCGTCTGTTGGTTTATTATTCAAATTAGAGTCATTAATATCAGACGAGGAGTCATCTTGTCTCTCTTAAATATGTGATATGAACTGCATGTTTGAATATTAATATTTGTCTGGACGAGGCGACACAGTGAAACTACAGATTAGACTAAAGATATTATAAGAAATAATAATATTAACCATTAGCTCCATGATACAGAGGTTAGCATCATGAATCAATGGCATATACAGTGTTTAGTTAGCGATAACATTAGCAAATATCAAGCTAATGTTAGCCTGCTCGCTGCAGCCCAGCAACGCTTCGTGTGTGTATATATATATATATATATATATATATATATATATATATATATATATATATATATATATTTTTTTTTTTTTTTTTTTTTTTTTTTTTTTTTTTTTTTTTTCTGTTCTTCCTCTCTATAATCTGAACTTTATTTTGAAACACTGTACTTCTTCGTCTTCCTCCTCCAAGTCAGCGGTGAGGAGGCGGAGCGGTGTCCGGTGAGGAGGGGTCTGTCTCCGGGTATAAATTAGTCTCTTCCCGCCTCCTCCGTCCTTCTTCTTGCTCCTCCAGCGGCTCCTTCGTGACCTCCTCCCCGCCGGTTCTTCTTCAACATGGGCTTCGGTGACCTGAAATCAGCCTCCGGCCTCAAAGTGCTCAATGACTTCCTGTCGGAGCGCAGCTACATCGAGGGGTCAGTAGAAGCTCCGATAGAAACAGTAGAAGCTCCGATAGAAACAGTAGAAGCTCCGGTAGAAACAGTAGAAGCTCCGGTAGAAACAGTAGAAGCTCCGGTAGAAACAGTAGAAGCTCCGGTAGAAACAGTAGAAGCTCCGTCAGAGTTCTGCACTGCTGCTACTGCTGGCGGCGCCGCCATCTTGGCTTCGCGGTGGCTAAATGTTAGCTGGCTGTTAGCTGAGCTGAATGTGTGAAATGAACCGACGTGAGGCGGATAAATGTCTCCGCTTCAGTCCGCCAGGTGAACTGACTGATGATCAATGACTGACTGCTGATCAGTGACTGACTGCTGGATGTCAAGTTTAGCTTCATGCTATTGTTAGTTATCATCGAGCCACATGGTGCTAACATGCTAACTGAACGTGTTGCTACGTGTCACGTGACGAGTTTGAATGAGCTGCAGCTTCATTTAAATATTAAATAAATTAACACATCATTGATTAAACTGTAACGTGGATTAAAGGAGCTCAGGATGACGTCACGGTGAATATATAAAGTGTATCTATTAATCTATTTCAATTTAAATACATTGAAGATAAACACATGTCTCCACCTGTCCTCAGGTACGTCCCCTCTCAGGCAGACGTGGCCGTCTTCGATGCGATCTCGTCCCCGCCGTCAGCTGACCTGTGCCACGCCCTCCGCTGGTACAACCACATTAAGTCGTACCAGAGCCAGAAGAACAGGTGAGGACGGTGATGTCATTAAGCTCTGTGTTCACAGGTGTGTGACATCAGTGAAGTAAGCCCCACCCCTGTCAGTCTTCCAGGTGTGAAGAAACCTCTGGGTCAGTACGGCCCTGCAGGTGTGGCTGACACCACCTCTGGCTCCGCCCCCGCCTCAAAGGATGACGATGATGACGACGACGACGACATCGACCTGTTCGGCTCTGATGATGAGGTGAGGTCACAGTGATGTCATTGTGACACCTGTTTATGAGGTGGTGGTGTGTGTGGTTTAACCCTGCACTGTGTCTGACAGGACGACGCCGAGGCCGCCAGGCTGAAGGAGGAGCGCCTCGCCGAGTACGCCGCCAAGAAGGCCAAGAGTACGTACGAGCCACGTCATGGCTCTTAGATTCTGTTCTCTGATTGGCTGACTCTGCGTGATGATTAACCAATCACCATCTTTCGGCTGACTGCCTGATGGACACCTCATTTACCTGATAGAGTCTCGAACTTCCTGTTTCCTGTTTGTAGTTCAGAGTGGTTTCTGTAGTAACTGACTCCTCCCTCTCTCCACAGAGCCCACCCTCATCGCCAAATCATCGATCCTATTGGACGTCAAGCCCTGGGACGACGAGACGGACATGGCCAAGCTGGAGGAGTGCGTCCGGAGTATTCAGATGGATGGGCTGGTCTGGGGACAGTGTAAGAGTACTACACAGAGTACACAGTACACGCTGTATAGAGTACTACACAAAGTATGACTGCTCTGCAGCATGACATCCATAGTTTCTGGGTGGTTGACTGGTGGTTAGTTAATTGGCTATTGGTTAACGAGTCTCTGCAGACTTCATGATGATCTAACTCACCATCTTTCGGCTGAACACGAGATGAACCCTTCTGATCTGAAAACTGCAGAGCATTTTATTTTGAAATTCAGATGGCCCTTTAACAAGTTTAATCCTGACAATGGATTTATTTTGAAATCCTGTTCCCGCTTCCTCTGCAGCCAAACTGGTCCCAGTCGGTTACGGCATCAAGAAGCTGCAGATTGGCTGTGTGGTCGAAGACGACAAGGTGAGCGGGTTTGCCTTAAGTTACCTGTCGGAGTTTGTTTGTTCACCTGTGCTGACGTGTTGTCTCACCTGTGTGCCATCAGGTGGGCACAGACATCCTGGAGGAACAGATCACAGCCTTCGAGGACTACGTTCAGTCAATGGACGTTGCTGCTTTCAACAAGATCTGAAAACCAACGCCACGTTTAATAAAAAGCACTTCACCTGGAAACACCTGGTTCTGTGTCATGACTCACTACCACCTGCAGGAGGTGCTGCAGGACAGATTAAACTCTGGTTTAATAAACACAGATTAAATGTTAAACTCTGGATTAATAAACATTAAATGTTAAACAATGGATTAATAAACAGACTAAATGTTAAACTCTGGATTAATAAACATTAAATGTTAAACAATGGATTAATAAACAGACTAAATGTTAAACTCTGGATTAATAAACATTAAATGTTAAACAATGGATTAATAAACAGACTAAATGTTAAACTGGATTAATAAACATTAAATGTTAAACAATGGATTAATAAACAGACTAAATGTTAAACTCTGGTTTAATAAACATTAAATGTTAAACTCTGGATTAATTAACAGATTAAATGTTAAACAATGGATTAATTAACAGATTAAATGTTAAACTCTGGTTTAATAAACATTAAATGTTAAACTCTGGATTAATTAACAGATTAAATGTTAAACTGGATTAATTAACAGATTAAATGTTTAACTGGATTAATTAACAGATTAAATGTTAAACTGGATTAATTAACAGATTAAATGTTAAACAATGGATTAATTAACAGATTAAATGTTAAACTCTGGATTAATTAACAGATTAAATGTTAAACTGGATTAATTAACAGATTAAATGTTAAACTGGATTAATAAACATTAAATGTTAAACTCTGGTTTAATAAACATTAAATGTTAAACTGGATTAATTAACAGATTAAATGTTAAACTCTGGTTTAATAAACATTAAATGTTAAACTCTGGTTTAATAAACAGATTAAATGTTAAACTGGATTAATTAACAGATTAAATGTTAAACAATGGATTAATTAACAGATTAAATGTTAAACTCTGGTTTAATAAACATTAAATGTTAAACTCTGGTTTAATAAACATTAAATGTTAAACTCTGGATTAATTAAGATTCAGTGTGGGTGTAGTTCCCGATCTCACCTGTCGGCGGCAGCATCACTCTGACAGTGACAGTTTCCCGCCCTGCCGGAGATGCAGCCGTAGAAGAAGTCAGAGCGGAAACTAAACAGAAGCCTCGCGCGGCGGAAGAAGCCTTTGATCTGTAAACAACAACAAACAATCGGCTGCAGGTAATCAAACCGATCGATTATCAATTATTCAATATCCGGGTCATTCACCTGAACCAGCCAATCAGCTTCCGTGTTGGACGGCCGCTTAGCTAACGGCAGGCTAACAGCTAGCCGGCTGCTAACGCTAACAGCAGCGGTAACGGCGATGACACGTCACCGTCCTCAGCGTCACCATGGTAACCACAGGTCCGGTTTGACCCCGCGTTAAATAAACTGGGTAGGATTACCCTATAATGACCCGGGTTTAAACTGGACATGTTAGCGCTGCGGCTAGTTAGCGTCACACAGCTAGCCAATGAGAACGCGGTGTGGAGCGTCAGCCAATCAGAGCGGAGTTACAGCTGGTCTACGTCAGAGAGAGAGCAGGTTCTTTATTTTACTGTTTTATAAATAAAGTTTGTAACCAATAATAAATAAATACTGTAAGGGCCTGATTCTGATTGGTCTGTTACACATCAGCCTGATATTGATTGGTCTGTTATAGATCAGCCTGATTCTGATTGGTCTGTCATAGATCTGTGACGTCAGCCTGATTTTGATTGGTTAGTGTTATAAGCAGACCTTACATCATCAGTGATGTCATTAAATCTCTGAATATGAATTAATGAATAATGATTAAAGTTGTTATTACTCATTAGCACGTTGCTAACAGCTGTTAGCATGTGTTCCTCCAGGCTCATGGACTCTACACCTGAAACTCTCACCTGGTTACCGATGGTTACAACATGGAGCACTCTGATTGGACGGATAACTCACTGACTGCGCTTCCTCCAGGTGAGACATCATTAACGTCTCATTAACATATCATTAACATATTTAATGTTGATGATAATCTGCGTTTCAGATCAGGATGTCAGATGACCAGAGGAAGGAGTCTCCCATCAGGTGAGTGCTAATACCTGCACTGGTCTCTGTTTCTGGGGGGCAGAGTCAGGATCAGTTTTTCACCTGTCTCTCACCTGCCTGACAGGACGTGGGCGGAGTCTGAGCCAGGTCCGTCCCGGAGTCAGCCCAGCAGACAGGGTTACTGCGGGTACTGCAGAGTCCTCTACAGCAACCTGGACCAGGTACACCTGAAGTCCTGCAGTCATGTGACCTGAGCTGTCCAATCAGAATCAGTGACACAATAATTACATCATACGTCTCTCCTGTCAGCACCTGTCCAGCCTCAAACACCTGGACTCTGTCCGGACGTCCTCCCGAGGCTCAAGCACCGCCTCCTCCTCCGCCAGCAGCAGAACCAAACTAACCCTGCTGGAGCGCTTCCTGCAGGACGTCCTTCAGCACCACCCGCACCACTACAAAGACCCCAGGTAACTAAAACAAACACACCTGTCTGCCAGCTGACTCCGGGTCATGTAAACAAACACACCTGTCCTGTGTATGTTTGATATGTTGACCTGTTTGTCTTTGTTAGGCCATCTCATGTCGACCTCCCGTCAGTCTCCGCCCCTCCGTTGCCAAGGGAGGAGCTTGATGAACTCTGTTTCTCTGACGACGACAGCCGGTCGCTGGGCACGCGTGAACACCTGCCGAGCTCTGACGACGCTTCATGTCAGCCGACCAATCAGCAGGAGGATGACCGCACATGCAGCCAATCGGGCAAGGGAATCACAGAGGGGGCTTTTCACAAGAGAGAGTCTGCACCAATCAGAGAACAGGAGGAAGGAGGGCCCGCCCCCGCAGAGTGCACGTACGTACAAACCTCGCCCCCACACGTGCAGACCCCGCCCCCTGTCCACAGGAAGGCCCACAGGAAGACCAACAGGAGGAAAACCAGTGACTCCTCCTCCTCGCCGCCCCACAGGGCTCCAAACCCCGCCCCCGGTTCTGACCCCGTCCTGAGGCCCGGGCCAGACCCCGCCCCCACCCCCCCGGCTCTGGAGGTGAGGCCTTGGCTGAGCTGGCAGAGGGAGAGGAGGGCGGCGCACAGAGAGGAGGCGTTCTCATCGGATCACAGCGACCCGATGGACCGGACCATCGAGGAGGTTTGACCATCTTTGGACATAAAATCGACACATTTAAACCGGAGCCAATCAGGATGTGATACAACAGTCCTGCTCATTAAATATTTATCAGTTCAGCTCATTACATAGTCATGCCTTTCACTAACAAACTGCTCTGTTCACGTCAGGTGATCCAGGTGTGTTGCTATGGTATCAGTTCCACTACCTGCCAGCAGGAGGAGACAGAGAGCTTCCACTTCAGCCTTCCTGTCTCCATGGAAACACAGAGTGACGACTGGGACTCACCTGTACAGGTAAGAGTGAGCAAACCAGCAGGCAGTGTGAGACAGGAAGTATTGATGTTGTCTAAAGCGTGAATGTTTGGCTGCAGGTGCCCTCACACTCACCTGTACTGTCTCGTACACACTCACCGGTACTGTCTCACGCACACTCACCTGTCACACAAAGACTCTGAACTTGAATGTTTGTCTCCAGGTGCCCTCACACATACCTGTGCAGGTGAGCCAGGTGGATGAGCAGGACCTCAGCCGTCTGATGGACATTCAGGTGGACCTGGCGGACCAAGTGTACTCGTACCAGCTTGATTCCGCCCTCCATAGCAAGCGCCGAGCAGTGGGCAGGCCCGGACGGGACGAGGGCTTCCTGACTCTGCCAATAGACAAGGTGCTGCCGGCGCCGGCACATATTCCAGAATCCTTCAGGGGGAAGACCTGGGCCCAGATCGAACAGGAAGACGAGGAGAAGGTGGACAGACTCGTCCAACAGTTCAGACGGGACAGGTTCATCTGCTACTTCGACACAGAGTCTCTGGCCAGGTACACACTTACCTGTACTGTCTCATAGACACTCACCTGTACTGTCACCTGTTCCTGATGTTTTTCTATTAATGTCATCGCTGTCAGGTACGGTAGGAGGAGCCAAAACAAGAAGAGGCATGGTGATAACAAGGGGGTGGAGCCTAACACAGATGTCCTGCCCTTATTGGACTGTGATGAAGATGACTCGGCGTTTGTACAGAGAAGGAGAGGGAGAAAGGGGCGGGCCTTCAGGGTGGCATCCAGGTGTCAGGTAAGACTGACGGACAGTTTTCAATTGTCACTGTGTTGGCAGACAAACCTCACTTGGTTTTCTTCCTTCAGGTGGTCAAAGTCAGTCACAGCACACAGACCGTCCGATTGGTCGTCCCAGCTGTCCGCCAACTGGCTTCAGAAGCCCCTCCCTCCAGTGTCCTTGCACCCAATCAGGATGCAGCAGAGCGGACTCCTGATATTCAGATGTGGCGCTGCCTCCCGGCTTCGTACTCAAATATCGTCACACCTCTGCAGCCTCGCACTTCTCTTGTCTACCTGCTCTGTTCCCCCTCAGGCCCTGCCCCCTCCGACACACCTGCCCCCAAACGCTGCAGGAAGAAGCGACGTCCGCTGGACCTGCAGAGGTTAAAGGTCAAATACAAACAACTTCCTGTCAGGTTCTACGACCCCACCAGCAACCGCATCCTGAAGAACCCCCCCAAAGGCTTCCTGTGGCGCCGAGGCTCCACCCCCTCCAGCCCGCCGCCGCCCTGCGTCCGTCAGCTGTTCAGAAGTCTGAGTCCAGACCTGAATACTGACCGGGCGCCGGGGGACGGGGCGGCAGGGTCCTCCAGGGTCAAAGGTCAAAAGTCATCAGACACCGCCTTCAGCCACAGCAACAGTTTCCTTCTGAGCACGCTCAGTAGAGACTCAGCTCAGACTGACAAACAGGACACAGTCAGGAGGCGGGGCAGGACGACTCAAGCCCCGCCCCCTCCACATCGCAGCAGGTCTGAGCGAGGGAGGGGGCGGAGATCTGAGAGGACACGCCCCCTCACGAGGAAAACAAGAGCTCAGGTCACGCCCCCTCTGCCCAGGAGAGAAGGCCTGCGTCGGGCAGGACCTGGCAGGAAAGTCCCCAGCTCCGCAGGCCCGGCCCATCCTCCATCACCACGCCGGGGGAGGCCCGGGAGGGGGCGAGGCCACGATAGGAGTCGAAGGTAGCAGGACACCTGTTCAGGTAACAGAACACCTGTTCGGGTGTCGTAACATATAAAGGTGCCTTCACAGATGTCAGGACGTTTGATGTTATTTTAAAAATTAAATGAAATAAAAAGAATCATGAATAATTAATGGGTCATTTAATGATGTCATATTTCAATTAACTCATTTTACTTTTGTGTGAAAAAAACTTTATTTTCTTCAAGGTGAGAACAGTCACTTTAATTAATCAGGTTCAAACACGAGTCATTAAACATCAAATTAAAATTTAAAACGTGAAAATTAAAATTTTAAAAAACAAAACATTTGAAATTTTAACGACCTGCTCACGCAAACGTAAAATGAAACAAATCATGATGGCAGCTACTTGTTTCTATAACACCTGGAGCCTGTCAGGTGAGGCGGTCTCAGCTGAGGCGGTACCTTTCTTCAGGTGTTGTCTCTTGTTCAGACTTTTGTACCTTTTAAGTCGTGTTTCTTTGAATAAACTTTTATAACCTGGATCTGAGTCACCTGTCGTCACTGTTTGTTCTCACAGCATCCACCAGGTGGTGTATCGAGTCCCCCACCTGGTCTGCAGCCTCCAGAAGCTCCGCCCTCTTCCTCTCACCTGAAAACAGAAATGTTTGTGACACGTGAGCTTCAGGTTCACACAGAGAGTTTGTAAAAACCTGAAATCATCACAGACACCTGCCTGTACCTGCACCTGTATCTGCACCTGAACCTGTCAGTCATTTTTCTGCCTCTAACACCTTTGAGGACTAAATGTTCACCTGCTGCCTGATAGATCCCACCCACTGATGGGAGCCATGATGAGGTCATCAGAGTTTACCTGTCACATGTCTGTAGTTACAGCTGATCACCTGGCCCAGCTTACTTCACTGACTCACCTGTGTGTCTCTCTCTCCACCTGTCTGCCTCCATCACAGTCTTCAGTCTCTCCACAGTCTCCTGCAGCAGCACCTCCAGATTACACATTCCACACCCCTCTTCTTCAGACAGACAGGTTTCCTCTTCCTGTCGCCCCGCCTCCTCCAGTCCATCCTGTTGTCCAATTGGACAGCAGAGAAACCCATGAACTGCTAGCTCCTCTTCCTCTTCACAGTAGATGTCATGTGATGGAGGTGTGTCCTGGTGCATTGTAGGAGATGGAGTTGGTAGTTCTTCCTCGCTCCACTCGTCTTTCAGCAGCACGTCATCCTCTTCTTCATCTGTGTTTCCCTCTGTGTCAGATGTTAGCGTGACGTTTTCCCTCCACGTGTTCCCCGTGTTCTCCATGTTCTCCATGTTCTCCATGTTCTCCGTGTTCCCCGTGTTCTCCATGTTCTCCATGTTCTCTGTGTTCTCCGTGTTCTCCATGTTTTCCGCGTTCCCCGTGTTCTCCATGTCCTCCATGTTCTCTGTGTTCTCCGTGTTCCCCGTGTCAACGCTTTGTGCCGTGTTCTTGGCGTGTTGAGCCTCCATCTTGTTCAGAGCCTGAAGAAAGACAAACATCTTTGTTAAAAAATATTAAAACTTGTGTTTACCTGTGTGTGTGTGTGTGTGTGTGTGTGTGTGTGTGTGTGTGTTTACCTGTGTGAGCATGTCCTGCAGACAGAGGTTGTGTTCTCTTAGTGTTTCCATGGTAACCTCCATCTCAGAGCACCTGTCCTCCAGGATGCCCTGCTCTGATTGGACGGTGAGCCTCCAGGCCGTCACCTGTTGTTCCAACAACCTACAGACAAACAGAGAAGAAGAAGGAGGGCAGTGCTTCCAGACTGCACTGTGATTCGTCGGTTCTAGTGTCTCACCATTTGTCTCTCTGCAGGTTTCTGACCTCACTCAGCAGAGCCGACGCCTTCACCTGCTCAACGACAACACGCGTCTTAAATCACACTTACAACATTAAACACCATCACAGTGAGGTCATCAAAGGTCACCTGCTGAGGGGGCGTGTCCTCATCTGTCTGCAGCGCTTTAGAGCAGAGAGGAGGTTGCACCAAGGCATCATGGGAAACATCTCTGTCAGAGGAGAGGCTGTGACTGACACCTGCAGCAGCCAATCGTGGTGAGGAATTGGAGGGGGGCGGGGCACTGAGAACAAAATCTTTAATTGCAAAAAGGTGTTTAATGAGACAAAGTTAACGAGTGCTAACGAGTGAAGTCACCTGTCCTGAGTCTCTCCTGGCTCCGCCCACATCACGATCCTCCTCCTGTCAGCTTCTCTCTGAGTGTATCGCCGTGGTAACAGGGCGTGACGAGCACTATGCACCAATGAGGACAGAGACTCTCTCCAGGTGGGCTGACAGACACAGACTGAAGATTAAAAAATGTCTTTGTAGTGAAAATTTACATGGTGTGTTTGTAACAAGAGGGAAAATAAGAGCAAGACAATCAAAGTTTTAACATGTAGGTAGAACACACAGACAGCAGGTAGAAAACACAGACAGTGTTTTAGAGAACTGCCTGAATAATTTGATTGGATACGAAGAATCATGTGATTTGATTTGATTGAAAATAGGCGGTACAGATTATAAAAAATTTTCCTTCATGAACGACATCCAGTTCTATTTTCTGTGAAGAGACTAAAACCTGAACTCAACTCTGAAGCTCTCCGGTGCAAAGATCCAGACTTCTAACACACAACATCTACCTGTCTTTACCTGTCTGTGATTTGTCTGTACCTGTATGTACCTGTCTGCTGTTACCTGTGTGCAGAACTCGAGCACTGGATGGTGAGTCTTGTGTTTCCTTGTCTGTCTGTCTGTCAGGAAGCAGCTCTGACACACCTGGACGTTCACACACTTCATACACCGATACCTGAACACACACACCTGATATAATCCATCTCAGGTTTCAGAAGAGTCAGGTTAAACTTCAGTAGAAAAGAAGCCCTCTGATTGGACGATGTTGGCTCACCTGAGTCCAGTGATGGGAAAGGTCTTGCAGGTGTGGCAGCGAACGTTGTGACGGACGTTCTGACTAACTGACAGACGGTACAGAGTGGGTAACCATAGCAACAAGCGTGGCTCACTCTGTAGCCATGACAACACATGCTCTTCACTCACCGTCGGGGTCAACACCTGTAAACAGTTGTCAGAGTCAGTGCGTTGCCATGACGACCACCAATCACCTGCGGACGGCATTGCGTTCTCACCCCATTAAAACATGATTTCACCGCCGTCTCCACATCACCGAAAACTCCTTCTTCCTGCACTGCGGCGGGAACCTGAACACACCACAAACACACACACACACACACTAGAGAGGGAGGAGAGGGGCATGCTGGGAAATGTAGTCTGGACTGTTTTTACCTGGCTGAGGTCCCGAAGTAAAAATCTGAGTCCAGACCGGCTGACTGACCCCAAAGAGTTCACTGCAACAGACACCAGAGCTGCAGACAGACAGGTCAGAGAGAGAGAGACATGTCAGAGAGAGAGAGAGACAGACAGACAGGTCAGAGAGAGAGAGAGAGAGACAGACAGACAGACAGACAGGTCAGAGAGATAGAGAGAGAGAGAGAGAGTTCAGAGAGAGAGACACAGAGAGAGAGAGAGACCGACAGACAGACAGGTCAGAGAGAGAGAGAGGGACAGTTCAGAGAGAGACAGACAGACAGACAGGTCAGAGAGAGAAAGAGACAGACAGACAGACGGGTCAGAGAGAGAGAGAGAGAGTTCAGAGAGAGAGAGACAGGCCAGAGAGAGAGAGAGACAGTTCAGACAGACGGGTCAGAGAGAGAGAGAGTTCAGAGAGAGAGAGACAGGTCCGAGAGAGAGAGACAGTTCAGAGAGAGAGACAGACAGGTCAGAGAGAGAGAGAGAGACAGTTCAGAGAGAGAGAGACAGACAGGTCAGAGAGAGAGAGAGAGACAGTTCAGAGAGAGAGAGACAGACACAGACAGGTCAGAGAGAGCAAGAGAGAGAGACAGGTCAGAGAGAGAGAGAGACAGACAGACGACAGACAGCCTGTCTCACCTCTGTATTTGGTCAGTAGAGGTTCAGCAGTCAGAGCAATCAGCGCCGTGTGAAGAGAATCAGCTGACAGCGACTCACACCTGGAACACAACATCCCATCATGCCCTGGGGCCTGTTCCCATCCCATCATGCTCTGGGGCACTCACCTGTTGTACAGTCTGAACATCAGGTCACAGGTCTCCTCTGAAGCCTCCACAGTCACATGACCTGGTATGTCCTGTGACATGCTGTGAAACATCCTGTTCAGACATTGCATCACTTCCTGTCTGTTCAGCCTCACTTCCTGCAGTGGCTTAGCTCCGCCCACCGAGTGGAGAGACGCTGTGACGTGTTGAACGCACACGCCATCCACTGAACACGCAAACACAAAGAGTACATGTGACATGTTGAACGCACACGCCATCCACTGAACACGCAAACACAAAGAGTACATGTGACGTGTTGAACGCACACGCCATCCACTGAACATGCAAACATAGAGTACATGTAAACAGTATAGATAGAGTATATGTAACCAGTATAGATACACAGAGTACATGTAACCAGTATAGATACACATACACAGAGTATTGCAGTATTGAAGTAATAATAAAGTCTTACTGTGACAGAGTCTCTGCAGACACTGAAGCTTCATTGAGACTCTGTAGACGGACGGACGGACTTCATTGAGCCCCTCTGAAGGACACAGGAAGTAAAGACCAATACACAGTACTCCGAACACAGTAGAACACAGCAGAATACAGTAGAACACAGTAGAACACAGTAGAACATAGCAGAACGCAGTAGAACACAGTAGAACACAGTAAGTACACAGCAGAACACAGTAAGTACACAGCAGAACACAGTTAAACACAGTAAGTACACAGCAGAACACAGTTAAACACAGTAAGTACACAGCAGAACACAGTAGAACGCAGTAGAGATTAGTTTACCAATGCTGTCAAGATCCATGATAAGTTTTCAGTCTGAAAAAACAAACATCATTAACTACAATACAGTACAATTTAATATAATACAATACAATACAATTTAATACAATTGTATACAATACAATACAATACAATACAATACAATACAATACAGTGTAATATAATACAATACAGTTTAATACAATACAATATATAGTTTGTACTGAAATACATTATCAATGGCAGAACTCATAATTCAGTTCTACAAAGTTCTGTTTGATAGACAGCAGCTTCTCCACTGTGAAACTATTGAAGTAGGTCAAAACAAACTATGGATGTATGTCAATACAAGCCATGGATGTATTTCAGTAAAAACTATAGATGTATTTCGATACAAACAAATAGAAGAAGACTCACCACCTTCCTGATGTCTGTCGGAGTTTACACACACTGAAGCTGCTGAATTATCAATGAAGGTTTCATTTATCATCACAGCTGCTACTCACCTGTCTGCTCCACACACCTGCTGTCTGTGGACCAATCAGCAGCTGGCACAGCGCTGACATCACTGTCAGCAACAACAGGAGCTTTTGTTCATAGACTGACCTCAGGTCTGTTTAATTTTATGCCAGAAAAAGCATCTTCATGTGTCATGAAAAGATCATCAAACATCCTATTAATAAAGATAGACAGTGATGACATATTATTATTATTATTATTATTATTATTATTATTATTATTATTAGACAGCAGCAGACATGTTTGATGTTTTATCTGAGTGAATTTTAATGAGCATGGCCTGATGATGATGATGATGATGATGATGATGGTGATGGTGGTTTGAATGCAGACTGTGTTGGAGCTGTGAACACTCTGTGTCGTTGTCTCTCGTCGTGTCGGCTGCCGACCTCCTCTGCTCTTTGTTTCTCTTCAGACTGAGCCGATTGTTTGTTGTTCTGAGCTCTCTTTGTTTCGGGGTCGTTCGAGGACGAAACACTGACGCTTTTCTTCTTCTGCACTGAGATAAACACTAAAACATAGAAACGCCTCTAATCCACCACCCTCATCACATCATGTCCTCCTTAACTCTCAGTCATAATCTCAACCAGCAGCTCTGTGAAGCTAAATGCTAACACCAGCATGCTAAAATTACCATGTTCACAAGTGTAGCTTAGCACATTAGCATGCTAACATTAGCTTATAAGCAGCAAACACAAAGTCCAGCTGAGGCTGATGGGAATGTCGTTAGATCTGCAGGTATTTGGTCGTAAACTAAAGTTCTGGACACATTAAAATGTTGTCCTGATGATGGCCACGGTCCATGTGACACAGTCTGACTCAAAGAGACTTAAGACCACCTCAGAGACTCAAAACCACCACCTCAGAGGACCATACAGTCTACAGGTACAGAGGACTATAGTCTTCAGGTACAGAGGACCGTACTGTCTTCAGGTACAGAGGACTGTAGTCTTCAGGTACAGAGGACCGTACAGTCTTCAGGTACAGAGGACCATAGTCTTGAGATACAGAGGACTGTAGTCTTCAGGTACAGACGACCGTACAGTCTTCAGGTACAGACGACCGTAGTCTTCAGGTACTTCAGGTACAGAGGACCATACAGTCTTCAGGTACAGAGGACCATAGTCTTCAGGTACAGAGGGCTGTAGTCTTCAGGTACAGAGAACCGTACAGTCTTCAGGTACAGAGGACCGTACAGTCCTCAGGTACAGAGGACCATAGTCTTCAGATACAGAGGACCATAGTCTTCAGGTACAGAGGACCGTACAGTCTTCAGGTACAGAGGACCGTACAGTCTTCAGGTACAGAGGACTGTAGGCTTCAGGTACAGACGACCGTACAGTCTTCAGGTACAGACGACCGTAGTCTTCAGGTACTTCAGGTACAGAGGACTGTACAGTCTTCAGGTACAGAGGACCATAGTCTTCAGATACAGAGGACCATAGTCTTCAGATACAGAGGACCATAGTCTTCAGGTGCAGAAAACCATACAGTCTTCAGGTACAGAGGACCGTACAGTCTTCAGGTACAGACGACCGTAGTCTTCAGGTACTTCAGGTACAGAGGACCGTACAGTCTTCAGGTACAGAGGACTGTAGGCTTCAGGTACAGACGACCGTACAGTCTTCAGGTACAGACGACCGTAGTCTTCAGGTACTTCAGGTACAGAGGACCGTACAGTCTTCAGGTACAGAGGACTGTAGTCTTCAGGTACAGAGGACCATAGTCTTCAGATACAGAGGACCATAGTCTTCAGGTGCAGAAAACCATACAGTCTTCAGGTACAGAGGACCGTACAGTCTTCAGGTACAGAGAACCATACAGTCTTCAGGTACACCCACCTGACTGTAAATATAATCACAGTATCGAAGATGTTGGTCTGATCTCACGTTGACATTGAAACAAACAGATTATTTTCAAACATGCGCTGACAGGCTCCTCCCAGTGGGCGTGGCCTCTAATCAACTGTGAGTCAGAGTCAGAGTCCCTGTTCGGTCTCCTCTGTCCTCGAACACAACAACAAAAGTGCTGCTGAGCTGCAGAGTAACTGCGACTGCTGCTGGGTGAGTACACACTGTCCACATTATACTTTTTACATGGACAATGAATCAATGTCCTGCTGTGACTGATTCCAGATGATCGTATGAGCTGTGCTGAGGTAAAAATGAAGCGCTCCCTTGGGTTCTGTCTGGTGATCTGCTCCGCTCTGATCGGACTTGGTATGTTTGATTCTGTGTTTGTTTGCTGAATCTGAAACTCATTTTGGTCACAAAATCTGAATATAAAAAATCTAAATCTATATAAAACTTATTTTTTAAACAACAAACATATATATATATATATATATATATATATATATATATATATATATAGTTCTCATATTTTAAGAATATCTTAAATGATCGTGTTAAAAATAAATATAAATATAAATATGTAATATATAAATATGTTGTACAGATGTTAAATTCTGGTTTAATCATGAAGATGTTTTGAGTTTTTGAGATAACGTTGATTCAAGTTAACAGTGATTTTAGAGAGTTTGTGTTTAGACTATTTACTGGAGTCCGGATCTGGATTCTTCTATACGTACCTGAAGGATCTGGATTCTTCTGGACCTGAAGGATCTGGATTCTTCTGGACCTGAAGGATCTGGATTCTTCTATATGTACCTAAAGGATCTGGATTCTTCTGGACCTGAAGGATCTGGATTCTTCTGGACCTGAAGGATCTGGATTCTTCTATATGTACCTGAAGGATCTGGATTCTTCTATACGTACCTAAAGGATCTGGATTCTTCTGTATATACCTGAAGGATCTTGATTCTTCTGTACGTACCTAAAGGATCTGGATTCTTCTGTATATACCTGAAGGATCTTGATTCTTCTGTACGTACATGAAGGATCTGGATTCTTTTGTATATACTTGAAGGATCTGGATTCTTCTGGACCTGAAGGATCTGGATTCTTCTGTATATACCTGAAGGATCTGGGTTCTTCTGTATGGACCTGAAGGATCTGGATTCCTCTGGACCTGAAGGATCTGGATTCCTCTGGACCAGAAGGATCTGGATCTGGATCTGGATCAGGACTCTAAATCTGTGTTGTGTTTCAGGAACAGCCATTCGATGTTACAGCTGTAAGGACTACACAGCCAGCTGCTCCAAACAACGAGACTGTAGCTATGATGATGCCTGTCTCACACTCAATGAGAGAGGTATCTCCACACCTGTGCACCTGTTCTTGTACCTTACCATAACCATACAGAATACTGGATTCTGGTTGGCCCAACATTTCAGTTCAGATTAGTCTGTTAGCTTTAGCTTGGTCTGTGTTTGTGTTGCAGGTGGAATGACTTACCGTCAGTGTCTGAAATATTCAGACTGCGAGTATGGCCGACTGGCCCAGATGTTCCCCCAGGTAAACACTTCACCTGGCCTCCTCACCTGAACCGTGACATAATAAATACAGCAACATGCTAACACTATCCTGATTCAAGGGATATTTTCTAAACTAAATGTGCTGAACCTGTGTGCAAACACAAGATGTAAGTCAAAAACACTGAGTACTCTCAGAAAAACATGCTAACAGATGCTAACAGTGTCCTGATTCACCCAGAGCTCCGTTTGCTCAAACCTTCTTTCGTGACGCGATTTCATTCATCACTGATGGACATACGAGATGCTAACAGTATCAACAGCTAACATCAACTCAGCAATGTAGAAACGTGTCGGCCTCAAAGATGATTAGCAATAAGCCCAAGTTTAGCTTCAGATACGATCTTTAACCCTCGTCAATGACTGCATGGATCTTCAGCCCTTGTCAACTGTCGCATTAATCTTAAACCCTTGTCAATGTCTGCATTGATCTTTGACTCTCTTTGTCAATGACCGCATTGATCTTTGACTGCATTGATCTTTTTCAGGTTTCCAGTTTTACCTTCAAGTGCTGCAACTCTGATCTGTGTAACTCAGCCCCCTCCTCTGCAGCAAGCTCTGTGATTGGTCTGCTGGCGTCAGTGGCCATCATGTGGTGGTGCATCCACTGAAGAGTGACGCTGCTCTGTAGCGCCGCCTGTGGTTGTAAACATAACAGCAGCATGTTCAGCTTGTCTAACCCCTTCATCACTTTACATTTATTCAGTCATTGTTTAACGGTTTAAATTATTTATGAACAAACACAAAGCGTCAAAATATTTATTAGTGCTCAATATAAATATTAATTAATTAAGGCAGGAACATGAGAACTAATTATTTATTCATCATGTTCACAGGAAGTCAGAGAGCAGCTGTTAGCCGTTAGCTGAGTTAGTGGTTAGCTAGTTAGCTCTTAGCACTAGCCATGTATCACGGGCTCACTGAATCTTTATGATGTCATCTGTGATTCATGATGTCATCTGTGATTTATGATGTCATCATTTCAAAGAACAAATCAGATTTATTTAAATAAATTATTATGATTTTATTTATATAAACTTTTTTTACAGGAAGCTGCCCCTTTAACTTCAGACCTGTCAAAATAAAGTGAAGCTGCTTTGCTCTTTAACTCTGTTAATGATGTCATGGAGATGGTCATTAAATCAATAAACAGTGACAAACTGGAAACATGATTCTTCATTGACTGATTTTGTGATCCACTACTGTTGAACCTGAATTCGTAAATTATGATGATTAACACTGTGAACGTTGTAATAATATAAACACATTATTAACGATGTAGTTTAAATACACACCTGCACAGGTGCCTTCACTCACATGACAGGAAAGACACGCCCACAGCGTCAGGTGAACACACATGAAGAGAGAGAGCCTGCTGTCTGACAGCATCTGAAGGCAGCAGCAGGTTGAGAGCCCCCTGCAGACAGACAGGTGAACACAGGTGATACCCTGATGTAAGACGTAGTCTCCATGACGACACTCACCTGTCAATCAAAGTGTCCACACTCTTAATCCTGCATAACTTTAAGCCTTAATATAATTTGAACAGGTGAGTTGTATAAAAATTCACCCTCAGTACAGTTGTCATGAACGGGGAAATTAGCTATAGAGACCAAAACTGTTTTTTGTACCAGGCTGTAAACATGTTTATTTCTGCTGTGAAGTTGGACATTTTAACATGGGGACTTATGGAGACTGACTCACTTCTGGAGCCAGCCTCAAGTGGACGACAAGAGGAACTGCAGTTTGTGTTTCACTTCACAGACACGGAGGGAAGATTGTTAATGAGTATTGTCACGTTATTTTTTACAGTGTGTAACTGGACCCTTATCAAGAAACGCCCTCTGACATCACTTGCAAACACTCAGCTGTTCAGGGTATGACATCACTTATAAATAAAGTTTTCTACTAAACAACTGTAAAATACAGGAAACGGACAATCATGCTTTCAAAATAAAAGCACAACAAAAGCCCTGTTGACTGTTGTTGACTTTCCTTGTGGTAACTTAGTTAATTAACAGTAATTAAATTAAAGTAATTAAAAGAAAGTAAATTAAATTAAAGTAATTTTAAAAAATGTAATTACATCAGTTGGGACATTATTGATTAAAATAAAAAATAAAAAATAAAATGTCTGTTTTTTGTTTCTGAATCAAACAAATGAATAAATCTTTTATTTTATGACAATTAATGTTCATGTTTGTTTGTAGTAAATAAAAAAATAATGGGTTGAGTTAAAGTTTATTTTAAAGTGCTGAATAAACTAATTTTAATGTTTTCTGTCTCTTTGTTCTGCGAGCTACACACAGAGCTTTTATTCTGAAATCCAGCACAGGAAATCGTGTGAGTGTGTCAGTGAGTGTGCGTGTTGTTTCCGGGTTGCAGGTTGCTTGTTGAGAAGCCGTCATTATGAAACTTTGATCAAAGATCAAAGAATAAGAAGCTGCTGCTGCTGACGTCATCATGGCCGTGAAGGTAAGACACCTTTAACCTGCTTACGTCATCGGACTGAAGCGCGCGAGCCCTCGGTGTCTGCGCGAACTTCATGAACGAGTCAAAGAGTCCATTAAAGCTGCGCGTGAAGGGGGAGTCACGTCATTAACATATCATTAACGTGTCATTAACATATCGTTGACACGTCATTAACATATAATTCACACGTCATTAACATATAATTAACGTGTCATTTAAACGTCATTAATTATTGTTATAATTATAATTAATAATGTATTCATATTAATGACATATTGATCTTTAAAGATAAAAACTATTGTTTAACCAGAGACAAACGTTCATGGAACATTAATAAAACATCAGAAAACTTACCACTACAGGTTCAGTAAAACTGTTGAAACGAGTCTGCTGGAAAAAAAAAAACACATGAAGGACAAAATTTTAAAAAATAAAGTTCCTTCACGTTTTTAAAAAATAAAGTGGACAATTGTCAAAATACATCATACTTTATTGTACCTCATCGTACGTTATCGTACCTCATCGTACGTTATCGTACTTTATTGTACCTCATCGTACATTATCGTACCTCATCGTACTTTATCGTACGTCATCGTACTTTGTCGTACGTCATCGTACTTTGTCGTACATCATCGTATGTTATCGTACTTTGCCGTATCTCATTGTACTTCATCGTACGTTATCGTATTTTATCGTACCTCATCGTACTTTATCGGACTTCGTCGTATGTTATCATACTTTGTTGTATGTTATCGTTAATGTTTCAGGAACGTTTTAGGAACGTCTAAGGAAGATCTTTTGTTGTTTCAGGCTCAGGTTCTGTACAACTTCACAGCTGAACCAGGAAACAACGAGCTGTCGGTCCAACAGGGAGAGACGGTCACTGTGCTGGACCAGGTACACACCAACATACACACAGTACACATGTATGTACACAGAGTACCTGTAAAGAGTATATATATATATATAGGAGAACATACACAGTACATATACACAGAGTACTGCGTGTACTCATACTGTGACAATGTGAATGTGTTTGTGCAGACTGTGGGTGGAGGCTGGATAGAAGCCCAGAACTCCAGAGGACAAACCGGTCTGGTACCTGAAGGGTATTTACAGGTGAGTTCACTTCACAAGACCAGTATCCGGATGAGACTCAGGACCAGACTCAAGACCACCTCAGACAGACTCAAGACCACCACAGAGGAGGTTTTTCGGGGTCATAATATTGAGTTTGTGTTTCAGGTTGGTGGTGGTGGTGGTGGTGGTGGCTCCTGGTCAGGGGGTGGGGCATATATCAGTACAGAAGGATGGGACAGTCAAGGATCTGCACACACACCACAAGGTAACACAGAAGGTTCCAGTGAGAACATAGAACCCGGTTCTGTAAAAACCCAAGGCTGGTTCTGTGAAGATCTACAACAGGTTTACTATCCCACTCACAGAAAACTGTGTCCTTTTCCAGCAGCTGCCGAGGACGATGATGAGTGGGATGACGAGTGGGACGACCAATCAGTGGGTGGTTACCGTGGTGACTATCAGGTGGACGAGGAGGGTGGGGCTTCAGGACAGAGTACCCACGGTCCCTCCATGAAGATCTCCCTGAACAAGTAAAGACACCAGTAGATCTCACAGTAGATCACATAGATTCCTACAGTAGATCACATAGATCATGTACCTCTCAGAAGATCACAACAGATCCCAGTAAATCCTGATATACCCCAACAGGTCTCAGTAGATCACATTAGATCCCAACAGGTCTGAGTTGATTTCGACAGATCTCAGTGGATCCTTGCCAGTCTCAGTAGATCCAACTGGATCCCAACAGGTCTCAGTAGATCCCAGCCCTGACAGGTCTGAGTAGGTCTTAGTAGATCCTGACAGGTCTGAGTAGATCCCAGTAGATCCCAACAGGTGTCAGTAGATCCCAACAGGTGTCAGTAGATCCCAGTAGATCCTGACAGGTGTCAGCAGTCTCGTGTGTTCTCAGGTTTCCGTTCTCCAAAGGTCCGAGCGCTGAAGTCTTCTTGCTAGCTAAACCTCCAGCTAACAGCAGAGACAGACTTCCTGTTTATGTGAGTAATCCGCTTCATTGGTCATCGTATCAAACTGTGTCATCGATCACTGCGCTCTGATTGGCTGCTGCTCATCGTCCAATCAGATGGGAGACGTGGGTCCGGTCTGGCTGTACCCGTCAGCTCCTCTGGACTGTGTGATCGCCGACCCGAGGAAGGAGTCCAAACTGTACGGACTGAAGAGCTTCATCGAGTACCAGATTACTCCCAACGTGAGCATTACTCACAGTTAGAGTACAGTACACACTGTACACACAGCAGTACACACAGTAGTAGTACTCAGTAGTAGTAGTACTCAGTAGTAGTAGTACTCAGTAGTGGTACAGTTGTAGTGCTCAGTAGTAGCACTCAGTCTCTGTCCCTCCTCCAGACGACCCACAGACCTGTCAATCATCGCTACAAGCACTTTGATTGGCTGTACGAGCGTCTGCTGGAGAAGTTCGGCTCGTCTTTGCCCGTCCCCTCACTGCCCGACAAACAGGTGACAGGTGAGCGGTCGCCATGACAACCACACATGTACAGCACTGTGACAGGTGTGTAGACAGGATATGCCTGTGCTTTCAGGCCGGTTCGAGATGGACTTCATCAGGACCAGGATGGAGCAGCTGCAGGCCTGGATGACCCGGATGTGTCGGCACCCCGTCGTCTCTCAGAGCCACGTCTTTCAGCTCTTCCTCACCTACACAGACGAAAAGGCATGTGAAACCCCGCCCACTAGAGCAGGTGAGGTTTGGTGCTTGGTCCTGATTGGCTGAAGGCATGTTTTGATATTTCAGGAGTGGAAGGCGGGAAAAAGGAAGGCGGAGAAAGACGAGACGGTTGGACCAATGATCTTCACCCTGATCAAACCTGAAGCTGCAGAACTCGACACCGCTGACGTGTACGTCATTAAATGTCTCACACCTGTATGGACAGGTGAGGTATCAGGACAGGTGACAGGTGAGGTATCAGGACAAGTGACAGGTGAGGTATGAGGACAAGTGACAGGTGAGGTATGAGGACAGGTGACAGGTGAGGTATCAGGACAAGTGAGGTATCATAAATCTATATTAACTGTGTGTGTGTGTGTGTGTGTGTGTGTGTAGTGAACACAGGTGTGAACTCTACAGTCGCTTCACAAAGTCAATGGATGACGGAGTCAAAGAGCTGCTGAATGTCGGACACACACACTGGAAACGCTGCACGGGACGTCAGTAACACACACACACACACACGCCTGTGTGTCATGTTTCCACACACACACACCTGTGTCATGTCATGTTTCCTGTGTGTGTGTGTGTGCAGCACTGCCTAAAGAGTACGAGCGGATTGGTCGAGCCTTCAGGAACCTGTCCAGTGTTTTCATCAGCAGCACGTATCCAGGTGAGGAGACAAGGAGGGAGGACACAAGGAGACAAGGAGGGAGGACACAAGGAAACAAGGAGGGAGGACACAAGGAAACAAGAAGGGAGCACACAAGGGGACAAGGAGGAAGGGGACAGGGAGGGAGAAGTTTTTTAGGCAGAAGTTAAAGTATGTCATTAACACATTAACAAGGTTTCTGCTCAGACTCAGAGTTCAGATGTCGGCATTTCCTTGAAGGCATCAGTACACTGTGGTCAGATTACATCATCGTATTAACCATGACCTCACATGTATCAGTGTGTTGTGATTCGTTGTCCTCAGAGTGTGTGTTTGTTTCAGGAGAGCAGACGCTGACTGACGCTCTGACAGCTGCTGGACAAACATACGAGGAGATCGCAGAGATCGTCGCTCAGCAGGTACAACACCACAACAGTACTCTGATTACTCTGAGTACTCAGAGTACTCTCATTCTCTCTCATGCTCTAAGTACTTTAGTTTCATTCTGTGCTTTCTTATGAAGTTTCCTGGACTTCATCATGTTTGTGGTGCTTTATATTTTATATGAACATAACCACGTGTCTGACCTCTGATGACCTCTGTGACCTCTGATGACCCCTGTGACTTTTGACCTTCAGCCTCAGAAGGACCTTCACTTCCTGTTGGAGATAAACAGCGAGTACAAAGGCCTGCTGGGATGTTTCCCAGAAATCATTGCTGTACATAAGGTAATGTACTAGACACACACACACACACACACACACACATACACCAATCCTAACCATCTTGGAGGCGGGGCTTCAGCTGTCGTGATGTCACTAAGGGGGCATGTCCTCACCTGTGTGTGTCAGGCTGCGGTGGAGAAGGTGAAGGACTCCGACCGTCTGCTGTCTGCAGGAAGAATTAACAATGACGACAGGAAGTGCATGAAGCACCGCCTCAGCTGCATGAGCTACGCCCTGCAGGGTAACCACAGTAACCATAGCAACCACGGTAACAGGGCGTAACCGTAGCAATAGTGTGTAATTCGACTCTTGGTGTCTCCTTCAGCTGAGATGAATCATTTCCATAGCAACCGTATATACGACTACAACAGAGTGATGCAGCTTTACCTGGAGCAACAGGTGACCTTCTACCAACAGGTGAGGAGGGGGTGGAGGGCAGGGGAGGGGCCAACTGTAGGACAGCTGTGTGATGTCATCTCCTCTCTGCTCTCTGATTGGTCAGATCGCTGACAAGCTGAGAGGCGCTCTGAGCCAGTTCACCACGCTGTGAGGATGACATCACTGACGACATCACAACTTGATGACTGCACAGCTCAGTGACATCACATTTGTAACATGTTTTTAATATTAATGAGTCTGTTGAATATTAATGAGTCTGTTACAGATCTATTTGAATATTTTACACTTTGATCATTAATGTCTCGTTAGTTTGAAATATTTAACAACAGTTTGTCTCTTTGAACATTAAAATTCATTTTTGTCAAACTAAAGTTATTTTATTATTTTTATTAAATCTTTTTTAATTATTTACAGTTTAAATAAAACAAACTGACCCAAGCGGCAGGTCACCAGGTGTGTCTCCGTGTTCTGCTGCCGTCTGGTGGCCGTTGACTGAACTGCAGTTTCAACATGACGTAACCCTAACCCTAAAACAAACAGACAAAACAGGAAGTTATGTTTTCAGAATAAAAGCTTTGATTGTATGATCAGATAAATGTGCTTTTATTTTATAAACAGGAAGTCTCCAGTTTAATTCTAATTAATTAATTAAATAAATGAATTAGAGCAGAGCAGCCTGCAGACTTTCACAATAAAAGACCACTATGATGTTTTTCGGATGTTTCCTGGATAACGTTGTCTCAACGTCTTCGATCCTTGACATCCACAACATGAACACAACATGAACACATGAACACAACATGAACACAACATAAATGCAACATGAACACATGAACACAACATGAACACAACAAAAACACATGAGCACAACATGAACACAATATGAACACATGAACACAACATGAACACATGAACACAACATGAACACATGAACGCAACATGAACACAACAAAAACACATGAACACAACATGAACACATGAACGCAACATGAACACATGAACACAACATGAACACAACAAAAACACATGAACGCAACATGAACACATGAACACAACATGAACACAACAAAAACACATGAACACAACATGAACACATGAACGCAACATGAACACAACATGAACACAACATGAACGCAACATGAACACATGAACACAACATGAACACAACAAAAACACATGAACACAACATGAACACATGAACGCAACATGAACACATGAACACAACATGAACACAACAAAAACACATGAGCACAACATGAACACAACAAAAACACATGAACACAACATGAACACATGAACGCAACATGAACACATGAACACAACATGAACACAACATGAACACATGAACACAACACGAACACATGAACGCAACATGAACACAACAAAAACACATGAGCACAACATGAACACAACATGAACACATAAACACAACATGAACGCAACATGAACACATGAACACAACACGAACACATGAACGCAACATGAACACAACAAAAACACATGAGCACAACATGAACACAACAAAAACACATGAGCACAACATGAACACATGAACACAACATGAACGCAACATGAACACATGAACACAACATGAACACAACAAAAACACATGAGCACAACATGAACACATGAACGCAACATGAACACAACTTGAACACAACAGGAACACAACATGAACACATGAACGCAACATGAACACAACATGAACACATGAAGCAAGGCCACGCATGCGCAACGAGTTTATGACAGAAACAGAGGGAGGAGGAGGGGGAGCAGGAGGAGTCTCTCTCCCCTCCTCCCCGCACATCCCCCAGCAGGACTGGGATGTCACGCAAGTGTGACGCTTTTGTTTGCGTGTCAGTGGAAACCCGCACATTCTGTTGTATTGTCCCGCAGCTGAAACCGCAATAAATCACCAGAGAGACTGTGGGCGGTTCTTTCTCTGCAGAGGGAGAGAGCGAGGCAGAAGGGGACAGTCCGCCGGAGGTACCGCACTCTGACCCGCATCAGTCCGCCGGAGGGACCGCACTCTGACCCGCATCAGTCCGCCGGAAGGACCGCACTCTGACCCGCCTCAGGACGTGGATTTACCCGGGACCAGCCTGTGGAGCTCCGCGGAGTCTCTCCTGTCCGCACCGTGAGTCTGAAAGTCTTTAATCGGTGAACAAAGTTTCGGTGCCGAGTCAGAGTCTGAATGTCTCCACGAATCCAACATGAACAGTCTACGGGAGAACCACGAACCTGCTCCACTGGGTTAGAACTGACACCAAGAACCCGAGAACCGGATCCATGCTCCTGTTCCCATCACTTCATCTCTGACTCTTCATCACTTCATCTCTGACTCTTCATCACTTCATCTCACAGCAGGTGTGTCAGACTGGACCTTTCCGGGTGTTCTGACCGTGAGCTGAACCGAACACTAAGTCCGTGAACACACTACAGGAACGACGTCACAGCTCAGTTTGAAGACGTTTAGTGTTTTTTTTTTAACTGTTTTCTTCCTCCTCCTCCTTTGACTAATTGTGTCTTTGTTTCAGGTCGACTGTAAACTTTTATTTTGAAGGTCGTGACCTTTCAGTTTAAAGTCTCCTGCTGAGTTTTTATTTTAAACTGCAGGTTCAATAAAACTCATCTCTTGTTTTTTCTTCTAAAGGAACTTTAAAAAAACCCGTCGCTCTGTGAAATTTGGTTCAGATTTTTCTTTTCTTTTTCAATTCTGCAGATTGTTTCAATAAGCTTTAATGGTTTAATTATTATTGATTATTGACCATGTGGAAACAGGAAGTTCTCTCCTTCAGCTCTCACTTTATTGATCTGCAATGATTGCCACACTTCCTTTTTTTTGTTTGTCTGTCTGTGTCAGTTTATTACCGATGTTTGACCTCCTGACCTCAGTCTGTCCCTCTGTGTGTGGTCGGGTTGATGGACGGTCACAATGATCGACAGTCTGAGTTTTATTATCTGCAGTCAGACGTTTTTCATTGTAGATGTTGAACACTCAACACGCAAAGAATCTTTAATTTAATGTACATGTTTGATGGATTTTATTTATACTTTTATCAGCTGGGTCCAGAAAAGACTCTGGAAGTTCTGATCCGTCTCTTAATGTTTTACAGGTGTGAAGTCGACCACCATGAGTCTGAGCGCCAATGACCTGACTGAGCTCATGGAGCTGTGGGAGGAGCTAAACCTGACCGCTGGCGACCACGACAACCTGTCCCACGTGGAGACGCTGCTGTGTTCAGGCACCGTCAGCCACACCGCCCTCTTGCACATCCTCTCCGTCCTCTATATCTTCATCTTTCTGGTGGGCTTCACCGCCAACGCCCTGGTGGTCTGGGTCAACCTGCACTCTGACAGGAATCGCTACGAGACGCACCTGTACATCCTGAACCTGGCCGGGGCCGACCTGTGCGTCGTGGCCACGCTGCCAGTCTGGGTGACCTCGCTGCTGCAGGGCGGTCGCTGGCCCTTTGGAGAGGCCGTCTGTAAACTCACTCACCTGGTCTTCAGCATGAACCTCTTCAGCAGCATCTTCTTCCTCACCTGCATGAGCGTGGACCGCTACCTGTCTGTCACCCTTTTCACTGACGCTCCCAGCAGCCGCAGAAAGAAGGTGGTGCGACGACTGATCTGCATCCTGGTTTGGCTGCTGGCGGTGGCAGCCTCCGTCCCCGACACCTACTTCCTGCAGGCGGTCAGGTCTGTGCACTATAACGGCACCGTGTGTCGCCCGGTGTACCCGTCCGACAACCCTCGAGCGTGGATGGTGGGTGTCCAGCTGAGCTTCATCATGCTCGGCTTTGCTGTCCCTTCCCCCGTCATCGCCATCTTCTATCTGCTCCTGGCGGCAGTGATCCCCCCCAGCTCGGACCAGGAGCGTTGCATCAGCCGCCGGATCATCCTCGCCTACATCGTGGTGTTCCTGGTGTGCTGGCTGCCGTTCCACGCCATTCTCCTGCTGGACACGCTGTCGCTGCTCAACCTCATTCCCTTCAGCTGCTGGTTAGAGAACTTCCTGGACGTGGCGCTGCATCTGACGCAGTGTTTCTCGCTGGTCCACTGCTGCATCAACCCCGTCCTGTACAACTTCCTCAACAGGAACTATCGCTACGACCTCATGAAGGCCTTCATCTTCAAGTACTCCACCAAGACGGGGCTCGCCAGACTCATCGATGGCTCACACACCTCCGAGACTGAACACTCGGGAGTGGCGATGGACAACAGCGTCCCAATGTGAACTCGTCTTCAGACTCTCAGACACTTTGAGAGACAAGTTGGTGGTGTTCATTCATCTTCTTCTACCTGTTCCTGGTGGCTGTGATCCTTACATGAGCACCACCAGTTATGGTGCCTTGGTGGTCAGACACCCTGATGGTCTGGGTCACTATGATGGACAATAGTCTCCATATGTGAAGACCTCTAAAGACTTCTTGGTGGCAGAAATCCCAGTTCAGACGAGATGCCATCAGCATCAGCAAGACATACAAACTCTTCGAACTGTCAAAACACAATAGAACTGATCGATGATCAGTTTGTTTGTTTGTTTGTCCTGGTGACTTTGCGGATGCCGACCACGTTTTGTCCCTAAAAAATACTGACGATGACTGTGTGAGGTCTGAACCATGAAAACGAAAGAGAGTACCAAAAGAGAGTACTCAAGTACAACTTTACAGTACTTGTACTTCGGGTATTTCTATTTTATGCTCCTTTCTGTCTACTGCACGACATCTCAGATATACTTCTTGACAGCTTTAGTTACATGTTGTATATATTTTACTATTAAATATTCAACTTCATGCACAAACCATGTCGAGTTTATAAAATATGTTTTTACTGTTAAACTAAAAATACTACAAAATTAATTTTTTATATCCATTGATACACCATATTGTTAATCATTTTCTGCATCATCAGTTATTTAACGATATATTCAATGCGAAGTCAGCCTGACAGTCTCGACTCAGGGCAGCAACAAATGTTCTCACTTCAACAGTTTTCTACTTCAAATTTATTTTAACTTTATTCTGACTTTACCTTTACTTTAACTTCACTGTCTGTCTCTGCTGTGTTTACTTTATCTCCACCACACGACCACAGAAGAAAAAAAACAACTGAAAATAAATCAAACTTAAATTAATTTAATATTTGTGTTTTGTTTTTGTGTTAAATGTGAATTTGTTTTTATTTTCAATAAGTTTTAAATGTAATTCATCTGAACTTGTCAAATGTCAAATTCATCTGCAGATAAACAATAAAAATAAGAATGAATATTTATCTTTTCAAATCTGCCAAATTTAATTATTTGCAGGAAATTATATTTTGGAGCCCAAAAAACACAAAGTTTAGTTCTTACTGTCAAACCTGATGCAAGAAAGAAATGTTCAAGGATGTTCCTGTTCCAGGGATCCTTGGCGCAGCTTCAAGGATCCTTGGAACAGCTTCAAGGACACATCTGATAATTTATTTTGTCATTTTTGTGGCTCCAAACTTAAATCTGTGTAAATTAATGTGTTTCTCATCAGGATTGTTTATATATTATACAGCATATCTATCATGGTGATACAGCACATGTATGTATGTTTAGCGTGTATGTACAGCACACATATGTATGTTTAGCGTGTAGGTCGACTTGCTGTGTTTTGAACAGACTCATGAATCACCGTGTTTACCTGACTGAGGTCACACCTGTGTGAGGTCATCAGATGCAGGTGTGACAGCCTCAATCACAGAGCTGTGAAGAGACACAGAGACACCACTCAAACACCACATGGCAGACAGACAGACAGACAGACGCTCATCAGAGGAAACAAACTGCTGAGCTGACGGATGGTGGGAACAAAAGGGGCGCTCTGAGCACGCTCTGTGGCAAGGATCAGAGGAGCTGTGACCTTTAACCCAGCTGCAGTTCACAGAAACACCTCTGTGTGAGACTGCTCTCTGCTGACCTTTGACCCGGCGTGTTTACCGTCAGCACATTGTTGTTCCAGACTCACTGTCTCCATGGTTACAGAGAGGCCACACGCCTGATCAGCTTAGATCAAAGAAGTCCTCGATGAAGAGGTGGAGCCTGAAAATCACCTTGAATTTTGGGTAATTTATTTGATTTAAACTACAAGTTCTGTATCTTCTTCAAGGACCCTAAAACCTTCTCAAGGAATCCTGCAACTGCATTGCCTCCTCAAGGGTCCCTGGAACATACTCAAGGACACCTATCCTTCCTTAAGCATACGTGGAACCACCTCCACAAAGAGTCCTAGGACTTCCTCAAGGACCCCATCGCCTCCTCAAGGATTCCTTGAGCCTACTGGAGAACAAGCACTGGAACACATTCAAGAAATTCCAGAACTATACCCTGGAACCTCCTCCCAGCTCCTGGAAACACCTCAATGACTCATAGTGACACCTGGTGGTCAGAGACTGCTGCTCCCCGAATATTCATGAGCCTGACACCCCCTAACCCTGATGATGTCACAGTGATGTCATCAGTCATCCAGCCTGTGTGACATCGGGTTCAGACATGTTGTTTGTTGCTTAGTTGTATGTTACACAAGTTGTCTGTTGCACAAGTTGTCTGTTGCTCGCCACATGACTGACTGTTGACTGGACACCGTGCTGCTATTGTTGTTGTTGGGAAACACATTGATGTTTTACTTCCTGTTGGATTCATGAACTATTTGTTGTCATGAAACAGAAATAAGTTTAATATTTTCTTTTTTTAACATCAACTGTTTCCTCTGGGTCTGTTTGGACTGTTTTGAACGGGAATTATTTTTTGGGGGGCAATTATTGGGGGTTGTTGGGCTGTTTTTGGGTGTTGTTGCGGTGTTTTTGGGTGTTGTTGCTGTGTTTTTGGGTGTTGTTGCGGTGTTTTTGGGTGTTGTTGCTGTGTTTTTGGGTGTTGTTTGTTCTCAAAGGACAGGACCAGCCAGTGTGTGATCTGTCTGCTGGGGTCTGATCCTCAGTCAGGCACGTGCAGCAGCAGGAGGGGCTGCTGGGAGTCTATTTTCTCCGAATCAGTGTGACAAACAGCCGGTGGGGGGGTCGGGTGTCCATCCCCACTAGGTTATAAAGGCTGGAGGGTTTGAGACGCCGGCAGATTGAAATAAACCACAGAGGAAGAGACACAAAGAGGACCAGAAGAAGAAGAACATGGACATCCAGACGGGTCAGTTGGTTCGACCAGTCAGCGCCATGGAGAGTCTGGAGAAGCAGCTCAGCTGTCCGATCTGCCTCGATATGTTCACCAAACCGGTGGTCATCCTTCCCTGCCAACACAACCTGTGCCGCAGCTGCGCCAACGACCTTTACGAGTCCAGGAACCCCTACCACTACTCGGGGGGAACCTTCCGCTGCCCCACCTGCCGCTTCGAGGTGGTTCTGGACCGGCATGGCGTCTACGGGCTGCAGCGGAATCTGCTGGTGGAGAACATCATCGACATCTACAAGCAGCAGCAGGAGAGCCAGGGAGGTGACGGTGAGGAGCCCCCTCTTAAAGACAAAGACGTCAAGGAACCAAAGTGTAAGGAGCACGAGGACGAACGCATCAACATCTACTGTGTCAGCTGTCAGACACCAACCTGCTCCATGTGTAAGGTGTTTGGACAGCACAAAGATTGTGAGGTGTCACCTCTGCACACCGTCTACCAGAGCCAGAAGAACGAGCTGCGCTCGGCCGTGGAGCTGCTCGCCACAGGAAACAGCTGCATCCAGGCTGTCATGGTGCAGATGGACGACACATGTAAGCTGATCCAGGAGAACGGAGAGCTGAAGAAGAGGCGGCTGGGCGAGAGCTTCGACCTGCTGTATGCCATCATGGAAGAGCGTAAAGGCCAGCTGCTGGAGCGGATCAGCCAGGTGGAGCAGGATAAAGTGTCCACGCTCAGAAATATGGCAGACCAGTACAAGCAGCAGCTGCAGCTCAGCAACCAGCTGCAGGAGAAACTGGCACAGAGCATCCAGTCCGTTGGCGCCGCACAGTTCCTCCTCACCGCCAAGCAGCTGCAGGAGGAGGCCAAGCAGGCTGCCAGGATGGCCCAGCTGAAGAGCCCCGAGCCGGGCTACGAGACCATGGAGCACCTGAGTCTGGACACCCAGGAGGCCGAGGCCCTGCTGGCCTGCATGGACTTCACACAGGGGGGCGAGGAGGAAGACCAGGACTCTGACACAAAGTAAAGAGAGTAAGAAAAACTTTTTTAAAAAAAAGTTCAGGACGTTTTTTTACTCGTACAAAATGAAACATTTTGTTGGACTTTTTATACTTTTCTATCTCTGAATGTTTTTCTCGCTCAAAATTCGAGACAAAGTCTGAAACGAGCACCTGTGTTTGTCTGAAATGTCTTTTGAACGTGTGAATAAAGTTTTATTTGACTGATTGTATCGTCCTTGTTATTTCTCAGGGACTCTCCCAGCCTCAAACAGAGTCTGTATTTAGGGGTGCACATGTCCTATATTTACAGAGGTCAGTGAACGCCTCCTGGCCTTACTTAGTCGTCTGTTGCTGTAAACGGAGGCTATTTTTACTGAGTGGTGACAGGATGCGAATAGCTCGGTTCAAGAGGGTTTTCTGGGGGGGGTCAGGTGGGTCATGTTTCTCACAGTGACCCAGCTGGACTGAGGCATGCTGGGAAACAGGCCGAGGCTGTTATCAGGGCTGTTTGTGGATGTGAAGAGGACGAAGAGGTCGACCTGGATCACATCACACTTTGATAAGAGTCAACAGAATACCGCCTTAAATGTTTCTTTACCGGAAACAAACTCCACATGAAGGTCAGATGAGATCCTGTTGGACACATTAAATATTTTTAACAGACTGAATGTAGACGTGACATCGAGCACATGGAAGACTGAATGAGTCGTGAAGTTTGTACCACGGATGTCAGCAGAGTTCAGATCCTTCTCAGAGTACTCTGTATCTGCCTGTTGGTCTTCCAGTCCACCAGGCAGCTAACAGGACCGAGACAGTGAATATATAATGTGTGGAAGCAAATCACACTTCCTGTTTCACAAATAAAAGCACTCATTATGCAGAATGTATATAGCATACAACATAACATGGTCTAAGTCCCTCAAAGTTGGAGTAAAGTACTTTTAAATCAACTCATTAAATCCATGTCTGTCTGGCTTGATGCTCGCTAACTTTAGCGCTAACAGAACACTACATGTTATTTATAGCTTTCCAAGTGACTAACGTTAACGTGATCTATGATGCTAACTCATGTTTCCATGTTCTGTCACTTTACATGATGTCATCAGAGAAACATGTCAGTGAACAAACATGTTATAAGATATAAAGACATCAAGCAGCACGTGTGAAGTCAACGTCTGCTCTCAGATCAGCCTGAAGGAACATCACACTTTAAGTTTGCACACTTCCTGTTTGACTGACTGTGATGAGCGACGCCTCAACTGGCTGACAAGCACAACATATGGGTTTAGATCAGCTGAAGAAGATGATGATGATGAGGTCTGAGGGGCACTGACTGTGACGACTTTTCTGAAAATCCATGCGACGATGACCCTCAGTCAAGCCAACGGGTTTGTGAATATCAGATCTGCCTGAAACCTCAGTGACACCAGGCACTTCCACCTGAAACATCCACCCTTCATGATGTCAAGAGTACAAGCCCCACTTTTTTTTTTTTTTTCCACAATATTTTTATTTTATTTTCAGTTTTTAACATTTTGACATACAGCCTTTACATTTGTATATCTTCATTCAACTTCCATACTGTAAGATCGCTGCATTTAGTTAGAGACAAAAGTAAAACAAAACATAACACTCAGAACAGGAATGCTCCTCCTGTTAAAGAAAATGGTAATCTATATACAATCGAGTACTGTTTGTAATTAGTGCAAATTAAAACACATATATAGAAAAACAATATAAATCTTACAAGATCGGAATCTGCATTGTCCACAAAAACTCGTCATCCACTTCTTCGTCTGTTAAATCCAAGTCCTTAATGTAGTTGATGAAAGGGTCCTCAAATACTCAAATACCTCAATGTCCTCAAATACATGCCGTTTAGCCTTTAATATTTAAGTTATTCTCTCTAATGGAAGGCTTGCTAACATCTGTCTTATCCATTGAGTAGTACTTGGCCTATAAATCTTTTTCCACAATAATGCAACACATTTCTTAGCATAAAGCAAGCTGAGGTCTATAAATGCCCGCTCATTCCTACTATAGTTATGTTTCTCTGGGTATAAGCCCAACAAAAAAAGTTTAGGGTCCAGTAAGATTTGTTTTGAAATAATCTTCTCGACTATAGCTCTTACCTCTTCCCAGAATATTTTAATCTTTCTGCATTGCCAAATGCAGTGAAACAAAGTTCCTCTGGATTCCATACATTTTGTGCATACATCTGGTACATTTTTATTATATGTATTTAAATCTATCGGTGTCACATATGTCCGCATTAACCATTTGTACTGTATAAGTTTAAGATGTGTATTTATGGACATAGTGTGAGCCTTAGCACAGGCTGCTTTCCAATCCCCATCCGAAACTTCCAATTGCAAGTCTTCCTTCCATGTATTCAACTTATACTGTGCATTTTCTGGTGAATAAGATGTCAGCAACTTGTAAACTTCTAATATGATACCCTTTCTTAAACTGTTCTTTATCATAATTTTCTCCAGGGATGAATGTGGGGGTCTAGTAAGTAAATTAATTTGATTTGCTTTAACAAAGCTTCTAAGCTGAAGGTACTTGAAAAAGTGTTTCCTGTTGAGGCCGAACTTAAAGCTCAACTCCTCAAAAGACATCATAATACCTGAGTCTGTCAAGTAAAGGTCTTGGACCATTTTAAGTCCCTTAAAGTGCCACAATTTAAACGCTGCATCCGCTCTCCCTGGTACAAAAAAACGATTACCCCATACTGGACTATATTGAGATAATGTATGCTGTTCCTTTAAGTATTTTTGAACGTCATACCATATCTTTAACATATGCTTTACTATTGGGTTTTTAGTGTGTTTCTTTAGTCTTTTTACTGTGTCTGAATATATGTATGAGGGAAGAGGCAACACCAGACCATGAGACTCCATTTCAGTCCAATGTGGAGGCTCATTTGTTGAAAAGTAGAACATAACAGACCTCAGCTGTGCAGCCCAGTAATACCACATTAAGTTTGGACACTTTAAGCCCCCTCTGTCATATGGCAAATATAACAAAGACAAACGAAGTCTTGCCCTCCTGTTCTTTTATATAAATCTCACAAATATATTTTTAGTTTTTGAGAAAAAATCTGGAGGAGGTGGCAGAGGAATATTTTGAAATAAATAGAGTAGCTTCGGCAGTACATTCATTTTTAAAATATGAATTCTCCCAATTATAGATACTGGTAGTGACATCCATCTATCGATTGATTCATTAATTTCCATCATCAAAGGTTCATAATTAGCTTCAACAATATTTTCCAATCTTGGCAAAATCTGTACTCCCAAATATTTAAACTGATCTACAACATTAAATTGAATTACGCTTGGAATTGGATTCTTTCTTTCATTTGAGTTGAGTAGTAATATAGAAGATTTTGTGTTATTCACCTTATATCCCGAAATATCACCAAACAAGGCCCACTTTGTTAGGACCCAGGAACATGAGGGACCAAGAGAAGACCTTTCATCTGTCCTGGACCCCAGACCAGAAACCTAAGAGCTGACGAAGGTTCAGGAGGACTGACTAAAGACCTGGACCAACATGAAGACATGGATCAACCTGAAGACCAACATCTATCTATCTATCTATCTATCTATCTATCTATCTATCTATCTATGACCCTCAGGTGCTTCTCCCTGATGATGTCATCATTGTTTTGAGTAAAGCACATGCTGTGACGTCACATCATATTCACAGCAGCGCGCGCAGCAGAGCGTCACTTGAGCTGCATGCGGAGCCGCAGACTGACCCAGTCTGATCTCTGCACCTGTTCGCTCGACGGAGGAGTGGCGTGGCAGTCCAGTTCAGGATATGACTCCGGCAGGTTTCTGTTGTTTTTTCAGTCTGCAGAGAGATGTGAGACCACACGGCCCCGCACCGCACCGCATCATGTTGTCCCAGCTCAACCTGACGTCCGACCCGAGCGGACCGGAGCCGGACTGGAGCGACGGCTGTCCCGCAGCGGTCACCGCATCGTGTCGGTGTTCAGCTTCATCAACTCCTGCTTCGGAGAGTCTGCGTGGTGCACGCGAGCATCACCTGGGGAGGGTGTTTATCAATTAAACTAACAGTCAGGTGTGAAGCTCGCTCAGGTGTGAGCTTTGTTTTGTTGTCTTCTTGAACGTTTGTGTAGCGTTCAGCACAAACCGATCAGAAACTTAATGAATTAAAGGTTTTTAGGTGTTTACAGTGTCAGACCTCCCACCTGTCCGCGGGTCACATGACCTGTGTGTCTCATAAACAGGGTGGAGGTGATGATGGTAAGAACAGACAGACAACAGGTCCAACAGCTGCTGAGACCCTGAGGGCCCCCAGACCACCATGACCCACCATGAACGTGACAACAGAACAAAATTCACACCTGTGCGAGCTTCACACCTGACTCCATTTAAACCTGAAGATCTGCTGATGAATGAAGGTCAAAGGTCGCTCTGACAGGTTTACAGGAAACAGGAAATACTTCCTGTCCCTGATCACTTCCTGTCTCTTCAGGTATCGTGTCCCTGGGGTACGGTTGAATAGTCAAACAAATTAGCTCCTAAGTCCTTTCCTAACCACTTTTCCTTTACCTCGATAGAAAACGTCACAAGGTCAGGGAAAGATGTGAAGGAGAGTTCATAAGGAGTTAGGAGAAGACGACCACAGTGTTCAGAGAATCGGACTGCACTTACACTTAGACTACGTCATCATGCGACGGCGAATGTTATTGACGTGATCTGTGGTAAAACTACAAAGTCCAGAAGATGGACTACAAAACGCGCATCTGAGATACTTACTAGATACTCCCCATATATTCTTACTGTGTTTTTAATGCAGGAAATATAAACGTGGACAACCCGGTGAAAAATGTGACTTCATTATCAATATCAGAATTCAAATAATAAATGAATATTGTCCACCTGTCACAGAAGTCACATGAAGTGTTTGTTACGCTGGTATGGTCGCTCACCCTCCTGTCCACTCATATAGAAACATATTAGCAAGTTATGGCAAAGATATATGATTAATCAGCAACGGTAACTTCATGATGATCTGCAGGACGCTGGATGTCACAGTTACAAACAGTTTTTACTCTGTGTGTGAACGCAGCTCCACAGTCAACAACACAACACACTTCATGATCAAACACGTATGTTCATATTCACACGCTCTCTCTGCTGCAGGCTGCATCACACTGTTTAAATACATTCATGTTTTCTGGTTGTGAATGACTGAACGGTGCGCCGATTTTTTTGACGCTGCCGCAAGGAATTGTGGGACGGCATTACCTCCTTTCCTTTCCTAAAGGATGGTCTGGTGTATCCTATGCTAAAGGAGATAATAAAGGAAGCATTGAAGCTCTTTTCCTTAACAGTCTGAGAATTCGAACAGCTCTTATCATGGCGGCTACGTGAATACTTCCGGGCGAATAGTGGGTTACCTACGACAGGTACAGCACCTTGATGGTCTACAACAAGCGTCCCCCGGACTACAGGAAGCCCCTGCTGGCAGTGGGCGGGTCTTGGCTGTACTCTCTGGCGTGGACGGTGCCCCCCCCCCCCCCGCTCCTCCCTAAGTCCCACGGCAGTCTAGTCCTATAGCAGCATAACTAAGGGATGACCTGAGCCAGCCCTAACTATGAGCTCTATCAAAAAGGAAAGTCTTAAGTCTACTCTTCAAAGTGTTGACCGTGTCTGCCTCCAGAACCCAAAATGGTAGTTTGTTCCACAGAAGAGGAGCTTGGTAGCTGAAAGCTCTGGCTCCCAATCTACTTTTGGAGACTAGAGGAACCACAAGGAACCCAGCATTCTGAGAGCGCAGTGTTCTAGGGGGGTAGTAAGGTACTATGAGCTCTTTTAGATATGATGGTGCCTGACCATGAAGAGCTTTGTATGTAAGGAGAAGAATTTTAAATTCTATTCTAGATTTAACAGGTAGCCAATGCAAAGAAGCCAAAATGGGAGAGATGTGATCTCTGATCTTGGTTCCTGTCAGAACACGTGCAGCAGCATTCTGAATTAGCTGCAAAGTCCTAAGAGACTTACTGGAGCAGCCTGATAACAAAGAGTTACAATAGTCCAGCCTAGAAGTAACAAATGCATGGACTAGTTTTTCTGCATCCGCTTGAGATACGATGCGTCTGATTTTGGCAATGTTACGTAAGTGGAAGAAAGCAGTCCTTGAAATTTGTTTTATGTGGACATTAAAGGACAAATCCTGATCAAAAACATCTCCAAGATTCTTTACAGTGGAGCTGGAGGCCAGGGTGATCCCATCTAAAGTAACTAAGTCTCTAGAAAAAGAGTTTCTGATGTTTTTGGGTCCAATTACAAGAACTTCAGTTTTGTCTGAATTTAACATCAGAAAATTGTAGGTCATCCAACTTTTTATATCCTTAAGGCACGCTTGGAGTTTAGTTAACTGATTAGTTTCATTCAGGCTTGATCGATAAATAAAATTGGGTGTCATCAGCATAACAATGAAAATTAATGGAGTGATTCCTAATAATGTTCCCTAGAGGAAGCATATATAAACTGAATAGAAGTGGTCCTAGCACAGAACCTTGTGGAACTCCATGACAAACTTTGGTATGCATGGAGGATTTATCATTTACGTGAACAAACTGAGATCGATCTAAAAAATACGATTTAAACCAGCTTAGGGCGGTTCCTTTGATGCCAATTTGATGTTCCAGTCTCTGTAAAAGAATTTGATGGTCAGTGGTGTCAAATGCAGCACTAAAATCTAACAGGACAAGTACAGAGATGAGTCCTTTGTCTGATGCCATTAGGAGGTCATTTGTAACTTTGACTAGTGCGGTCTCTGTGCTATGATGCACTCTAAATCCTGACTGAAAATCCTCAAATAAACTATTCTCATGGAGAAAGTCACACAGCTGATTGGCTACAGCTTTCTCAAGTATCTTAGAGAGAAAGGGAAGATTTGATATCGGTCTGTAATTGGCTAAAACCTCTGGATCTAGAGTGGGCTTTTTAAGAAGAGGTTTAATTACAGCTACTTTAAAAGACTGTGGTACATATCCTGAAAATAGAGACAGATTAATCATATCCAATAAAGAAGGGCTAACTAGAGGTAAAACGTCCTTGAGCAGCCTGGTTGGGATGGGGTCTAAGAGACAGGTTGACGGCTTAGATGAAGAAATTATTGAAGTTATTTGATGAAGGTCGATGGGAGAAAAACAGTCTAAATATATATCAGGTTTTACAGCTGTTTCCAAACTTGCTGTGTAAGAATGCAGATCGGTGCCTGTTGAGGGCAAGAGGTGATGAATTTTGTCTCTAATAGTTATAATTTTATCATTAAAGAAGCTCATGAAGTCATTACTACTTAGACCTAAAGGAATAGATGGCTCAATTGAGCTGTGGCTCTCTGTTAGCCTGGCTACAGTGCTGAACAGAAACCTGGGGTTATTCTTATTTTCCTCGATTAGTGAAGAGTAATAGACTGCTCTGGCACTACGGAGAGCCTTCCTGTATGTTTTAAGACTATCTTGCCAGACTAAATGAGATTCTTCCAGTTTAGTGGCACGCCATTTGCGTTCAGATTTTCGTGCCTCTTGCTTTAAGTTGCGAGTCTGCTGGCTATACCATGGTGCTAACCTCCTTTGTTTAATTATCTTCTTTTTCAGAGGTGCAATAGAGTCGAGAGTTGTTTGTAGAGAGCCTGTAGTATTATCAACAAGATGATCTATTTGTGAGGGGCTAAAGGAAGCAGACAAGTCCTCTGCTACATTGAGACATGGCATTGAATTCAATACTGAAGGAATCACTTCCTTAAATTTGGCTACAGCACTATCAGATAAACATCTGCTGTAGGAGTTTCTGCCAAAAGGCTTATAGTCCAGTAATATGAACTCAAAGGTTATTAAAAAATGGTCAGATAGAAGAGGATTCTGTGGAAAGACTATTAGATGGTCAATTTCAATGCCATATGAGAGAAGAAGATCAAGAGTGTGGTTCAGACAATGAGTCGGTTTATTTACACTCTGACAGAAGCCAATTGAATCTAAGAAAGAGATAAACGCAGTAATAAGACTATCATTGTGGTTGTCCACATGAATATTAAAATCACCTAAAATAATTACTTGATCTGTTTTAAGGATCAAGCCTGATGCAAATTCAGATAAAAATTCCGAGTAAGGACCAGGAGCTCGATATACTGTAACAAATAGAATTGGCTGTAATGTTTTCCAGGTTGGGTGAGTAAGGCTAAGAACAAGACTTTCAAATGAATTATAATTTAGTTTAGGTTTCGGATTTATTAATAGACTTGAGTCAAATATGGCCCCAACTCCACCACCTCGACCGGTACTTCGAGGAATATGAGTATTACAATGACTGGGAGGAGTGGATTCATTTAAATAATGTAGGTTGACGGGGGACAGACACAGTCTCTATACTAGAGGATTGGGTGGGTAGCCGCTCTAATGGAGGCACAGAGAAGTGTGTAAGACTGCAGCTCTGCTTCCTGGTCTCAACTCTGGGCTGTCACGGTTTTGGTCGACGAATAAACTTGGCCATGTTTCTAGATATGAGAGCTGCTCCATCCAAAGTGGGATGGATGCCGTCTCTCCTAATCAGACCAGGTTTTCCCCAGAAAGTTGTCCAGTTATCTATGAAACCCACATGGTTTGCTGGACACCACCTCGACAGCCAGCGGTGAAATGACGACATGCGGCTATACATGTCATCACTGGTCACATTGGGTAGGGGTCCAGAGAAAACTACGGAGTCCGACATCGTTTTGGCATATGCACACACTGATGAAACATTAATTTTAGTGACCTCCGACTGGCATAACCAGGTGTCATTACCACTGACGTGAATAACAATCTTACTATATTTACGTTTATCTTTAGGCAGCACTTTTAAATTAGACTCAATGTCGCCCACTCTGGGCCCCGGGATGCATTTAACTATGGCCCCTGGTGTCGCTAACTTCACATTTCATAAAATGAAGCTGCCGATGACCAGAGTTGGCCTCTCAGCGGGTGTGTCGCTGAGCGGGGAAAACTTGTTAGAAACGTGGAGCGGTTGGTGGTGTACCGTGGGCTTCAGTTTGGGGCTATGCCTCCTTCGAACAGTCACCCAGCCTCCCGGCTGCTCGTGGGCTGCCGGGGGACGGCTAGCTGAAGCTACCTTCGGTGGTACCGCACTGGCTACAGGGGACTTGCTAACTATAGCAGCTACTGACTGTTCGGTGGTGCGGTACCGTGCCTCTAACTCACTGAGCCTCGCCTCCAAAGCAACAAATAAACTACATTTATTACAAGTACCGTTATCGCTAAAGGAGGACGAGGAGTAGCTAAACATGTGGCACACAGGGCAGGAGAGAGCAGGAGAGGAGAGAGGAGAGGAGAGAGAAGCCATTACTATAGCTAGGCTAGTTAGTGTGGCTAGCAGAAACTGGTAAAATTATCGGTTTTAATGTGTGACTCAAGTTAAGAGACCTGTTCGTGCACAAGCAGAACAAGTCTAAGGATAGTGTAGATAATCACTGATGTGAAAAATATATGAAAATCTGTTTAGGTGAGCAGAGCAGAGAGCACCGTGGCAGTAACACCGATAACCGGAAGTGACAGAATATGCTTTCCGTGGTACGTCATTGGTCATCACCACCGTCGTGTGTTACCTGCTCTGCTGGATGCCGTACGGCATCGTCACCATGATGGCCACGTTCGGCCGGCCTGGGGTCATCAGCCCGGTCACCAGCGTCGTCCCGTCGATCCTCGCCAAGAGCAGCACCATCTTCAACCCGCTCATCTACATCCTCATGAACAAACAGATGAGAGCAGAGGACAGGTGAGACCAGAGGAGACCAGGCTTCTGATGTCAGAGGAGGCAGTCCAATCAGAACGGGAGCAGACAGGAAGTGGCCAAAACAGAACATGTAAAATTTTAAAATAAAACAGGAAACACAAAGACAGGAAGTAACACAGGAGAATTTCAAAATAAAACAGGAAACACAGACTTCAGTTTGGTTTGAACTCATTTTACTCGACAGTTTAACACGCTGACAGGAAACACATCGTTCTCTGAATCACCATGGTAACAACACATCAACCAATCAGAATCATGACCAACAGGCTTGACCAATCAGAGAGCGTCCTGACCCCCTCTGATCGTGGTCCACAGTGGACCGTGCTGAACCCGTCTGATCATGGTCCACAGCGGACCGTGCTGAACCCGTCTGATCATGGTCCACAGTGGACCGTGCTGAACCCCTGATTGTGGTCCACAGTGGACCGTCCTGAACCCCTCTGATCGCATGCTGAACCCCCTCTGATCATGGTCCACAGTGGACCGTGCTGAACCCCCTCAGCGTGACCTTGCCCCTCCTCAGCTGGTCTGGTGGACTCCTGTTGATCTTTTGGACCAGCAGCTTCTCGTACAGCAGAGGGTGGTAGGCGCCCAGCGTGCAGGCGTCGTCGTGGTAACGCTCATAGTAATGACACAGGTCGGTTCTACGGATGGACGGGATAAACTCGTACGCGCTGACCTCACCACACAGTGACATCATCAACAGGAGACCTGAAACAGACAGGGACATGTGACATCATCAACAGGGGACAGGAACATGTGACTCCCCAGCTCTGTTAGCTGTTTTAGCTCTGCTAGCTTCCTCTTAGCGCTGTTAGCTCCCTGTTAGCTCCCTGTTAGCTCTCTGTTAGCTCCCTGTTATCTCACTGTTAGCTCTGTTAGCTCCGTTAGCATCACTGACTCTTGGTTTTTGTTGCTTCCTCAGTTCTTCCGCTGCTTCCTGTTTTTGTTCTGCTGTGATCTGCTGACTGAGAACGGACACTCCTTCTCAGAGACCACTTTGGTCCAGATGAACACATCACAGCAGCCCGGCCCCCACCGGTACCAGCCCAAGACTGCTAACCCGCGACGCCACTGCCAGAACCAGTATGCCTGACATTGACAGAACCAGTGCTGACATGTCCAACAAAACTGATGACCTCCACCAGAGATCACCTGAGACCTCCTCCTGGAGGTGTTTAGTTTGTCTGTTGTGGACTACAGTAGAAACATGTTGGGTCAACATGGCGGACTCAGAGTTATGAAGGTCTTACATGTGGACCTTCAGGCTCCAGGACCGGTTCAGAACCTGTTCTACAGATTATGATGGAGATGTACGCAGATAAGACAAATATCAGTCAAATGAACTGATCCAGAACTAGAACCACAAGTCCTGTAGGGGGGCTCTCAAAGACCACATCAGACCATCAGGTCCAAAGCACGACATCCGATTCACAGAGACAGACGAAATAAATACACTTAGCTCTGTTAGCTGTAAACACACCAGCTGCTAACAGCATGGTAGCCTGGCTAACGTTAGCTAGATGAGTAGCAGCAGAAGAGGATGCGCGGCGCGCTTCCTGATGGATGGCTTCAAACTGTTTGCTGTGTTCTGATTGGACAGATCATGAGTTGACCCATCTGATCTGTGGGAGGTTCAATGACCAGCATGATTCTCTGTAAAACCAAGCACTCGTGCATAAAATCAGTGTTTGAAAATTTGAGTTTGAATCAACTCTGTTTATTAAAAATAAAAACACGCCGCTTCCTGTTTGACACGCGTTCAGACGGCTTATCAAACATAAAGTTTGATTTCTTTGATCATTCACAAACTTAAATTTTATTTGTTTTTGTGTTTTGTGTAGTAGTTGTGTAGTCAGTACCTGTGAACCCTGACGAGGGCGGGTTTGGCTGGATCCAGTCCTCGGTGTGGTCTTGGATCAGGTCCCACAGGCTCCAGATGAATCCTGGGTGGAGGATGTAGAACGGCTGCTCGGGTCGGAGGCGGCGCCGTTCGACGTACGCCGAGAACAGATCGAAGTCCGGCTTCTCGAACCACTGAAGAGAAACAACGACAATCACGACGACGAATCAGCAGCACGATCAGTCATCAGAACCAGAACCAGAACCAGAGCTCACCTTGGTCAGGTTGGACGAGTACGGAGCCGGATCCCAGACCAGCAGAGTGACGTTCTGATACAACGAGCTGCTGTTAAAGTGATGTTTGGGCCGAGCCACGATCTGACGAAGGAGACCGTTTAAACATAATCAACATATATACTATATTATAGATAGATAGATACAACATATATACAATGTATATACAACATATACACAACATATATAGAGCGTATACACAACATGCACACAACATACAGACAACATATAGACAGGTGAGGACAGGAGGTTGAGTCTGGACCTGGGAGTTGATGATGCGGATCGTAGTCTTTGTCCCCACGTCTCTCTCGAAGCCTTTGGTCGGAGCGGCGTTGAAGCGAAGAACTGCATCATGGGAATCTGAGAAGAACATCAGCAGGTTAACACTCGTTCCGCACCTGAACCTGAACCCACATCACTCAATATGGACCCCCCCCCCCCCCGGTCCTGTATGTGGACCCCCAGGTCCTGATTCTGCGGACTCACCAATCTCCGTCCCCAGTGAGGAGTTTAGGATGGCTCCGGCTGACGTCACCACAGCACAGGTCTGATACTGAGACGTCTGGAACTCCTGCAGGGGCAGTGAAGGCACCAGACGGGCCCAGCCCAGACCGGAGAACGGCTCCTCTGTCCCGTCCACGGTCCGGATCCTGGTCCTCCTTTTTAACTCACAGTACAGCTGCAGACCGGACCTGCGCCCCCCCCTCGGACCCCCATACGTCACCTGGTGCCTGTTGGAGCTCAGCTGGACCTTCAGAACCTTTTGGAGACGAGGGCTCAGCATCCCCACTGACAGGTTCCCGGTCCAAAGTCTCTGCAGGATCTCCAGAGACCTGGACCTGGAGTAGACCTTAGACCTGGACCTGTAGTCAGTCCTCCGTCTCCTCCAGTCCTTCTCTGAGAGTCCAGCAGGTCTCAGGGACCCCCTCTGGGAGACCAGGCGGCGGGTTTCGGTCTGGGTGAGTCCGGACTCAGCAGCAGATCTGGACCAAAGCGGTGAGGACGACCTGAGGTCCAGAAAGTGACAGAGCAGGGACAGGAAGAGGAGGAGCCAGACCAGCAGGACCAGCAGCAGCCACGTCCTGTACGGCTTCATACTGGACGGCGTCAGTCAGCATCAGTTGGTGTCAGTCAACACCAAACTTGCTATAACATTCAGCTGATTCAAGGAGGCGGGTCCTGGCTTGATTGACGGCTGCTGTGCGTTACCTGTGACAGGTGTGAGGCTCTTGTGGGCCAGTGTTCCCTGCCTGCTGACTGTCAGGATCAGTCTGTCCTCCCAGAATGCCATGCTTCATCTTCCACAGCGAGCTGCAAACTTTCCTTTTATTCTCTGCTGGGGTGTTTGGAGGGTCTGCTGCGCTCTGATTGGCCACCTCGGTCTCTCTCATGGCGACACAACACACAGGGCAGTTACCGTGACGACCACCATAATGCTGTGGATAATGCTGCGTTCAGGTCACGTCTCACGGACCGTGAATACGAGCCTCAGAGGGAGAAAAGAACCAGTGAGGGGTTAACTGAAGGTCTGAAGGTTGGATGGGGTCCCAGAGGGACTGTGGGAAAGAACATCCACTCTGAAAGAGACAGGGCTGTTTGGACCTGAACAGAACCAGAACAGACCCTGAACAGAACCTGCTTACTGTTAAGATCAATTCATGTTTAATAAAACTAGCTTTTGATCTCTGAGCTTCAGTGCTGAGTTCAGCAACTATCGATCAGATATCAGTGATCGATACGTTGGTCTGACTCGACAATAAAAACAGGCTGAAAGATGTTTGATGAGTTTATTAGAGTTTCTCAAACAAACAAACTGATCAGTAAACCCACTGAGCCACTACATGTTGATCAACTGATACCCACATCCTGATTAATAGGACACAAAAATACATTAAAGTTTCCCAATCAGAACTAATCAGAACGAATGAGAGCAATATTCACAAACACAATTTGAAAAATGAAGAAATTCTGCTTCAACATTAACGAGCAGACGATGGCCCGGTTCCCAACACCGTGTCTGTCCATACCGGACCAGCATCAATGTTCCAGTCCACCTGAATGTGAAGAATTTGTCGATATAAGCAGAGTTTCTTCGTCGTTTGTGGCGCTGCTCACCGACGAGTCTTGCATTCAGAAACTGAAAATTTTTTTTGATGCAATCAAACGAAATTTAAAAACTTTGACAGCAAAAACATTCTTCTTTTGACAGACGGCGACATGTGACAGCAGCAGCTGATCACGTCAGGTGGCGTCCTGAGATCACAACGACTGTCCAGATGACGCGAGGTGCCTGTCTACCTGCACACACCTAACCCCGCTGATGGCGTGGAAACTCTTCAGACATTCGGTTAGCGATGATCGATTACAGACGTGATTTTACATCCCACGAAAAGTCAAAAAACAAACAGAGTCCTGACTCAGGTGTGTCTCCACATATGGCCACGCCCTTCTTCAGGTACCTGAATGCCATCATAAAAAGTGGGCGTGCCTGGATGCTGCTTCCTTCCTCCGTTTGTTTGGTTCTTTGATGGTTTTTAAAATGTTTTCAAACAGCCCAAAAAAACCAACAAGACGAACACGAGGAAGCATTCAGACAACTCAGAGAACAAATAAAAACACCAACAACCAAAATAAAGTTTAAAAACTCTGCTGCTGACCCGGGCTGAACCGGTCTGACCCGGGAAGAACCAGTCTCTCTACTGTAGTCCAGTCTTTGGGGGAAAGAGCGCCCCTGGGTGTCAGAGGAGAGGTAGTGCCACAGTTCACACAGATGGAGCAGCTGAATGTCAAAGAGGCAGATGCAGTGTTTGTTTGAATGCACCTGGAGGGCCAGGTGGGTGGAGTTAACCACATGACCTTTTGTTTGAATCTTTTTGATTGATTTTCAGATTCACGTCGTCTTTTTTTTTTTTTTTTTCCAGGTTTGTTGTAGACGAATAATTAACGAGCACAGAGGTCACATGTCAGGAAGTTCACAGGTCTGAAGAGTCATGTGACGAGCTGTTAGCATGGTTAGCTCCACCCGTCCGGTGCTGCATGCAGAGTCGAAACAAGTGCTGATTGTTGGTCTGTCTGTCAGGGTGCAAATGAAAACATGGCACAGAGTTCACTGAAGGATCCGACCTGGGTCGGAGCGTCACTGCTGGGCCAGCAGGGCACTCCGATTGGCCTTCATCTTCTCCAGACGTTTGGAGAGGTGGAGGTTACTGACCTCCAGCTCATCGATCCGGTCCAGAGCCGAGCGGAGCTGTAGGGAGACAGAACCAGAACAACACAGTTTAACGTGTGACAAGAACAGAACAACACAATGTAATGCATAAAAGAACCAGAACAACACAATTTAACGGATGCTGTTGTTGGTTGTTGCCGTGGTTGTCTCACCTCTCTCTGAAGTTTTCTCTTCTCCACTTTTAGCTCATCTTCGATCTTCTCTGCATTTTCTGACGCCATCTTGTATCGAGTCACCTGACCTTCAAGCCGGATCACCTGAGTTCAAAGAAACTTAGATTATTTTAGATTCACCTCATCATGTCGTCTTTTTTTAAACAAACATGTCTGACTCCTGGAAACAAAGAGATAAGGCTGATGTCTGTATATAAACTCTGAGATATAAATGTAGATATAAACAACTGAATGTGTCCTCATACGCTGATGATGCCACTGTCTTTTTAAAGATTAAAAACTCTTTTAGGCTGCGTTCCAAACCATTAAGTAAATTATGAATGTGTCCAAACTCACATTTTGTTCCAGAGTCGTGACTTCCTGTTCGGATTTCACCAGTTTGAACTTGAGATCACTCATCTGCCTGTTGGCGTCTCCTGAAAACAGGAAATTAAACATCAAACAGAAACAGAAACAGAAGAAGAAGAAGAAGAGTTTGTGTTAGTGTTTACTCTGAAGGTCCAGAAGATGAGAGTCCATCCCGTTCTCCAGACTGCCCCCCTCTAGATTTTGGGCTCCGTCTGTCCCGTTCTTCGGCCTCTGATCCAGTTGAGACTTTAACAGTCTCACCTGCACACAGAGAAAGACTTGAAGAAGATTCATTTTAATAAACAATGATTTTTAATCAACATTCAGAGTCTGAAGTCACCTCATCGTGTAAGCTCTCTCTTTCTTCAAACAGCTTCTTCAGCCGGAGTTCTGAAACACAAAAAAAACACAGTGAAGACCTCTGGAACCAGATCAGACCACAGTGAAGACCTCTGGATCCAGATCAGACCACAGTGTAGACCTCTGGATCCAGATCAGACCACAGTGAAGACCTCTGGATCCAGATCAGACCACAATGAAGGGAATAAGACTAAATTGCCTGATTTGTTTGTTACACCATTACAGTGTAGGAAAAACTTCCTGCTTCATTTCCAACCTCAACCTCTCAAAGTCTTGGTCTTATCTTGGTCTTGGTTAAGGTGGTCTTGACTACAACACTGTGTACTTGATGATTGTTGTGGAGTCTGTTAAAACTGACTTAATGAACCTTCATTATAATTCACATTAACAGGAAACTGAAAGCAGCAGTCAGCGGCTTCATCTTCAAACATTTATGGACTGAATCAGAAACACAAAACAAAGGCAGTAATCAAAATATTTAAATGAATTATTCATCAAAGAAACAAACAAAAACATTCATAAACAGTCTCTGAATGTTTTAATGTGATTTCACAAGAAAGTCTTCAACAAATCAAAATGGCTCCCACCAGAAAACTACAGAAAAACTTCAGAAACTACAGGAAAACTACATTTTACAGTAAAATGGTTGAAATAAATCACGTTTAACCAATCAGAAGAAATCAGAAATTTAAAGTCACATTTTATCCTGTTTGACTCCCACCTGAGAAACACTGAAACTCTGAATTATTGATTTACTCTTCACTTCTTATTTAAACAAACGTGATATAACACGATCATCAGAGCCTCTGAGGTTCTGGTTGTTATGTTTGGACCGAGTCAGCCCGGACGCTTCCCCCATTTCACTAAATATCAAATTATTCCTTTAAAATACAGACAAAGTTAAACTAAACTCACTGACTTCATTAAAACCTCTAGAGAGCCGCAGTACAGAGTACAGTACAGTACAGCATACAGTGTACTGTATATAGTATACACAGTACAGTATGTCTTATGAAATCTTGCAGTCCGTTATGTGTCCGTCTTTCTTGAAGTCCAAACTCAATCCTTTCTGTCCTCTGAAGTGTTTTACTTTCGCATCTTCATCGACATCCTCCATCACTGATTGTTGTTGTTGCATTGCTGGTTGCTGTGCTGCCTCCTCGTCAACCTCCTCACAGCTGTCCATGTCTCCAATTGACAGTTCCTCCAGTTCCTCTGATCCCGTTGACTCGTCACTCTGTCGATCCTCAGTGACTCTCCCTGCTCGTTGGTTCATCAACACCAATTCTGGAACAGCCATGGCCTTGATTTCATCTGCAGTTATTTCCAGAAGCCTCCTGACCTTCGAACTTCGACCAACACGAGAGTTGGTGGACAATGTTCGATACTTTTTTAATTGCGTTTCAACAACTTCCTCGACAGGAATGACAGAACAGCTTTGACTTCTACCAACAGTCTCTCTTTGTTTGCTTGTTTTAGCACCACCTTGATGATTGACTGCATGATTTCTTGACGAGGAAACCAAACACAGATGTGACCCAGGTTCAGCTTCAGGTTCAGCAAAGTAAGATTCAACAAAAACAAAATCAGAGCAGCTCGTCACCATGAAGTCACTCTGACTTTGTTTTTCTTGTTCTACTTCAATAGAAGTGACCACAGGCTTTTCTTCTGAAGACAATTCACTGACTTCCACCTTAAATTTACAAATACTAAACATGACCTCAGAGGTATTTTCACTTGCTGGAGGGCCCTGAATGTCTTTACAAACTTTCCTAGAGTCCACTGAGGCATCATTAGTTTGAGGAAGTACCTCCAGAGAGTCTTTACTTAACGCTGAACATCCAGTCACACCTTCAGGCTCTTCCTGAGTTTCACTTCTTTCTGGTAAGTCCATCAGAGATGGTTCATGCTCCGCAGTGAGTTTAATTCCCGTCATTTGGACTGATGAATCGTTGTTAACTGTATCATGTTGATTCAACATATTTTCTGCAACACTCTTTTGAATCTCCTCAAAATCTGAAATCCACTGACTGAGTGATCCTTGCACGCCTGGAAAAGATCTTGAGATTTCAGCTACCAAACCTTGATTTTCAACAAACCCCCTGAGCATGTGTTGAATCGTCTTTTCTAAGACCCTCCGGTCCTTCAACGTCTCAGCCAGGACAAAAGGTGACAGAGTTGATTTCTGTGTTTCTCTCTGGTTGTTACATTGTTCAGAGTTTCTCTGAACATCTTGAGCAGCTTCTCTAACCGGCTCCTCTTCAGAAGTCCTCCAGTTCTCAAGTTTCTCAGGTGAACCCAACGTTCTCCCAATGATTGCCTGCTCTGCTGGTAGAAACACATCGAGCTCTGATGGTTTGGTTTCAAGGTTTGGACTACGCTTACCCTTGGTCTTTAAGGCTTTGTCTTCATTTATGGTACTTTGCAAATTCTCTGAAACTGTCTGTTGATGGTGTACTTCAAGACTTTGAGAGATCTTATTCGTCGTTACAACCATCTCATTTTCCACCAAATTTGTAACAACATTTGAGTCTTCATTTTCAAAATCTTCACCATCAAGCGCAGCCGGGTGGTCAACAAATTCCTTTTCTTTCACACGGTCCGCTGAGGTCTGGGTAATAAACTCATTCATTTCATTTTGGTTTGCACCCAAAGCTGGAACATCAGGCATGACTTCCCCTTCTGAGCAGCTTACATTCCTGCAGGCCTTCACGTCTTTGTCATCAGCAGCAGACGAACACTTCAGTGCAGAGTCCCTCTCATTTCCCATCACAGCTGAAACATCTACTTTTTGTTTGTCTTGATTCAGAGCATCTTGTTTGACAGCAGCTGCAATACTCGACACTAATGCCTTGTTTTCCAGGATGATGTCTCTTACGGGTCGAGGTGGAACAAGTCTCGATTTTGGGACTTTTTTGGCTGAAGTTCTGCGAACAGGTGAAACCAAATCGCCACGTTTATCCTGACTTTCAGCTCGATGTACCAACATGAAGGAGCACTCCATTTCAGTCACAAGGACATCCTGGTTTGCCGGTGCAGATTCCCTGTGAGGTTTGGTTCTGCCTTTAAAGGGCAGATCATTAACGTTTAATCTTGGCTCACACATTTCAGCAGCGGTTCCCCTCTCGGTTTTCTTCTGTTGTTTTTTAACTCCTTCATTTCTAAACAAAGATTTTCCATCCCGTCTGAAGTCTGGAGGTTTCCTCCTTGCCTCTATTTCACTATCTTTGTTTCTTAGTATTTTCCTTGCTCCCTCAGTTCTGCCTGCAGGTTGTTCCATCGTGACCTGTTTATCGAACCTCTTCACTGGTTTAACAGCTCCTGGTTTTGTTTGGTCACTGGTGGAAATGACGTTTAGTGACTGGGAGATCCAGTGGCTGAACTTCCTGTCGTCCTGTGGGGGTTTGCTGCCCTCTGCTGGCCCTGAAAGATCATGAAGGAGACATTGGAGGACCGTTCACAGCTGACTGGATAGAAATGTGAAAGACGGAGGATTAAACTGTAAAGACGTTTGGAATTAACCCAAGCCAACGAGACGAGAGACGAATCAACATCTTGATCAGAGGAATTAAAGAAGACTTCCTGTTCGATTTTCTCCAGGTCGATGCTGAATTTCAAAACATCCAACAGGAAAATATCAAATTCATCATCACAGAATTAAAGACAATTATTAAGATCACGCATTCATCAAAGGAACATTTAACGATCATGCATTAATCAAAGGAACATTTAACAATCATGCATACACATAATTAAATTAGGTTAATTCATTCCTTCATTCATTAAGTGTCAGTTGGTTTGATCATATTCTCTTTTTAATTTATGGAAGTTCAGTTTGTCAAAAGTCTTCATGTGTTCATCATTCAGTGTGATAACTGTGATGTCATCCTAAATCTGAATCCAGAAATCAAAAGTTTGACGGCCAAAATCTGAAAATTTAAATTAAAAATCTCAAAGAAACTTTGAAGAAATCAAACATTCAAATTTATTTAGGTCTGAATTAATTTAATTAGTTCTGTTACTAGTTATTAGTACTGTTACTGTAGTATTTTGACTGTAGCTGCAGTATTACTGTAGTATTAGTACTGTAGTTGGTTGGTTACTGATCAAACGTGTTCGGGTGCCGTTAATTCTTACCCAGCATGCTCTCTCTGCCACCATGACATGGCTCCTCAGCCAATCGGGTGGCAGATTGTGCGCTGACATCATCCTCACCCCGTCCTGTCTCCCCATTGGTGGAGAGCTCAGGAGAGACGACGACTCCGTGTTTCTGTTCGGGAGAAATCAGAACGTTAATGATGGTTAATTTATATCAGCTGGTCATGAGCGGGAGGAGAAACATGATGAATGTTCAGGTGATGATGATGACGTTTGGTGACATCACACAGGTACAGGAAGTGACATCAGGACTTCCTGTGAATACCTTCAATAAATCTGTGAGTCGGACGACTTCGTCTCTGAGCCGATCACGATCGATCCGAACGATGTCGGCGATTTCTGTCTGTCTCTCTAACGCCTGAGAGGAAGGAGGAGGAGGAGGAAAAGGAGGAGGAGGAAGAGAAACAGGAAGAGGAGGAGGAAGAAGAGGAGGAGGAGCAGGAGGAGGAAGAGGAGGAGGAATATTTGAAACGTCAAATAAAATGAAAATAAATTTAAAGACTAAAATCATGAATTAAAATCTGTTTTAATATTTAAATTTATTTAAATGTATTAAAATATTTTAAATAATTAAAATCTGTTTTTAATGTTTCGGGACAAACTGCTTCCTGTTCGGATTCAGCCATTTTGTTTTCAGACTTATGGGACCGAGCTGTCCATCTGACACCACAAGAACCTGCTGGAGGTCCTGGTTCTGTGGAGAACCAGGTTCCAGGTTGGTTCCAGGTTGGTTCTGTGTTTAAAGCTCGGTTTGTCTGATCTAACATACCGCCATCTTCTTCTCTTTCCACTGCAAAACCTCCTGCAGGTCTGAAACCTCCTGAGAGTAAGTACTGGACTTCAACCGAAGGTCAGACACCTCCTGAGGAGGGAGGAGGGAGGAAGGGAAGGATGGAAGAAAAGGAGGGAAGGGGGAAGGAGGGAAGAGGAAAGAAGGAAAGGAGGGATAGGAGGATGGACAGAGTGAGAAGTATGAGTGGTGAGCAGGAAGAAGAAGAACAGAGTTAGTCTGAGCTTCATTAAAGGGTTACCTGTTTACAGGTGAAACAGGAAGCAGGAAACAGAGTTTCTTCTTTTGTTCAGAAATGTAACGACGAACATTTTTTTACTTTAGATCCGGAACAGATCGCCATGAGACGTCACAAAGATCTGAGAACTGATTTCACATAATTTTAACGAGGTGTCAGTAACAAGCTGTCACTAACAAGCAGTCCCTAACGAGGTTTAGACCCTGTGGTTCTGTGGTCCGGCCCTGACTGAACAGTGTGCTGTGGACTGACCGTCAGCAGGTCTTCGGTCTGTCTCAGAGTTTCTTTCATCTCTTTGGACTGGAACTGAAGAACTCTGTGAGCCTGACGCTCACGCTCCAACTCCTGGAACACAGAACGAGAACCAGCAGGGGTTAATCAATCGACCAATGACTCAGTGAATCCACTGATCTCCATCAGGAGCCGGTCTGACCTTGGTCTGGTCTTCACAGTGTCGCCTGGACTCCCACAGCAGCTCCTCCATGTCGCTCAGCTCCTCCTTCAGCGTCTCCACCTGAAACATCAGAGTCGACTTCTCGTTGTGTAGCTGAGCGTTCGACACCATCGCACGCCGGTACTTCTCCTCCGCCTCGGACAGAGAGTCCTGACCCACACAGGGTCAAATACAGCGTTAATATTCATGAGCTCCATCATGTCATTACATCATTAGAAATCACGGACTGACCTTCATGTCTCTGATCGACGCCTCTGTTTCCACGGAGAATGACGTGTCACAACTTCCTCTCCGAGATGAAGCTCCGCCCAGAGAGGCAAGCGTGGCGGCAGAGAGTGTTGACGCCGTCCGCGAACCCTGACGAGGAGGAAGAGGAGTACAAGGAAGAGGAAGAGGAGGAGGAGTTTATTTTCTGTCAAGTTTCAGTCAAATCTTAAATAAAATAATAAAATAAATCAGATCAACGTCAACTTACTTTATCCACGAAGTCTCTCTCCGGTCTCTCCTCCACCTGAACACACAAACAAACTTCACTGATCGATCACACTGACTGATTATTGCTGCGTTACCATGGAGACACTGTTTAACCTGAGGCCACCAGGTGGAGCCAAACTCCAACTAACAAGTTAGGAAAATATCAAAGAAAAGAACCAGGAGAAAGATGGGGACAAGGTCAGACAGACACCCACAGAAAAGAGCTCACCACTGGGCTTGCACGAGCTGAACTGGCCCTGGAGGAGGCTCGAGAGCTGGAGCCCAGAAACCCGCTGTAGTCTGAAGGCTGGGAGGGAAGGAAGGAAGCAAGGAAGGAAGGAAGGAAGGAAGGAAGGAAAGAAGGAAGGAAGGAGGGAAGGAAAGTAGTTAGTAGTTAGTCTTGACGGGAATATTTTCAGGAAATAAACCGACCAATCAGAGCTCATCTTACTGCTGTTCATATTTTGTTCATGTGGCATTCATGTGGTGTTCATGTGGTGTTTCTGTGGTGTTCATGTGGTGTTTATGTGGCATTCATGTGGTGTTCATGTTTCGTTCATGTAGTGTTCATGTGGTGTTTCTGTGGTGTTCATGTGGTGTTTATGTGGCATTCATGTGGTGTTCATGTTTCGTTCATGTAGTGTTCATGTGGTGTTTCTGTGGCGTTCATGTGGTGTTTCTGTGGCGTTCATGTGGTGTTCATGTGGTGTTTCTGTGGTGTTCATGTGGTGTTTCTGTGGCGTTTCTGTGGCGTTCATGTGGTGTTCATGTGGTGTTTCTGTGGCGTTCATGTGGTGTTTCTGTGGCGTTCATGTGGTGTTCATGTGGTGTTTCTGTGGCGTTCATGTGGTGTTCATGTGGTGTTCATGTGGTGTTTCTGTGGCGTTCATGTGGTGTTTCTGTGGCGTTCATGTGGTGTTCATGTGGTGTTCATGTGGTGTTTCTGTGGCGTTCATGTGGTGTTCATGTGGCGTTCATTGGTGGACTCACCCTGAAGCTCCCTCGGCTGCCTACAGACATTTTCTCTTCATCGTCTGACATCTGCAAACACACAAACAGTCAGAGCAGGTCCAAGGACCAGGACCAGGACTTCATCATTTCACCACATTCATGCATCTTTACAACTGATGAGTCACATGATCACAGTCCAGACCTCATCGTCCAATCAGCTGTGGACGCACGTCTACAGGAAGTTAAACACCCAGTTATTCATACGTTAAGGAGCTTCCTGTCTGTGACATCACAGTGACCTCATTCATTCATTCATTGTCAGACTGACAGAGTGAGGATGACAGGGTGAAGGCAGGCGGAGATACAGACCGAGGCGTGTCTCCGTGCGTGACGAGAATAACGCTCGCTGTCCTCCTGAAAGGCCACGAAGAAGAAACAACAGACAGACAGGTTAAAAGAGTAGAAGAAGAAACAACAAACAGACAGGTTAAAAGAGTAGAAGAAGAAACAACAAACAGACAGGTTAAAAGAGTAGAAGAAGAAACAACAGACAGGCAGGCAGGCAGGTTAAAAGAGTAGAAGAAGAAACCTGACAGACACAACACGGGGATGCACACACGGAGGAGCCTGTCAGACATGCTCAGGGGCGTCATTGTATGTTTAAAGCCAGCAGGTCATGACATAGACCTTCAAAATAAAATACAAAAAATATAAAATATATTTTTATTGAATTAAATTTAAAATGGAAGAAAATTTAAATGAATAAAAAAGTTGATTCAAAATAAAAAATAAATGTTTGTTTGCATGCAGCAGCTGTGAACAGGTGAACACGTGTAGGAAACAGTGCAGGCTGCGGAGGTTACAGCGGTCTGCATGCACAACAGTCCTACCATCCACTGTTCAATGTGACCCCACTTATTATCCAGACCATAATACTTCTGCAGAAGGAGGAGGAGGAGGAGGAGAAGGAGGAAGAGGAAGAGGAAATGTTAGAACACGATGAAAAATTACTTAGAGTTAACGAGTAAAAAAGGAGTGTTTGTTTTAAACCTCTTCCCGCAGCAGGAGGGTAGTGTGTATGTCACTGAGAACTAATTGTGTCTTCTGAGTGTTAAGCCCCACCCGGGTGGATGTCTCAGAGAAGTAAAACAAACACACATCGGCATATATTTAAGGTGGTATGGAGGAGTTAGTCGTACCTTGTGGCTGTGAAACATCTACAGGAAGTGAGGAGAGAAACAAGAAGAGAGAGTGAAGGTTAGAAACAAGAAGAGAGAGTGAAGGTTAGAAACAAGAAGAGAGAGTGAAGGTTAGAAACAAGAAGAGAGACTGAAGGTTAGAAACAAGAAGAGAGACTGAAGGTTAGAAACAAGAAGAGAGACTGAAGGTTAGAAACAAGAAGAGAGAGTGAAGGTTAGAAACAAGAAGAGAGAGTGAAGGTTAGAAACAAGAAGAGAGAGTGAAGGTTAGAAACAAGGAGAGAGAGTGAAGGTTTTTCTTCACACCGATGAATATTTGGATGTTTTCTGTCTCACTGCAGCTCCTGAGTTGCACACATTCATGCAGAAAGTTGAAAACACCAACTGAAAGTTGAAATTAGGAGTCAGCAGACAGCAGGTCCTCTGTGATGGATCAATCCGTCCTGATCACTGTCATTGATCAGAGAACAGAGCTGACTGTCAGGGTGAGCACTGATCACATGACATCAGCACTGATCACATGACTTGATTCAGTTCAAGTGAAAAAGAGTCAAAATGTTTCTTCTGAATTCAAACATGAAAGAAGTTAAAGGGTTGAAATGAAAAACTTCAAACGTTACAAGCATTGAGTTGTTTCAGTGTGTTTGTTGGTTTGATGTCATGAAGAGAAAAAATAAAAACATTCGACACAAACGTGTTTTTCTGTTTCAAATATAAAAAGTCTGACATCACATCATGAAGTTACTCACTGCAGTGAAGCGTTGATGGGTCGATCCAAATGTCTGCTGACTGACTGAAGCACTCACACTTCACTATCTGTTACCTCACCTACCTGACCTTTGACCTCAGACTCTGCAGGACTGCCCACAGATGACCTCATCACTTCATTGGATCATCAGTTCATGACACTTCAACTTCCCCATGTGACATTTATCAGAAGAGTTTTAGTTCAGTATTCAGGTAACAACTGTTTCAGCACTGTCACCTGACCTGCCGCTTCATCTCCTTTCAGTCACATTATACAGACAGTGATTTTTCTTCAGTGCTTCTGTGTCAGCTTCAACTTCCCTCACAAAGAAACATGTCACGAACTGTCACTTCAACTTCCCTCACAAAGAAACATGTCACGAACTGTCACTTCAACTTCCCTCACAGTTATGAAGCGTAACGATGACTGTCAATCAGGTGACAGGATGTGAAGCGTGTGTACCTTTCAAAATAAAAGCGCCTCACCTCTTTCTGTTGTCTCTCCAGTTCCTTCATCCTGATCTCACGGGCCTCGGCTCTCGCCGCTCGCTTCGCCGCCAGCCTCGCCTCGGCCTGATGACACAGATCAAAGAGATTATTACTGATAATCAGACAGAGTTATTGATCATTGATCATCATCAGCGCTCAGATTATTAAACATTACTAAACATTCAGTAATGTTCGGTAACATTAGTTCAGTAATGTTACTGAATGTTGTGAAGCGTTTCTGAACGCTCCCAAACATTTATGTTGCTAAACGTTACTGAACATTGTCAAACGTTACTAAATGTTAATGATTGATACTAAACGTTGTTGAACGTCGGCCGTCATCACAGACAGCAGCCGGGCGTGTCTCTCTCGCCATCTGTCTGTCTCTACAGGTGGAATGTGGACCATCTTCATACCAGAAGACAAGCCCTCGGTCACCATGACAACAGCACGCCCTGCTCTCCACGCACAGGTGAACTCGTCTGACTCGTTCCTCCTGCTGATGTTCATCAGTCAGTGAACACAGCTAAACAGTGTGGATGATGAACGATGCTTTGATTCAGATCTGTCATCATGTCAGATTAATGTTTGTGCTGCAGAGGATTACAGCACGGATTAACACACACACACACACACACACACACACGTACGTAGGCTGTCATGGCAGAGGAAGAGTGTGTTCCATATGAACGACAGGAAAACACATGAATGACCTCATCGCTTCCCAGAGTCCAAACAAGGACTCTTTAGAGAGAGAGAGAGAGAGAGAGAGAGAGAGAGAGAGAGAGAGAGAGAGAGAGAGAGAGAGAGAGAGTGAGTGAGTGAGTGAGTGAGTGAGTGTGTGTGTGTGTGTGTGTGTGTGTGTGTGTGTGTGTGTCGTCCTACATACTAAAGCTGGAATGTGAAGCTGATGAACGAGCAGCAGCTTCTTCTTCTGTGGTGGTCATTGTGGTTACTGAAGCAACATTCAAGGCTTATCCAGGACTCCTTGAAAATATTCCAGGAGTTTGATCCTTTAAAAGTTGACCAGAACAGACTGGACTCACCTGTCCAGGTGATCATGATCGATCACTTACACGACACTAATGAATGACCTACAATGCTTTTATTGTGAAGGACACAGGAAGTGGTCAAGTTTTAAAAAGTTGTTCAGGTGAAACCTGTAGAGTCACATGACGGAGCAGGTAGACAAACAGAGAGCTGACAACAGACATCATCATCTTCACCTTCATCATGGCGTCTGTCTTTCAGCCTTTTATTTCACCAAGCTCTCACCAACCACTAAAAGTCAGTCCCAGATTTACTCTTGTCCGGCGGCTTCTTGCTCGCTCACTCTCTCCTTTTCTCTTCTTAGCTTCCTCCGTCAGCGTCCTCTTCACTCTCTTCTCCTCTGCCATTATGTCCATAGAAGCTGCTGACTGCTGGGCCTGTAAACCTCTTCTTCTTCTTCTTCTTCTTCTCTTTCTTCTTCTGTACAAACACTAACACTCCCCCAGAGCTCTGAGGCCACGGCTAACAGACTGAGCTAACAGCAGCTAACAGACTGAGCTAACAGCAGCTAACAGACTGAGCTAACAGCAGCTAACAGCAGCTACAGTTTACTTTAGTTTATGTTGGTGCACTGTTAGCGTGTTTGTTACTACAAAATAAAAGTAAGTTTTCAAAATAAAATATAAAATGCAATATAAAGTATCTTGTTGCTGATTGGTTGGTGTGACCGACCTGTCCAGGTGACGATTGGTCGTGATTATTGATTATTGGTTAATTAATTAATTGATGAGCAGCCTTACCTCTCGGGCGATCTGGTTTAGAGCATCGTCCTCGGCCGTCATCTTGTCCCGGTTCGGGATCCTCTTCCTGCCCGGTCCCTGGGTGCCCATGGTTCAGGACGGTTTCACCGGCAGCCGAATGATCCACGGACGTCTCGTGCACACCGGAACATACAGACCCGGTTCACAAAGGTGGGAAAAACCCGAAATAAACCGGTTTGACTTTAAAGGTCGGTGTTTTTCTGGTGCAGTTCGGCGGTCACCTTCCCTCGGTACCAGATCTCTGAGCCTCCACCGTTCAGGAGGCTTTACCGGTTGCCGAACGGGCCACAGAGCTCTCCTGTGGACCGGAACATCCAGACCCGGTTCTGGAAAACACGAAACAAACGAGCTCGAGGTTTAAATCCGGAGGTTCCGGGCTGTTATTCGGCGGACGGAGGATGTCCGTTCATCCAATTAAAGCTAGCTACCGTTAGCCAGCTGCAGAACGTCACAACCGGAAAATCGGAGAGACTCACACGTTAAAATCACCGGCTGTCGTCAGAGAGGACAAACCGGCACCGGAGCGCCGGTTAGCGGCTGGTAGGCTCGATAATCCGCTGCCGCGAACAGTTAACGCTTCCCGGGGAGAGGACCGGGTCTCAGTCCGTCCCGGAGCCTGAAGCAGGTACCAGTTACGCGGTCAGGTGAGCTGCAGGTGTGCTGGCTGGTACCAGACCGTAAACGCACCGCGACAAGACGGTCCGCAGTGTGACGGAGGAGGAGGAGACTCTTATTGTGGTGGGGCGGAAGCTCATCCGTCAAGGTGCAAACATTTAGATACACACCGGAAGTGAACAGATAAAATAAAAGGTGACGTCACAAAACGTTACTGTGACGTGGTGCGGTGAATATTTAATGTTCCTGTTGTATAGTCACAGGAAACACCAACACAGACTCAACACTGCTTCCGGTGTCAAAATAAAATGAGGATCCAAGTTTGTGCTTTTATTTTGGCAGAATCGATAACTCAGTTTATCTGTTTATTGATCAGAGACTCAAACACTGTCACAGACATCAATAGTCATCATCAATACACTGATAATCAATAAATCATCAATACATTGATAACATTCATCAGTCTAACTGATCAATATCAGTTTACACGTCACGTCTGTTCCCAAATCTGCTAAAACTAAAAAGTATTTAATGATTTCATGATTCATGATCAGTTTAATAATTATCAATGATAATTATTGATCAGTTTCACATCAAACTGTTGATTTTTATCCGCCGTCACATCAAATTAAACCTTTATTTTAAAACAGGAAGTCATTGATTATTGATTATTGATTTTAATTCTTTGTTTTCTCCTTTAAACGTTTTTTTTTTGTTTCATATTTTATAATTTTAAATTTACTGATTTTATTTTTGTTTATTTTTTGTTTCTGAAAAATGAAATAAATTTTACATTTCAGGTTTCAGTGTCTCAAACGAAACATCAGAACATGCAGAACATGTGAAGAACATGTAACACGTGAAGAACATGTGAAGAACATGTAACACGTGAAGAACATGTGAAGAACCTGAAGAACACATAACATGTAAAGAACATGTGAAGCTCTAAAGTCAGCTGTGTGTCATCGACGAGTCACTGCGTTCAGTAAAGTTTCTTGACCTCTTTTTTCCTCTGATGAGATCCAGAAACCTGTTTTCATGAAAGAAACATTATTAATTAATTCATTCATTCATTCATACATTCATTCGTACGTTCATTCATTCATTCATACGTTCATTCATTCATTCATTCGTACGTTCATTCATTCATTCATACGTTCATTCATTCATTCATTCGTACGTTCATTCATTCATTCATACGTTCATTCATTCATTCATTCATGTGTGACCTCATGTTAACATTAATTTCAGACTGACCTTCTTCCTTCCTGCAGCGTTCAGAGCAGCAATCTTACTCTCAATATCAGAAACCTGCAGAGAAAACAAGAGTCTGTAACAAGAATAATTACTACTACTAATACCACTACTACTACTACTACCACTAATAGTACTACAGACCAGCTTCTTTGTATCATGTATGAACCAATGAAGAGTTTTAGTGAGAGATCTTCATGTTTGAGATGGTTTGCTTCATTCCTACACTCGTCTGAACTTCCTGTTGTATAATGAGGGATAATTAGTCAGTGTCTTCATTCTGAGGGTGAAACCTCTTCCTGATCCTCTCAGGTCTGGTGTCATAATTACAAGATTTAAAGACAATCACTAATGAACCAATCATCGTTTCGTACAGGTGTGCTTCTCGACTCACTTCACTCTCGGCACTCTGGACTCTGGCGGCGGTCAGCGCCACCACATCCTCCAGCTCCGACAGCTCCGAGTCTGTCGTCCCTCCAAAACGATTCTTGGCGCTCTGCTCGAGTCGTCGCAGCTTCGTCTCCAGCTCGTACGACTGACCGGCTGCGATGTACACCTGGACAGGTCACATGACAAACATACCTGTGTCACCTGAGAACACGCCTCCCCCCACACCAATGATGATGACAACAATCAGAACAGGGCTGCATATGACTGTAAAACACAGACTGGGTCTCTGGTGCTGTTCCTGTCATAAGTATATTCTCGTAGTTTGAAGAACGGGTTCAGATTTGATTTATTAAAGGAAAAGAACCAAACATGAGAACTCGTCGACCCTTTTATAAATGACCAGCTGGTTTCACAGATACCCAGCCCTGTTGGTGACATAGCAGCCGGGGAGATTTAAAGCCAGTCCAGACGTTTGTGTCATGCTTCAGACGAGGCGAGAGGGTTCGGCTTAGTTTGACCTTCAGACAAAAAGAGGTTAGGGGAGAACGAGGCGTGCAGTTCATGTTTGAAGCTTACATTTTCCTCAAGTTCCCTGAAAGCATCATCTGCTTGCTTAACGTCAGTCCCTACTAAGTGGGATCTGTCGACCGGCTCTGAGAGGCCGTACTCGACCATTGCGTTTTCTGTGGCATTAATGGTTCTCAGGACCTCAGTGGTGAGGTCACAGAGGGCGGCAGCAGTTGATCTCTGAAAGCCATGTAGAGGGACAGATGTTAGCAGCTGGAAAACAACATCTGATCCTGGAGCAGCTACCAGCCTGGCAGAGTCTGATTTCATTTGTTTGGTTCACTGTGGTGACCAAAACACCTGAAACAAGGCACCTCAGGTAAACACCAATGAAGAATAATTATGTGTTTATATATGTATATGTATATATGTGGGTATATACTGACCTCTGTGGGAATATACTGATCTCTGTGGGTATATACTGATATCTGTGGGTATATACTGATCTCTGTGGGTATATACTGATCTCTGTGGGGTATAGACTGATCCCTGTGGGTATATACTGATCTCTGTGGGGTCCAGGCAGGTAGCTGCTGAGCTTCACATTTAAACAAGCTGCCATACGAGCAGCAAAGACCTCTGAAGGTTAACCAACGCAGGAGGCAGTCGCTTAGTGAGGAGGGGGGCATGCAATCTGAGTCTGTCTGTGTTCTTGTACTTCTGATGGATCAGAACGTTTTCTTTGAATCTGATGTGTTCTTGTACTTCTGATGGATCAGAACGTTTTCTTTGAATCTGATGTGTTCTTGTACTTCTGATGAATCAGAACATTTTCTTTGGGGATGAGCTGAGCCATGCTGTGGAATCATTACTGCATTCACCACAAATGGGATCCTGGACATTTACAAAACATCCAAACATCTAAACAGGGTTCAGGTTCTGGTTGGAAACATCTCGCTCTATGAAGATAACATCCATCATTGACTCTATGAGTTAATTGTGAGTCTCAGGTCAGAATAACTGAAGTTGTTTCAGAAACCTCCAGGTTCCCATTTGCTCTAAACTCCACCCTGAATTTGAACCCAGAAACATTTCGGGACAGATCATCTGTCCTGACCTCCTTCCTACCTTCTGAGCCTCGGTGGGCATCTCGTCGCTGGATGAGCTCAGTTCTTTGTCCTTTAGAGAGTCCAGAGTGATCACCGGGCCACCCCTGACCCCAGCCGGAGCTTTACCCGCAGAGAAGGACTTCTTCCCGGCCTCGTCGTCTGATGACAGGCCCTTATCGCTCAAGTTCCCAGCCAGCTCGCTCAGCTTCCTCCTCAGCTTCTCTTCCTCGTTCTGACCCGACGGAGTCGACGTCTGCAGGAAGAATTTAATTTCTTCATCTGCAGGCCACACCATGTTGTCTAACTTTGATTAAGACGTGGACTTTGTTTGGTTCGTCTCGTCTCACCTCGTCGGCCGGTGTCATCTTTTCCTCCAGGCGGCTCAGCAGACTCTCAATGGCAGACATCCGTTTGTTCAGCTCATTCATCTGTTGAGTACAAAAGAGACGATGATCATGTGACCACCACAATTGCACTTAACGAGCTCAACACACTGATTGGTTGGATTCATCTTACGGGCGGAGCTTGTCCCAGGTTCTCCTGGGAGGAGGCTTTGCTGTTTCGGCGGCGGTGGGGGGGTTGCTGGTACATCGGGGGGTATCTCGGGTAATCGTCCTCGTCAGAGGTGTCAACGTACTGCTGCCGAGCCACCGAGGAGCTGATCTTAGACAGAGAGCGAGTCCGGACCATCCTGCTCTCTCCAAAGTCATCTGACAACACACAGGTAAACACAGGTAACACAGGCAGGTAAATACAGGTAAATACAGGTAAACACAGACAGGTAAACTTACTTTATTCTCTCTTTTGTACTTGTATTTTTATTCCATCTGAATGTGTACTTCAAATGTTATGTACTGTGTACTGCGTACTGTGTGTACCGTGTGTACTGTGTACAGTGTGTACTGTGTGTACTGTGTACAGTGTACAGTGTGTATGTACCAGGTCTCATGGCGTATCGGTCTAGACTCTTCCTGCGGTTCACTCGGTGGCTGTAAATGTCGTAGTCCATATCGTTCCTGTAACCTCGATCCTCCATCTGCTGCACAGAACACACAAAACACACACTGTGTACTTCAGCTGTCGTGGACAGGTGTTGTGGACAGGTGTGGTAGTACCTGTACAGACGGTCGTCGTGAATGAGGGAAATACTCCTCGGGGTCAAAGTCGAGAGGATGAACAGACAGCAGACGTTTATTTTTCCTCATCTGAGCAAAAAGAAGAAACAAAGCGTTTTAATGCTGCAGCTTTCTGATTCGTCGGATTCAAAATCACATGACCTGGATTTGGATTGTCATGTTACCACTTTGTAGCGCTGAGCATCGGCCTCTCCGTGGTCATCCTCGGGACCGTTATACACGTCTACAGGTACATAATGTGACAAAATGTTCATGTGTGTTCATTATATGTGTTGATACAAACAGACGTCGGTGATGTCTGACACTGTTTAAAACTTAAAGAATCTTTTCTGTGATTTCTAAACATCGTTCATCAGATTGTGACTCACGGCTGCGGACGTCCGGCATGCTCTGAGTATCGTCATCACGACCACCTGAGGAAGAAACAGGAAGTCTCATTAGCATGTAGCATTTAGCATCAGAGTTGAGAAATGTTACTTCTTACAGCTGAATCATGATTATCATACATCCTCATCTCGTTTTACTCGCAGTGCAAAAAAACCCCTAAGTATTTATGACTTCATGTTCTATAATTTAATTTATTTAATGATCAGGTGGTCAGGCCACGCCCACACAGGTGCGTCCCACAGGTAACAGCGATGTCAGAGCCGACTCACCGTCTCCATTCAGCCTCTTGTAGAGTGACCTCATCACCTTGGCGCTGCCGAAGCGTTTGAAGCGGTTCCTCACATTGTCGTGGTACCAACCGGCAGTACCGATCTTCACCACCCTGCAGAGACACAAACACTTTCAGGTGACTATTCACCTGAACAGGTAGAGGACACCAAGTCACATCTTTTTTTTTTAAGATTTGTTTTTTATTAACAGAAACTCTTACAGGATGTTTATGGTGTATAGCAAGCATCTACAGTTTGTTAGATTGAAAGTCGTATTTTACAAAAGGAACATACACAAATGTATAACCTTACAGACACACCGTACAAGGATGATGATTTTTGAACATCAGAAGAGAAAACAAGGAAAAAGAAAAAAAAAAAAACTAAGAAAATAAAATCAAAACAAAACAAAACAAAAATATTATACGAACTTTAATCCAGTGTCTTACTGATGGTGAATTTTCAGATTTCCAGTTAATCAGAATACATTTTTTCACTGCAGTGCTCGCAAGTAAAATAAAGTATTTCTTGTAGTAGTTCATATTAATAGAGCTTGTGTTCCAAGTCACACCTTAATATTAAAGAAACATCTTGCATAAATCAGTGTTTGTTCAGAGTGTAATCCCACTGTGGTAAATATGTTCAGATGTACTCGAGTATTTGTTCTGATAACATTACTTCTGATGAAAAACTAGCAAGTCGACAACTTTGCTAAAGGCAAACATCAACAAGGTCAACAACACAAGACATAGCAGCCAGCTAATATTACTTACTAGTCCAACAGCAGTCAGCCCAGCTCGGCATCAACGACGCCTCACCACAGATTTGACGTCTAAACTCTGAGATAATGTCCCCTCACCTGTGGGCGTCTCACCTGGTCATGCGGCAGTTGTCACACACCCAGCCGTGCTCCTTCTTGTTGTAGCGGCTGCAGGACTTGCAGGTGTACATGCGGCAGTCCAGACACTGACGCTTACTGTTGACCAGGAACTTAAAGGGCTGCAGGCAGCGGATGCACAGCGAGTCGGACAGCTGACTCTGAGAGCCAAGCAGCTCTCTCTTTGTATCCTCCTTCTCGATCTTTGTCTTCAAATTACTGCAAAACAATGAGGAGAGACATCAGAGTTTGAACGTTCTCTGTGTTATGTTTCAATGACCCATCAGACCAGAACACCTTCTTCCAACGCTCCATGGTCCGCTTCTGATGATCATTGTTGGGTCTTTGAGCAGTGGACGGGTCAGCATGGACACCCTGACTGGTCTGTGGTGGACTGTGTGTCCTGACAGCTTTCTACCAGAAGCTGCATGAACTTCTACAGCAATCTGTTGGATTTTCTGTTCTAACATTTCGACTAGCTCTGAGTGTTAGCTCTGAACATTACACCTGGTCGGTGTCTGAATGGATTTCTAACACATTCTGGATGTTCCTCTTACTGAAACTTTCTCAAAGAGCAGTTCACAGTGTGAAGCAGCTGAACATCATGTGAAAAAAGAAGTTTGTTCTCATGTGACAGAATCATTTAACCTGAACGTCCTGCTCGAGGCAACTGAACCACAGTAAGCTCATCCAATCACAGTGGATCTATTGTTACATACATTCATGCCATCGTGCTGCTGGAAGGACCAATCAGGTTTGTCTAAACATTAAAACGTTGCACACTTAAAGAACATATGATGAGTTCATGAGAAGCCTGAAGAGACGAACAAATGGATTCATTCAACGACAGATGACTGTTTGTTTTTGAGTTTTATCTGTTGAACTCTTTAATGTTTGAGTCTTTAAAATAATTTGGAGGTTCATTTCTCTAAATCAGATTCTCACAGCAGCTTCCAGCCGTCAGATGACTATCAGACTATCAGACTGAAGACCTGTCTGTGTCTTTGCCCCTGAGGCTGATGGGAGTTTGAGTCTTTAGTGGGGACAGAGCATCTTTGTGAGCTTCCTGTTTTCTCCTGCAGACTCTCGTCCGTGTGACCGAGTCATGATCGACCGAGACAACAACGTCGTCTTTCACGGCCACATTCCTCCGAAACTCTGAACGAGTTGACTCAGAGAACCAAACGGACGACAGCAAACCTGCACAGGTGACCTGACGAAGCTCCAACCAATCAAACAACCAATCAGAGGACTTCAAAATAAGGTGGACGGTGATGGATGGATGGATGGGTGGATGAGTGGATGGATGAATAGATGGATGGATGGAAGGATGGATGGATGGATGAATAGACGGATGATTGGATGGATGGATGGATGAATAGATGGATGGATGGATGGATGGATGAATGGATGGATGGATGGATGGATAGATGGATGAATAGATTGATGGATGGATGAATCGATGAACAGATGGATGGATGGATGGATGGATGAATAGATGGATGAATGAATAGATGGATGAATAGATGAACAGATGGATGAATAGATGGATGGATAGATGAACAAACGGATGAATAGATGGATGAACAGATGGATGAATAGATGAACAGATGGATGAGTAGATGGATGGATAGATGGATGAATAGATGGATGGATGAATGTTCAGTACATACCCAAGTCTCTCCTCTTCTTTCTTTCGGAGGTTAAAGTCTCGTTGAATCACCTCCCACACATGTTTGGCCTCTTCGTCCGACAGACGAGACAGATCCAGTTTACGCTCCATGATGCTGAAATGATGAAAATACATTCAAGTTCAAGTAATCTGTAATAAAGTCATCAATCAATCAATCAATCAATCAATCCATCCATCAATCTAAACCTGCATTTATTGATTAGTTCATCACGTTGACAGTGTTCATGATGACTTGCGGGGTTCCTCAGGGGTCGATTGTTGATCCTTTATAGTTTTCAGTTTACACTTTGAAACATGCTAATTTATTTGTCTATAGACCATCAGCCCTCTCTTCTACAGCCCTCCTGCTGAAACACAACTGGTTTGGTGCTGTTATTTTTACGACAGGAAGTCAGGAAGCTTAAAAATATCTTAACTTTAACTCTTCAAAACTAAATTGACTTAAAATCAGTCACATCTCAAAATCTTTGCTAATTTTTCCAGAACTGATTTCAGTGTGTATGAAATGATTGTGCTGTTTTGTTTGTTTTCACCTGCACCCAGAAATTGATTCTATAAACTTTATCTTTAATATCTTTAAACCCTTTAAAATAAAAGTCAGTGGAGCTACAAACTTTTGTCTGAATTCAGTTTTCTTCATGTTAAATCTTTAAACAGTTAAAACAGTCTCAGTTTGTGTGAATCGTTTGATTGATTAATTAATTCGACAGATCAAACTACTGAAAACAAAAATTAAAGATCTAATCTATAAAAATCAAGATTTAAATGCAGCTTTGTTTAATAAATTAATCAACAAACTCACAGAAACTTAGAACAGTCACTTCATTCAGACAAAATGAATTTAAAAGTTTGAATGAGACGTAATCAAAGTAATCAGAGAAATCAAAGTTAATGTAATGAATAAATCTGATTAAAGAGAAGAAGAAGAAACTGACCGTGTTTCCGAGCTGAAGCTGCTGCAACTGAACAAACATCTGACTGAGGACAGACTGAGGAGCAAGTCAGCTGATCACATGAGGACAGTCCTCATGACAACACACACCAACACACACACCAACAACACACACCACAACACACAACAATACACACAACACAGAACAAGACACAAGACACACAAAGACACAACAACACACAACACACACAAAGACACAACAACAACACACACCACAACACACAATACACACAACACAGAACAAGACACAAGACACACAAAGACACAACAAGACACACAAAGACACAACAACACACACAAAGACACAACAACACACAACACACACAAAGACACAACAACAACACACAACACACACAAAGACACAACAACAACAACACACAACAACCATACACAAAAACACACACAACAACAACACACGCTTTGTCTCAGTCTGTAGTTTGGGATTTAGTGACACATGATGTGGCCAAAAGTATGTGGACAGCTGAACAATATGTGTTCATTAATGCTGATCAAACTGCCTCCACTCTTCTGGCTTCAGTCCTTCCTGCAGATGTTGAACCTGCTGCAGGGATTTTTTTCTATTCAGACACAACAGCATCAGTAACCTGATCAGTAGCCTGAGAGGCAGAACGCAGGGCAACAAAGTCACCTGACCTCTCACCTGGATCCACAAAGGATGTGATGTTCCCACCAGGAGTTCCTCCTACACTGTAAAAAATGAAGACCAAGCCGACAACCAGGAGATGCACTGTAAAAAATGCAGAGCAGAGGTGAAACACAGCGTCTAACACATGCACATCCATCAGATGAAGAACAGTAAATCAAGTAGTAATGAGAACAGTAGCTGCTGTTAGTTACTAATAGTAACCCCCTTTCTAGTCATGGAGCTATACAGGACTGACATGTTGGAGGAAGAAGAGCAACATTTTCAAAAACTTTGTGGAAACTTGAACTGAAACACATTTCACTCAGATTTCACCGGCTGTGGTTTTCCATCCCATAACTCCCTGCTTCAAAGCATATCTTCTGACATGAAATGGATTATGAGCTATGAAATAAAGAGCTTCACTACAACTAAATCATTGTGTTGTTCATGATGTGGCAGGATAGTGTTGTAGTGACTCTGACCACCAGAGGGCGCCAACATTCATCATAGTTTATCATGTCTGTATAATTATTCAGTCAGTTTGTTACACAGAACTGAGACAGACAAAATAATGATTATTAAGCAGTATAAAGTCTTTATTCACACAGTCACATTCATGTAATAATCAATGATTGATATGATAATTTGGCCCATTGATAATCATCATTTCCTTTTGTCCTGAAACAGAAATCTATACGTACAGTGAAGCCTACAAACTGCATCATATATTACACAACAGGTAGTTCACAGCGAGTAATCTGATTGGACAAGAGTCGTTCCATGAGTGTTGATACAGAGCACAACAGCACTGAGACTAGTGAGGGTGAATCTGCTCCATCCCCTTTCCTCCCCCAGGGGTGAGGCGTTGGTGCCCTGTGGACGTCTCTAGACATATAAGTACATGTTATTCTTCTTCTTATTGTTGTCCTTACACGTATCCCATCATGCTCTGCGCTCATGACACATTTTATTTCAGGTTTCTGTCTTTGTTTTGGACATTTTGTCTTTACGGACATGTAGGAGACGCAGACAGGAAACATGGGGGTAGAGAGAGGGGTATGACATACAGCAAAGGTCCCCACCAGAATCTAACCAGGGACACATGGTGTGGGACAGAAATAACATCAGCTGTGTGATCCTGGACACACTCAACTGATCTGTTCAGCAGAGACAATGTTTGTCTGACAGGAGGAGACTCTCCGTCCTACAGACGACACAGAGACACTGAACAACCAGAACCAGACCACCAGAGTCCAAACCCAGGATAAAGAGGTTCAGTGAATGTGGTGTTGAAGGTGTGGAGGTGGATCAGTGTGTCAGAGGAGACTCTGTAGAAGGACAGAGTGCCAGCAGGACAGTCCACATACGCTGCTACTCTGTTAAAGACCGAGGAGGAGGAGGAGGAGGAGGAGATGGATGTTCTTCTGTTATTGTGACAGACAGAGTAACCATCATCAGAGCAGTACAGTCTCCAGGACTGATCATTCCTTCCAAACAAACAGTCTATACTGTCTCCTTTCCTTCTGATTCTTCTGTAACTCACTGATATATAAACTCTTCCTCTCCACTCGACCTCCCAGTAACAGCGACCAGTCAGACCAGTTCTACACAGCAGTTGGGACAAGGAGTCAAATCTGTCTGGATGATCAGGATATGACTGATCTTTCATCACACGTCATCTTCCTGTTGTTGTCAGACAGTTTGATCTCTCTGCTTACTGTGTTTGTGTCGACTGTGAGTTCACAGGAATCTGATGGAGAGAACAAGACAGTTATTAATCTATCATCTGTTCATTTATTGATGATGACATCAGAGATTTGAAGGAGTGATGTCACAGTTTGAAGATGGTTTGTTTTCATGAATCAAATTAAAAACACACTTACACTTCCTCAGACCTGGTCTCAACCATCGGACTCCAGCAGGCTCCACCCTGAAAGGAGGAGGGGGGTCAGACCAGCACATCCTCTTTCAGCATGCAAACATGGACATTACATCACTCTCATACACAGTTTGGTTTTTCTGTTCACATGGAGGGTTGGGATTTGATTCATTTGATTCAATCCAAATCCACTATCTGATTCCTTTTGAATCCTTTATTCAATCTAATCAGGTTTCACTTTCAACATTTGCAGGTAACCACGCGGAGAGACACGTGACAGTTACAAAGTAATCTCAGATCAAAGTAATCTCATACAGAGTATTAGGCCTACGTCATGATGACGGTCTGTAGTTTTATTAGAATTCATCACGTAAAATAATAAATACATCATTTATGTTAAACGTTAAAATTATTTTCATGTTTTTTTATACACAAACTCATTCAAGTGAAACTTTGACACAAAAATATTTTATTAATTTCATATTTACATCAACATGAGAGAAACTAAAATGTGACTTTAAATAAAACATCTGGTGACTTCATATTTACACGTGTCGTCTGTCTGATGTTTCCCAGCAGTACATGAACGCACCACCTGTACACATCAATAATCAGAGATGGTAGTGATGATGATGATAATGGTCACCCTCTGTGACCACAGAAGAAGAAGACGACGTGAGGGGCGTCAGGCCTGAACCAGCTCCAGTTTGGACTCTGAGGACGACGATGGAGCGTCGACGACTTCTCCGGACAGGAACAAGTCCTGAAACAGAAAACGACTTCCTGTCAGCGTTTGTCTCTGTGTTCTATCAGAACTTTGTCGTCTTCAGCGAGAAGAGAACTGAACCCAAAACATCTCCATCAAACAGGAAGTAGACGGACCGGGAACCGAACACAACCTCAGAAGCAGCAGTGAGCAATGTGAGCAGAGACAGCGACTCACCGAGCTGGTTCATAAAGTCTGTCAATCACCTCGACAGTGTAACGTTACTCCCTGTTGGTCTCAGGCTGTGCTCGGACCCGGTCTGGTCCGATCCGGTCCAAACTTTGACTCCTGATGATGTCACAAAGTGACTCACCTTGTCGTAGATGACTTTAACGATGAGCGAGCAGCTCGGACACGTCGCCACCTCCTCCCCGTTCTCCAGATCCTCCTTTAAAAAACACAGTTCAGCCTGAGAACATCCTGACAGCTCCACACACTATATAACCACTGTCAACACTGTGAGTATATATTTATATTTCACACTGTAAATATATATTTATATTTCACACTGTAAGTATATATTTATATTCCACACTGTAAATATATATTTATATTTCACACTGTAAATATATATTTAGATTCCACACTGTAAGTATATATTTATATTCCACACTGTAAATATATATTTATATTCCACACTGTAAATATATATTTATATTCCACACTGCAAATGAATATTTATATTCCACACTGTAAGTATATATTTAGATTTCACACTGTAAATATATATTTATATTCCACACTGTAAATATATATTTATATTTCACACTGTAAGTATATATTTAGATTTCACACTGAAAATATATATTTAGATTCCACACTGTAAGTATATATTTATATTTATATACTACAGCTTCACTAACTTGCACTGTGTTCATAGCTGATGACATATTCATACTACAGACCGATACAGACAGTCTGCTGCAGTCTTCAACATGATTTCTGAGTTCATCTTCGGCTAACAGTTAGCCGTTAGCCTTTAGCTGTTAGCTCTTAGCCGTTAGCCTTCAGTCACTTACTCTGGTTATGGTGAACTTGTCTCCGCAGGGACACGGGAAGTAGTACGTCTCCGTGTCCTCGTCATACTCGAAGTCTTCGATCTCGACCTCGTCGTGAAACACCGACATCTGACCTGAGACCAGCTGAGACCACGTGAGACGCTCTGAGATCACCTGTGATCACCTGAGACCAGCTGATTGCAGCAAACAACAACACTCGTGTGAAGCGTGTGTGGTGCGGTGTGGTCCGGCGCCCTGTGATGACGTCTCAGATGTGTGACGCAATCAATGCCTGTAGTTCATGATGGTCCAGCAGGTGGCGTCATCACTCCGTGTGTATACGTCATCAGGTCTGTAATGTTTGATGGAGTAACAGTGACAAATATCGATAGCTTTATTTTATTTCTAGAAAGCTGAATACCGCAAAGCTGATACCATTGAACACAAATTTATGTTCCAGGCATTACAGAAATTTGGTTTTGGTAAATACTTTTGTTCAGCAATTGAAACTATGTATAAGAAAACGAACTGTTCAGTCAAAATGTACACAGGTACTTCCCCGCTTTGATTTAAGCTGTGGAATCAGGCAGGGATGTCCTGTGTCACCATTCTTATTTCTGATATGTGCTCAGCTGCTCTCTGACTTTATTAAGCAGAGCCCTATCAAAGGGATATCCATAGCAGGCAAGGAAATCATCATCAGTCAACTAGCAGATGACACTTCCCTATTTTTAAAAAATGCCTCACAAATTTCTGTTGTTATTAATCCAATTTCAATTTTTTCCAGTGCATCCGGACTTCACCTGAACTTAAGTAAATGTGAACTGTTACCAATCAAAAACTGTAGTATTTCATCTATTTACAACATACCTGTAAAAGAGTCTGTCACATATTTGGGAATCATCATCAATAAAAACACAAGCAACAGATGCTCTCTGAACTTTACCCACATCATAGAAAAAACACAGAAAAAATTCAACTCTTGGCTTCAGAGAGATCTGTCCCTTCAGGGCAGAATTCTTTTATCCAAGGCAGAGGGCTTATCCCGGCTTACATACACAGCAATATCTCTGGATGTAAATAAACAGACCACCACAGCCATCGACAAAATTCTTTATAACTTTGTGTGGAAAAACAAAATCCATTACATCAAAAAATCAACCTTAATGAACTCTTATGAGAAGGGTGGCTTTAATTTTCTAGATTTCTCCACCCTTAATAACACATTCAAAGTTAATTGGATCAAACAATTCATCAGAAACCCAACTTCAATCTGGAACTTCATTCCTAATTGTATATTTTCCAAAGTCGGTGGCCTCAATTTTCTGTTACTCTGCTCCTATAATACTGAAAAACTTCCCACTAAACTAGCAGACTTCCATAAACAGATACTTCTTTCCTGGTCTCTGATTTATAAACACAACTTTACCCCCCATAGATACTACATCTGGAATAATAGGGACATACTATATAAACACAAATCACTTTTTCTAGAGAACTGGTTCACCCATGGCATAGTTTTGGTTAGTCAGCTTTTCAACTCTAACGGCACACTATTATCATATTCAGAATTCTTAAATAAATATACACTTCCCATTCCTCCAAAAGAATATGCAATAGTATTTGATGCAATACCTTCTGGTGTGATTATGCTATTTAAAACTGTGACGTTACCTGAGTCTGTCCCCTTACCTCTGGAGCCTGTACAGACTGAAGCAGGTCGAATCTGCCTCTTAGAAAAAAAAAAAAATTAATAACAACCGTACTGTACGTGCACTACTTCTAAAAGAAAACGTCAGTACTCCCAATGCTGTTTCATACTGGAATAATCTATTCACAAACCTGATCTGGAAAAACATATGGTCCCTCCCTACAAATACTTTATCACAAATAAAATCAAAGAAGTATCTCTCAAACTCATCCACCGTATTTATCCCTCCAATTTATTCATGCAAAGATATAAAAAAGACATTAACGAACTCTGCTCATTCTGCAAACAGGCTCCAGAAGATCTCCAACATCTCTTTTGGTCATGTCCTCATCTGCAGTCTTTTTGGAAAATGTATCTACTTTCATCCGCCTACATTTTGACAAAAACTTTGTTTTAGACTACCAAAATGTATTGTTTGGTTTCTTTTCAGTTACGGCTTCCCAATTACGCCAATACTATATAATTAATTTATTATTATTTTTAGCCAAATCTCATATACATAACCGCAAGTTCACTAATAAAATACCCTGTATTCACCGCTTCAAAAACGAAATCAAACAATACATCAACCTAATTAGTCAGTCTGGAAATAAGAAAGCCATAAAGACCATAGAAGTATTCTCTCTGTTTCCACCCCTCTGAATAGAGCCTATGTTTTTCCAACATGAAATGTACTTATTTCTTTTTTTGTGTTCTCCTGCCTCACATGATATCTTGTAAACATTGATGACCTTATCCCACTTTTATGTGTAAGCCCCTCCTCCCTTATTTCAAACTGTACACCCTAAAAACAATGACTCTTCAATAAAGAAAAAAAAAAAAAAGTAACAGTGACAAATATCCTGACACATTATTTAATGATGTTTACTACAAACACAGATTCCTTAATCATTAAATTATTCACCATCTCTGTGACTGTGAGGTTCACTCATAAATTATTAATTAATTAAAGCTGATGAGGTCACAGATGATGAGGTCACACATGATGGATGGATTCATTCATTTCATGTTTGATAACTTAAATCAATATATATATATGTGTGTGTGTGTGTGTGTTATTATATTATATTTATATATTATATATATGTTATTATATTTATATATTATAACATCATTAACATAATTAACCTTTAAAATGTTTCTGTAATAAATCCTCTTAATCACTTTAAAATCATCCTGATGACTTTTTCACAAAATATGTCTGAAACTCTGATTCAAAACTTCATGAAGAAAATTTGATTACAGATTGGACTACAAACCATAAACTACATATAAAAACATATAAACTATAAACTCTAAACTACAGACTATAAACGACAGATTGTAAACTACAAACTACAGACTATGAAAAACAAACTATAGACGATAAACTACAAACTACAGACTACAGACTACAAAGTACAGACTATAAACTCTAAACTACAAACTGCAGACCATAAACTACAAACTATAAACTACAAACTATAAACTACAAACTATAAACTACAAACTTCAGACTACAGACTACAGACTACAAACTACAGACCATAAATTTTAATCTACAAACTACAGACTATAAACTATAAACTACAGACTATAAACTACAAACTACAGACTATAAACTATAAACTGCAGACTATAAACTACAAACTACAGACTATAAACTATAAACTACAGACTATAAACTACAAACTACAGACTATAAACTATAAACTACAGACTACAGAGTATAAACTACAAACGTTGGGTCCATGTTGGTCTGTTGTCATTCTGTCCAGACTTCATTTGGATCATGTGGATGTTGCGTTTGAGGTCGGCGTGGAAACCACAGAACCTTCTTCTTCCTGTTTTCTCAGCGCTCATTACATGAACAAAGCCCGAGCAGACATCATGTAGAACTGTTCCCCGTTGGGGGAGGAGGGCGCTGCAGGAGGTCATACACAAAGCAGGGAAGCAGCGCGAGCGATGCCGATAACTTCAAACAGAGATATGTGCATTGATAACATCCTGTCTGCTTTTGAACGACATCCTGCGTGCATGCGACCTCACAGCCGGCTGAATGAGGCTGTTGTTTGCAGCGCCGGCCAATCACTTTCTCCCGTCTGACTGATTGCGGGTGGTGGTTGGGGGGGCGAGGCTTGGCAGGGACACAGATCTCTTCTCAGTCTGTTGTTGAATGTACGAAGGGCTTCTTCCGAGTCGCTGCTGGAGCTGGCAGCCCATGCAGGATATTCCCTGGAAGGACTCATGGCCCGGTGAGGACACCCCCACCCCCCAATGCCTCCACCCCCAACAAGGGCGGTAAAGAGTGGGACCAACAGGAGACCCTGAGAGTCTGAGCCCGCCATCATGGACCCAAGCATTCACACTCTGGAGCTGTTGGGGGTCTTGCTTTCAGCTGGGGCCTGGTTCTGCTCACTGGCCACCACCCTGATGTCCACCTGGCTGACCCTGTCCACCGACCTGCTGCCCACAGAGAGCTACGAGCGGGGGCTGTGGGAGATCTGCGTGGTGCAGGAGCACGGGACGTTGGAGTGCCGGCCCTACGACAGCCTCCTCGGCCTCCCCTCAGAAATCAAACTGGCCCGGATCCTCATGTGCGTGACGCTGGCTGCTGGGCTGCTTGGGCTCCTGCTGGCTGTCCCCGGCATGCATATGGTCAACAGCTGCCACGACCGCTTGGAGGACTTCTGGTGCAAGAGGGCAATGAAGATGGCAGGGGGGACGCTTTGCCTGGTGGCTGGGATCCTGGGGCTCATCCCGGTCTCGTACATAGCTCACATTGCGGTCGTACAGTTCTTCGACGAGTCGGTGCCGGAGGTTTTGCCACGGTGGGAGTTCGGGGACGCTCTGTTCTGCGGCTGGACGGCAGGAGTTCTTCACCTGGTGGGGGGAACTCTGCTGCTGGCTTCCTGTTTGTGTCTGCAGAAGGAGAGCTGTACCACACCTGTTCCCATCCCTCTGGTGAGGATGCACCCGGGACGGCCCTCAGCCAGGACCAAGTCTGAGTACGTCTGAGACTTCTTCCCATCAGGGGTTGTTTGCACATCGACTGTGTTGTGTTTGATTCTGGTCGTGATCAAGTTTTTAAAATTAAGATTCAAAGTCTGAAAAGAAATGTTTTATTTTGGTTTGTCCAACGTTTTACCAAAACTCTTCTCAGGCTGCTTGTTGAAGTAAAGTGAAATAAAACGATGAAATGTTTGAAAAAAAGTCAGAAAACAGAAAAAAATAAAATGAAATCTGAAAAAAGTTTTTTTTTTTGTATCTTTTTTTATTTAAAGTTTCTTTAAAGTTTTTTTTGACATTTTGACAGAATTTAAACCTCAAAACTGAAATTATTTCACGTTTACTACCTGTTATATATAACACATATATCAACCCAACATAAATATTAATGTGTATATAAATCTGTATGAATCTGAACCTGCTCTCAGTTTCAATCATTGAGAAGTTTTTATGGAACCAAAGAGACAAAACGTGCTGCTGTTTCCTGTTTGTGCAATAAAAGTGAACCTGACTTCAAACGAGCATCACTGATTAAAAACACACATTTGATTTCTGACCTGAGAAAAAAAAGAGATGAAAACTCTTCAGATGTAGAAAAACTGATCATTAAATATTATTGATGAATATTAATTATCGATTGATCATTTATGATTCTGATGCTTTGAATGAACTTGTGAATATCATCAGCAGACGATTGTACAGACGAACAGTTTGTCAATAAAAATAAATGAAATGAACTCTGATGGTTTGTCTGATATTTTTAAGTATCATTAATAATCAATAATAATGAATGATCATCAGATTTAAACAGAATATAATGAACAGTAATTATATTATTCGTCATTAATAATCAATTAAGAATTAATTAAAGTGATTATCTGTTTTATGAATATTAATATTACATCTTATAAACATGAAATAACAGAACTTCCTGACATGTCACTTTCTTCCTCACTGGATATCACCGTCTCATTGGCTGCCTGGAGCTTCTCCCACCGTCTCATTGGCTGCCTGGAGGCTCTCCTTGGTGCTGAGAGCTGCCCTTGTTCTGCTTCACAATACGTTCATTATGACCAACAAACCATCAACGCATCATGTGACTTCAACAATCAAGCTCCATGGCAACCGCATCATGTGACTTCAACAACCAGACGCCATGACAACCGCATCATGTGATTTCAACAACCAGACGCCCTGACAACCGCATCATGTAAAAAAAATCCTAAAAACATAAAAACATCGTCTGCAAACGTTTTTTAATAAAGTTTATTAATAAAAATATTATAAATAAATTCATTCACACAGTTTGTGATCACACAGACAGGAAACAGCTTCATGCATTACAGGAAGTATTAAAAATAAAGTATGATAAAATATGAAAACTGTTAAGTGTGACAAATTAAAGTTTCATCAATATATCAAGTATAATAATAATAATATATAATTTAATATAATAAAGTATATATAAAGTATAACAATGTATAACAATGTATATATAAAACATATAGCGTATATGAAGTATACGTATATAGTAGTACGTATAAGTATATATAAAGTATAAAATATATATATATAAAGTATATATATACTTTATATATATATAAAGTATATATAAAGTATAAAGTATATATAAAGTATATATCTATAGAATATAAATGAAGTGTGTCCTCAGAGCGATGTAGAAACACACAGTCTGACATGAAAGTCCAGGATCAGCAGGATCTCTGAGCCGCCCTCCGGCTTCTCTTTAATTACCTTTTTCCTTTTTGGGACAATAGAGCCGCGATTCAGAAAAAGAGTGCGCAGACAGGAAGTGAACCCTCACCCTCACATTGTTTCACGGCGGCTCTCATCATGAAGCCACCTCAGCTCGCTGTGCCAACGCTGACAAACCCTCCACATCCAGGATGCAGAACAACAGCAGGTCTGATGGTGGGAACGTTTCTGCAGTCCAACTGCTTCTCTTTAGAAGCTTTAGATTTAGAAGTTTCATCAGGACAAGACGCCGACAGGAGAAATGAGTCAAAGCACGGACGAAACATTTTATTATTTGAAGAAAAACAGTACAAAGATGGAACCATCAAACAGGAAGTAGAATTCATCAAACAGGAAGTAGAGTTCTGTTTTCTCATTACTAATTTTTAAGAATTTCCTGTAAAAACGACCAGACAGGTGTTTACAGTAGCCATTAGCAAAAGTGCCTTAGCATAGCATCTAATGCTATGAGCTAGCATCAGCATCCACCTTCCAGTGAACACGGCCGGACAGAACAGAACCTCTGAAACCAGAACAGAACCTCTGAACCCAGCAGTGTCCAGTCTAACAGTGAATACAGTAACAGAACCTCTGAAACCAGCGGTGTCCAGTCTGACAGTGAATACAGTAACAGAACCTCTGAACCAGCAGTGTCCAGTCTGACGGTGAATACAGTAACAGAACCTCTGAACCAGCGGTGTCCAGTCTGACGGTGAATACAGTAACAGAACCTCTGAACCAGCGGTGTCCAGTCTGACAGGGAATACAGTAACAGAACCTCTGAAACCAGCGGTGTCCAGTCTGACAGTGAATACAGTAACAGAACCTCTGAACCAGCAGTGTCCAGTCTGACGGTGAATACAGTAACAGAACCTCTGAACCAGCGGTGTCCAGTCTAACAGTGAATACAGTAACAGAACCTCTGAACCAGCGGTGTCCAGTCTGACGGTGAATACAGTAACAGAACCTCTGAACCAGCGGTGTCCAGTCTAACAGTGAATACAGTAACAGAACCTCTGAACCAGCGGTGTCCAGTCTAACAGTGAATACAGTAACAGAACCTCTGAACCAGCGGTGTCCAGTCTGACAGTGAATACAGTAACAGAACCTCTGAACCAGCAGTGTCCAGTCTAACAGTGAATACAGTAACAGAACCTCTGAACCAGCAGTGTCCAGTCTAACAGTGAATACAGTAACAGAACCACTGAACCGGCAGTGTCCAGTCTAACAGTGAATACAGTAACAGAACCTCTGAACCGGCAGTGTCCAGTCTGACAGTGAATACAGTAACAGAACCTCTGAACCGGCAGTGTCCAGTCTAACAGTGAATACAGTAACAGAACCTCTGAACCGGCAGTGTCCAGTCTAACAGTGAATACAGTAACAGAACCTCTGAACCGGCAGTGTCCAGTCTAACAGTGAATACAGTAACAGAACCTCTGAACCAGCAGTGTCCAGTCTAACAGTGAATACAGTAACAGAACCTCTGAACAAGCAGTGTCCAGTCTAACAGTGAATACAGTAACAGAACCTCTGAACAAGCAGTGTCCAGTCTAACAGTGAATACAGTAACAGAACCTCTGAACCGGCAGTGTCCAGTCTAACAGTGAATACAGTAACAGAACCTCTGAACCGGCAGTGTCCAGTCTAACAGTGAATACAGTAACAGAACCTCTGAACCCAGCAGTGTCCAGTCTAACAGTGAATACAGTAACAGAACCTCTGAACCGGCAGTGTCCAGTCTAACAGTGAATACAGTAACAGAACCTCTGAACCGGCAGTGTCCAGTCTAACAGTGAATACAGTAACAGAACCTCTGAACCCAGCGGTGTCCAGTCTAAGTGCACATTCAGACAGGATCAGGGAACTCGTAGCAGGCTGTCCGGTGATGGGGGGGGGGAGCTGAGGTGTGTTGCCGTGGGCGTGTCTATACCTGCTGAATGTAACCGCTGTGAAACAATCAGGAAATAACTTTTTATTTCTCTGATTAATAACAGCTTTATCGAGGCCAGCGCTCACTCTCTGTTATTGTTACTCTATGTCTCTCTACCAAAGCTCTCTCTCTCTCTCTCTCTCTCTCTCTCTCTCTCTCTATCTATCTAATCATCGGGCACAAATCAAATTAAACTTCTTCGTGTCTTTGTTTTGCGGCGTAAATTGCGAGTCGGACTCAGATTTAGAGGCTGGTACATAAAATAGACAAAGTGAGAACACACACACAGGTAGATTATCAGAGTTTAGTCTGTGAATTCACCTGGATAGTCTCAGAGACAGTCTCAGAGACATTTCAGGCTGTCTGTGGAGGTTTGACCGATCTGAGTGTTGGTTTGTGGAGCGTGACGTGGGGCTCCATTTTCCCAAAAGTTGAATCTGGATCAACTTCTCTTCCGCACGCCGGTGCGTTTTTTTGCGGCAACCCCTGCATTGCAGCTCCCGGTGCAGAAACGCACGACCCTCCACTGATCCTGTCTGAACAAGTGCTGTGACAATTCTTAAAGGGATAGATGTATCATGTCCAGTTGTTGGTAGTGTTGTAGAGGAGGTCCTCTCTGAAGAGCTGGAGGTCTTCACATTTACATTTACATTTAGTCATTTAGCAGACGCTTTTATCCAAAGCGACTTACAGAAAAGGGAACAATCAAGGTATAGTGCGATAAGAAGCGTTAGTGCAGTAATAAGTGCTAGTGACAATTCTTTAAGGTGTAGATTTGTCGAGTGCTAGGAGAGAAGGTCCTCTCTGAAGAGCTGGAGGTCTTCAGGAGTTTTTTAAAGGTAGAGAGGGACGCCCCTGCTCTGTTAGGAACTGGTAGTGCGTTCCACCAGCGGGGAACAACAAACGAGAGGAGTTTGGATTGCCTTGAGCGAATGGGTGGCAGAGCCAGGCGTCGTTCATTGGAGGAGCGCAAGGATCGTGAGGTAGCATATGCCTGTATAAGGGCGTTCAAGTAGGTAGGTGCAGTACCGGAGACAACTTTGTAGGTCTTCAGGAGTTTGGTGAAGGTAGAGAGGGATGCCCCTGATCTGCTACTTATCAATGTTTCCATCATAAAGTCTGTAAATCACCTCGGTACTGTAACATTATTCCCTATTGTCTCAGAGGCTGTGCTTCAACCCGGTCTGGTCTGGCTGCCGAGCCGGGTTCTGATAGCATTAGCAGCTAGTTAGCAGGTGAGACGTTGTAAAGTTGAATGCTTATCATCGAGGCTCAGTGTTTGTGTGGAAATGTTCCTGAGTGTCACATGAAGATTAATGTGTGCATACATGCAGAGCGTTATCAGCTCCGACTGCAGCAGGAAACAAGGAAGGAAAGAAATCAACGCTCGCCAGAAGAAAAACAAAAATAAAGTCATAAATCATAAATCAAGAGTCACAGCAGGACACGAGTTCTCATGATCAATGACAGTTATTGATTCTTACATTGTTAATGTGCACAGCACAGACTGAGTGAAGCATCATGTTGGTTTAACAGAGCTTCAGTTAAAATACAGACACATGGGGTGTCGGTCAGTTGGTAGAGCATCCGCCCCATGGACAAAGGCTCAGTCCTTGCCGCAGCGACCCAGGGTTCGAATCCGACATGCGGCCCTTTGCTGCATGTCATTCCCATCTCTCTTTCCACATTCCTGTCACTCTTCAGCTGTCTGTCAAATAAAAGCTTGAAAAGGCCAAAAAAAAAAAAAAATACAGACACAGGTTCAGTCTGCAGATCAGCCTGATCATCACGTCTGTCAGCTGCACAACATGTTAGAGACTGAGATGTTCCTCTGTTCACACACACACACACACACACACGCACACACACACACACACACACTTGGTCCCATGTGATCCGCTCAATGACTTCCTGTCTTCTGCTTCTTTGGAAAACAGCCTCTTTTGTTCCCGACTGTTACAATACTGGGAGCTCTGGTCCACACTCTGTTTCCCAGAGAACAATGTCACACACACACACACACACACACACACACACACACACACACAGACACACACACAGTGACTGTTATTGTCATCATTTTTTTTTGTTACATTAAGTTTTCGTTTAATTGTTCTGCAGTGATGAGATGAAACATCCTCCATCAGTTTCCACAGGTGACACGTCAAAGTACAGAAACATGTGTGTGTGTGTGTGTGTGTGTGTGTGTGTGTGTGAACAAAGTTTGTGTTTATGTACGTTGATTCTCATACAAAGACACAAACAGACACAAAAGGTGGTCTGGCTCCTGTACAGGTGTGATGTGGTGGTCTACCTGTCTGAGCTCAGCTGTCTGTTATATAAACATATAAAGTGTGAACAAATATTTCTGCACATTTTCTTTTTCTAAAATAAATTTCAGACGCTTAGAACTCACGTCAGGTTTGTAAAGACATCCTGACGTCCTCAGAAGGCGTCATGGTCCTCCTTCCTTTGGATGTCTGAACACTCATTGATCAGAGGATTGACTGCCCTCCAGTGGTCACACTGAGTCACTACAACACGACAGGATTCACACTTCTGATTGGTCGAGTAAAGGTGACATCAAACGCTGTTCATCTAATGTGGACATGAAGATCTTCAAATCAAAGCTGGAAACCTGAAAATAAATGTTTGATTTCAAATTATTGGAGCCAAAATAACAACAGGTATTTGTTTGCAACAGCAGCAAAACTAAGAGATGGTTCAGGACTCACCTGAGACAGGACTCACCTGAGACAGGACTCACTTTACAGTGCGGTCCCTGCTCCTCACTTCTTACAGTGTACGCCTCACATCCAAACTGCATCCTGTCTGTTGTTTTTGTGTTTTTACAGTGCATCAGGATTTTACATGTGGTTTAATGATCAGTGTTGTAGTGACTGACAGAGGCCACCTGATGGCAGCACACACACACACACACACACACACACACACACACACACGTTGAATGGACAGTGTTGTCGTGGAGACAGAGACGATCATGAGACTGAACCATGTGAGTCACATGAGACAGAAAGAGAAGAGGAGTGAATCCAGAGGACGAAGACAAGATGGATGACCTGTCCCGGTGGGTGAGGAAGTGCTGCTGTGGAGAGGAAGAGGAGGAAGAGGAGGACGAGGAGGAGAAAGGGAGGAGGGAAGAAGAAGGAGAAGGAGAAGAAGAGGAGGAGGAGGAGGAGGTGATGATGGAGGAGCTCAGAAAAAGCAGGAGTTCAACTTCCCTCCCTCCAGCTGAGGTAACTGATTACTGACACGACCATGACCACTCCTGTCAGAGTAACTGTACTCCTGTCAGAGTAACTGTACTCCTGTCAGAGTAACTGTACTCCTGTCTGAGTAACTGTACTCCTGTCTGAGTAACACCTATATCTTGACAGTTACTTTTTACAGTGTTATTTTGACTTGACTTTTTTTTTGTAGTGTTGTTTTGTTGTTGTGATTTCTGAAAATTCCACCTTAAGAGAAGTCTGGAAGATTTCAGAGAGAATTCAATTTTAAGGTGGTTTTAAATTTTTTTTTAAGGTGGATTTAAAGTTTTTTAAGGTGGATTTAAATGTTTAAGGTACCCTGGTCTCTGTGTCTCAGATGAATCTGGACCTGTCCCCCTCTGGGTCCCGGCCTCACTGGTTCCACACTCTGCAGGTCCGGCGGTTCCGAGTGCAACGAGAACGCAGCAACAGCGACCCGCTGGGACGGAACATGAGCCCAGACCGCCTCACCTGGGTCAGAACAATGTCACACCTGTCAATCATTCAGAGTTTAATCACATGTCTGGGTTCGGACTGTGGGCCGGTCCACCACACGACCCGGTCCAACGGATGACCCGATCCGGCGGACATGGCCTGATGTGTAACACGTGTCCTCTGCTCAGAAACCAGGTCTTCAGTTTGGAGCCGCTCAGTCTTACGTGAGTCTGGAGAAACTGGGCGAAGGAGCGTATGCCTCCGTCTACAAAGGAATCAGCAGGTACTACAGACACTACAGACACTACAGATAGAGTCAGTCCAAACTACAGACACTACAGACAGAGTCAATCCACACTACAGACACTACAGACAGAGTCAGTCCACACTACAGACAGAGTCAATCCAAACTACAGACACTACAGACAGTCAGTCCAAACTACAGACAGAGTCAGTCCAAACTACAGACACTACAGACAGAGTCAATCCACACTACAGACACTACAGACAGAGTCAGTCCACACTACAGACACTACAGACAGTCAGTCCAAACTACAGACAGAGTCAATCCAAACTACAGACACTACAGACAGTCAGTCCAAACTACAGACAGAGTCAGTCCAAACTACAGACACTACAGACACTACAGACAGAGTCAATCCAGACTACAAACTCTACAGACAGTCAGTCCAAACTACAGACACTACAGGCCGAGTCAATCCAAACTACAGACACTACAGACCGAGTCAGTCCAAACTACAAACTCTACAGACAGTCAGTCCAAACTACAGACACTACAGACAGAGTCAATCCAAACTACAAACTCTACAGACAGTCAGTCCAAACTACAGACACTACAGACCGAGTCAATCCAAACTACAGACACTACAGACCGAGTCAGTCCAAAGTACAGACACTACAGACCGAGTCAGTCCAAAGTACAGACACTACAGACCGAGTCAGTCCAAACTACAGACACTACAGACCGAGTCAATCCAAACTACAGACCGAGGCAGTCCAAACTACAGACACTACAGACTGAGTCAATCCAAACTACAGACACTACAGACCGAGTCAGTCCACACTACAGACAGTCAGTCCAAACTACAGACAGAGTCGGTCCAAACTACAGAGTCAGTCTAAACTACAGACAGAGTCAGTCCAAACTGCAGAAACTACAGACAGAGTCAGTCCACACTACAGACAGTCAGTCCAAACTACAGACAGAGTCGGTCCAAACTACAGACAGAGTCAGTCTAAACTACAGACAGAGTCAGTCCAAACTACAGACAGAATGTAAACAAACATTTTGTTTTGTCATGGCTCGTTGAGGATTAACGGGCAGCTCGTGGCTCTGAAGGTGATTCGTATGAAGACGGAGGAAGGCGTCCCGTTCACTGCCATCAGGGAAGGTCAGACACACACACTATTTTTTTACAGTGTTCTTTGTTACTGTTTACACTGTTTGACTTCGTTCTTATGTTTTTACAGTGTAAATTATTTTACAGTGCACACTTCTATTTTTTTTATAATGTGCCCCACAGTTGTACATTTTTACAGTGCTCTTGACTTTTTACAGCGTAGCCCAGGGTTATGCTGCTTTTCATTTTTTACAGTGTATATTCTGGTCTTGTGAGTTTTAAGGTGGTATTCAGGTTCAAGGGTGTATTGGGAGTTTTAAGGTGGTGTAAGGTGTGAGTGTGAGTGTGTGTGTGTGTGTGTGTGTGTGTGTGCAGCCTCTCTCCTTAAAGGTCTGAAACACGCCAACATCGTCGTCCTCCATGATATCATCCACAGCAGAGAGTCTCTGACGCTGGTCTTTGAATACGTGGTGAGAGACATGACCACATGATCACATGATCAAATAATGACATGACCACATGATCACATGATGACATAACCACACGTGGTCAGAACGTCTTCTCATGGTGTGGACTCTTGGTTCTTGTGTTGTTGCAGCAAACGGACCTGGCCCAGTACATGATCCAGCACCCCGGAGGACTGCACTCACAGAACGTCCGGGTTCGTTCACACACAGACCGTCTGTCAATAAATATCAGCTGATCACCGCTCTGACAGTCACTTCCTGTTCTTGTTGTTATTCTTGTTGTTGCTGTTGTTCTCGTTGTTGCTGTTATTGTTCTTGTTGATGTTGCTGTTTTTGTTGTTGCTGTTGTAGATCTTTATGTTCCAGTTGCTGCGAGCTCTCTGCTACATCCACAGTCGGAGGATCCTCCACAGAGACCTGAAGCCTCAGAATCTGCTCATCAGCTACCTGGGAGAACTCAAGATGGCCGACTTCGGTCAGTTTTATGAAGCTAGTTAGCAGTGAAGCTAATGTTTAATATAACAATAATATAACATTAATATAACATTAATAAAACAATAATATAACATTAATATAACACGTCCGTGTCCGGTTCTGGGTTCAGGTCTGGCTCGGTCCAAGTCCATCCCCAGTCAGACCTTCTCCTCTGAGGTGGTGACACTGTGGTATCGACCCCCAGACGTCCTGCTGGGATCCACAGATTACTCCACGGCTCTGGACATCTGGTCAGTGCTGGAGTCAGTGAGCTCACCTGAACGTATTTTCAACATTAACCAAACGCTTTAAAAACATGGTTCACTGTTCAGTAAAGAAACAAGCAGGACGGATCAGAAAGTCTAAATAAAGTTGATATTGAAATATGAGCAGTTCATAACATACATGGTGTTTGAATCAGGGGAGCTGGCTGCATCTTCATAGAGATGCTGCAGGGGGTGCCGGCGTTCCCCGGAGACACAGACGTGTTCCAACAACTACAGAAGATCTGGACGGTATTATTATTATCATTATTATTATTATTATTATTATTATTATTATTATTATTATTATCAATGTTGTTGTTGATCACTGTAAACTCAGCACTTCCTGGACAGACATTTCAAATTAAAAGCCTGAACAGACGCTGACGTCCTCCTGGGGTCAAAAGTCAAAGGTCTCTATATCAAACTGAACGCTCGTGTGTCCCTGCAGGTCCTGGGCGTCCCCTCTGAGGACAGCTGGCCTGGAGTCAGTCAGCTGCCCAACTACAAACCAGGTCAGTTTCCCCGGCCCACTTACTGGGCCAACAGCCAATCACAAGACAGGAAGTGGACGTTGATAGATGGATTGAACCTGATGAAAAGTCAGAGGATTGATAAAGGAGAATGTCTGAACAATGTTTGATCAACTCTTTTTTGTCTTTTCTGTCGTCAGATTGGTTCGTTCACTCTGAGCCGAAGCAGTTCAGGACCGTTTGGAAAAGGTAAGAACCAAAATGTAACTTTATTATAAATAATTAACAAGAAGATCAGTTTTATTAAGCCTAAAGTGTTAGCACGGAGCCTGTCGTCCTCCATCAGTCTGTCTGTGATGTGGGTTAGGTTGAACCAGCTGCCCTATAAGACCGAGGACCTGGTCCAGAGGATGTTGAAGGGCGTCCCGACAGACCGGATATCCGCACAGGACTCTCTACAGCACCCATACTTCAGCACGCTACCTCCTCCCATCATGCACCTCAGAGACAGTAAGACCTTCTCTAAACCTGAATATTTGAAACGAACAGATCCCAAATCTTCATTTTCTTCTTCTGTTTTTCAGCGGTGTCCATTTTCAAGGTGCCCGGTGTTCGTCTGGAGACAGAGGTCAGAGACATCTTCAATCCCAGACGGAGGGTCAAGACCTCCTTACTGCCCACCACCAAGTGCTGGTGAACAAACCCTCAGACCAACCGCCATCAAACCATCAAACCACCATCAAACCATCAAACCACCATCAACCACCATCAGCCTGATGAGACGACCAAAGTAAAGGAACTAGCATGAAGCTAAAGCTAAAGCAGAACGTGTCATACTAACTTTAATTTATTTGTCGATTTAATTCTAAAATGTTCTGAACAGTTCCCCTGTTAGCATCTGTTAGCATTGTTCATTCATCAGCTCTGGTCTGGTCAAAGTGGTCACCAGTGACTTCATTGGTGTTTGAGGTGACGGATCTTCTTCTACGGGAGCCCAGAACAGACAAACCAAACACTGAACCATGTTTGGGTGAGGCGAGGTTTCAGCTGGTTGTGCTTCACTCCAACACCAACACCAACACCAGACTCACGATGAAGCAGCAGAGATTTTATTTCTTCTTCATGGCCAGACTGAACATCAACAGCATGTTTGTCTCTACAGATTCAGTCACATGATTCATGAACCATCACGGTGACGTCATCACGTTGAAGTGATGTCATCATGTTGTGTCGACAACGTTTGGATGAATTTTCATGCTTCATGAATATTTACAGGTCGATAAATGATTTATTGTTTCAGGGTTTTCAAAACGATTCATCAATTAAACTTTTACAGATTCAATAAAATGAACAGAAAATTCATCAGAACGTCGTTTTTACTCTTTTTTACGTGTTTTAAAAACATTTTGTTTTTAGAAACAAAAAAAAATCTCCAGTAAAAAGAAGAAACTAAAATCAGTCAAAATATTCTGATGAACCCCGACAGGAAGCAGATGTTTTGTTAACACATGAAGAACACGTCGACACTTCTGCTGCTTGAACGACTTCTGTTGATGATTTATTGTCCCAGAAATAACTCTTAACTGTGACTGATGTCACGATAAAAGATTATGTGTTTATGTGTTGTGATGTTTGAGCTTGGACACATCTGTACTGCAGTAAAAGACGACGAGTCTCAGTTTGTTCAGTCTTAAATTTAGTTTCAGAGTTACAGCAGTAAAGAAAAGCTTGTGTTCATTTCAGCAACACGTTGGCTGAACATGTTGACAGCTGATAACATGGAGGTCTGTAAAATGACTGAGGTCCTCGTACGGTATGATGAGGCGAGGCTGTTTGGAAAACTTTGATTCAACAGACATAACAAACAGTCGAGAAACGTTCAATTCGAGTTAATTCAGTTCAAGTTAAAGTGAGTTATTGGAGGCGCTGCTGGTTTTACTTCATATTCAGCTTCATTCATCCACCTGTGAGTGAAACATAAAACTTTTACCTGATGTCAGCACAATTATAACGAGCAGATATCAACAATGAAGCAAGCAAAGATTGAAAACTGACCTGTGAGGCGTCACAAATGAAACATGAAGTCTGAAAGACGTTTTTTGTCTTTGAAGGTCTCATTACATTTAAGTTATTTAACGCACAACAGGTACGATGAAGCACAGCTACGGAGCTGCTAGCTGACATGCAGATACAGCTTACAGGCTGATTCATGTTTGAATCATCGGAGGAGTTCAGAAGTTTGTTTTTGGAGTCCTTCATGTCCCGACATACACAGGAACGTCCTGGCTGATCAGTGTTGAATCAAGTCAGTGTTCTCCATGAGCGTCTCTGCAGCGTCATTTACTTCCACTGCTCTCGCCGACATTTGCGCTGTGACTAAACGCTTTCTCCTCCGAGTGGACGAACAGGTGTTGCTTCAGATTTCCCTTTTGGGAAAAAGTCTTACCACAGACTGAGCAGCTGAAGGGTTTCTCCCCCGTGTGGACCGTCAGGTGCGTGCTCAGGTGTGGCTTTCGTGCAAATCTTTTCCCACAGACTGAGCAGCTGAAGGGTTTCTCCCCGGTGTGCATCCTCTCGTGTTGGGACAGATTACTGCGGAAACTGAACCTGGCCCCGCACACGGAGCAGCTGAAGGGTTTCTCCCCGGTGTGGACTCTCATGTGAATCACGGCCGTTTCCCGCCGCTGAAACGTTTTCTGACAGACTGAGCAGCTGAACGGTTTCTCTCCCGTGTGAACTCGTAAGTGTTTGGTCAAACTCGAGTTCTGAGCAAATGTTTTCCCACAGAAGGAGCAGCTGAAGGGTTTCTCTCCGGTGTGGACTCTCATGTGCCTCACAACATGTTCTCTCCATTGAAATGTCTTTTTACAAACTGAGCAGCTGAAACATTTTCCCTCTGAATGAAGTCTCATGTGAACCATTAAAGATTTCTTCCAGTGGTATGTTTTACCACAAACTGAACATTTGAAGGGTTTCCCGCCTGTTTGGACCTCATTGTGTTTCTGCAGATGTCTGTCGTGTTCAAAGCTTGCAGGTGTTTTTACAGTGTTATAGTCCAGATCACTTCCAGGTTCTTCATTGTTCTGTGGAGAGTTTAAACCTGACTGAGGTTCACTGTCCTCTGAATCACAGCTGACATCAACCTCAGCTTTAGAGAACATCCTGTCATCATGATTTAAGTTCTTGTCTGGTTCTTTAGATGTTTTTAAATGTTTTTCATCTTCAGTTCGTCTTCGTTGAAGCTGTGACGACTGGTGGCCGACACACTGATGAGTTTTCAGTCCGTAACGTCGAGTGAACTTTCTTCCACAAACGCTGCAGCTGTATCTCCTCTCCCCCGTGTGAGCGGCCATGATGTGGTGAGTCAGATTTATCTTCTGGGTGAATCTTTTCCCGCAGACCGAGCAGCTGAACGGTTTCTCTCCTGTGTGGATCCTCATGTGAGTTTTCATGTTTGAGTTTTGGCTGAATCTTTTCCCGCACTCAGAGCAGCTGAACGGTTTCTCACCTGGATCACATCCACGGTAACCTGACTGAGGTCCACTGCTCTTCTTCCAATCATCACCAGCTTTTGTTTCAGGTTCAGAGGAGTGTGAAGTCTCATCATGATAATCTGAATCTGAGTCTCTGTCTGGTTCTGGTCCTCCACAGTCCTCTCCATCAGCTTCTGGTTTCATGTCTTCAGTTTGTCTCTGATGAAGCTGTGAGAACTGAGGTTTCTCTTCATCTTCATCTTCTTCTTCTTCACTCTTCACAGTGACAGGAAAGAACGTGAACTTGATGATATCAGCCTCGTCCAGGCCTTGAAGCTGCTCTCTGCTGGTCCAGACCTCCTTCTGTTCCTCTTTAATGTGTGGGGGTTCTGGTGGGTCGTCCTGGTTCAGACTGGGGGGGTCATCTTCTTCTTTGGTCACCACCAGCTGCTGGACGTCTGTGGAGAAACATGAAACACATTTTCTGTTAATTCAATTAATTAATCTGTTTTTACAGTTTTTATGTTTTCTGTGTGTTTATTGTCATCTTGTGATGTTTTAATAAAGAGCCAAACATTTTCAACAGGTGACACCCTGTGACATCACAGAGCCACCCTGTGACATCAGACAGTAGAGCCAAACCGATGCGGGACCTTTGAGATTGACACTGACGTTGATCTTTGAGGGGAAACTGACAGATTACTGACACAGCAGCTGATAGAGAGCTTTAAACTCGTACTAGCTCACTCCAGCTGAAGTCGCTCAGAGCTGCTTCTTTTATAAATCACACTATTAATGAATCACTATCAGCTGTTTTCTGCATAATTAATGAAGCAGTTTCAGACAGTTAACGAGGTTAAATCACAGACAGTTGAGGCAGAGCAGCCGGAGGACATCAGAGGGAAAACCAGAAAACATTTTCTCCATAAAATATGATCCAGTTTCACCAAAATCAGTGAAATAGCACACACACACTGCATTCACTCAAACTGTGCACAGTGTATATAGAGTGTGTCGTGTAGTGTGTGTATAGTGTGTAGTGCACAGTGTGTATCAGACCTGCAGTGTGAGTCTTCACAGCGGTCTCGTGCAGCCTCCTCTCGTGCTCTGTGATGGTTCTCTCAAACATCTCACTGATCTCTGCAGCTGCTGCACTGAGCCGCTGACTGACGAAACACCTCAACATCTGGACCGACTCACACATCCGGACCGACTCCATGCTCCGGCCAACACTGCGAGCACACCGGAAGTACATCTGCTCGCGGCGCCGCTTCCTCGCTGATTTTCAAAATAAAAGCGTGTGTGAGTCTCGCGATAACAGACGATAGACGTCACACGCGAGACGTTGCAAAGACTAAACCGGAAGACGAAGAAAGAGCAACATCCGGTGTCAAACGTTAGCGTGTCAGCCACCGGAAGTACACCTTCCAACGTCCGGTAACGATTCTTGTCAGATTTTCAAAATAAAAGCGGACGAACTTTAACTGAATAGAAACAACGAGATGTTTATTAAAGCAGAATAAAATGAAACACTTTATTTTCTATTAACACGTTAATTTGTATTTTATATTTATATTTGTAGTATTAAATCTGTATTTCACTGTTTCAGCCTCGTCAGTGATGACGTGCGTCTGTCCATCAGCTGATTTCTGGACATGAACATTAACGTACCGACTCATGTTCCTTATTCATCCTGTCAAACCTTTAACCTGTCTGTCTGTCTGTCTGTCAACCTGTCTGTCTGTCTGAACAGAGTTGTTACAGGCAACAGGAAGTACTAATTATTAATTTAAAGTTAATCAAACATCAGAGGAGTCACTGGAGCTTCAGTCAGCTGATCGATGAACAACAACAGAACTTCTTTCAGCTTTGTTTATTTCTTCTTCACTGAACATCATCATCATGTTTGTCTCTACAGATTCATGAACCGTCGTCACGGTGATGTCATCACGCATTACGAATATTTACAGGTCGAGGTGACGTGAGGTGAACTCTTTCATCTCTGAGTTTAAAGTCTGAAGTAAAAAATGAATTTATCAGCTGAATTTCCATCATGAAAGAAGACAGAAAATATTCTGGAAGATTTCTGACAGGAAGTCGATGATTCGTTAATGGTACGTTCTCATGATTTATAATGATTTATTATAAAAGACGTCCAGCTGTTTAAATGAGACTTCAAAGCTTCACTTCAAGTCTAAAGACAAACTGACACTGCTGACGAGGACTTCAGGTAAACCTGTCTGACCTGATCTGAGCAGAGCTGTCGTCACGTCTCTATCACTTTGAGGACTGATGCTGGAATACAAAAAACAAACAAGGACTTGATGAACAAACAATCACATGACTTCATCTCCAGTCAGCTTCATTTACTTGCACTGCTCTGTGCAGCACACTTGTGTTTCTTTAGAATATGAAGCTGAGTGAATCTTCTGTCGCACGCTGAGCAGCTGAACGGTTTCTCTCCAGTGTGGATTCTTGTGTGTCGCGTCAGATTTCCTTTTTCTCGAAACGCTTTCCCGCACACTGAGCAGCTGAATGGTTTCTCTCCGGTGTGGACGCTCAGGTGTCGCGTCAGAGTTCCCCGATCTCGAAACGCTTTATTACAAACCGAGCAGCTGAACGGTTTCTTCCCCGTGTGGACGCTCAGGTGTTGTGTCAGGTGTTCCCGCCGTGCAAATGTTTTCCCGCACTCTGAGCAGCTGAAGGGTTTCTCTCCAGTGTGGATTCTCATGTGTTCGGACAGTTTCCCGCCAACACTGAAGCTGGCTTTACACACTGAGCAGCTGAACGGTTTCTCACCCGTGTGGACTCTCATGTGTGACGTCAACGTTGAGCTTCGAGCGAACTTCCTGTCACAGAAAGGGCAGCTGAAGGGTTTCTCTCCCGTGTGGATCCTCATGTGCGTCACCACGTTTCCTCTCTGCTGAAACGTTTTCTTACAGAACGAGCAGCTGAAATGTTTTCCCTCCGAGTGAAGCTTCATGTGAGCCGTGTACGACTCCTCTCTCGAGTATCGTTTACCACAAACTGAACATTTAAAGGGTTTCTCTCCGATTTGGACCTCATTGTGTTTCTGCAGATGTCCATCGTGTTCAAAGTGTGTAGATGTTTTTACAGTGTTACAGTCCAGATCACTTCCAGGTTCTTCATTGTTCTGAGGAGAGTTCAAACCTGACTGAGTTTCTCTGGTGTCCTCCCAATCCCAACTGTCATCACTCTCAGGTTCAGAGCTGTGCAACGTCTTAACATCTATATCTGGATGTAAATGTTGGTCTGAGTCTCTGTCTGGTTCTGGTCCTCCACAGTCCTCTCCATCAGCTTCTGATTTCATGTCTTCAGTTTGTCTTTGATGAAGCTGTGAGAACTGAGGTTTCTCTTCGTCTTCATCTTCTTCTTCACTCTTCACAGCGCCAGGAGAGAACGTGAACTTGATATCAGCCTCGTCCAGGCCTTGAAGCTGCTCTCTGCTGGACCAGAAGTCCTCCTGTTCCTCTTTAATGTGGAGCAACTTTGGTGGGTCGTCCTGGTTCAGACTGGGGGGGTCATCTTCTTCTTTGGTCACCACCAGCTGCTGGACGTCTGTGGAGAAACATGAAGCACAGACATGTTTTAGTAAATGAACTTTCCTGTTAACATTTAAACTGCTGATGTTGGACTCGACTTTGGACAGGCCAGAATATTGACTTTAATATTTCTCATGCTCATCACGTATATTCATTTATTATCAACACCAAGGTTCACTTCATGGTGCCGAGGCCAACAGTCCCTGTTGTTTTGAAGAGATGAACACATTTTAAAAACTCTTCAGTGATCGACCTTAAAAGACCCAAAAACATCTGGTGAAGTCTCATCTGGGATGTGTCAAACTTAAAGTAAAAACTTAAAGGACCTCCTCCGCACATCATTCATCTGTCACTACACTAACACGTCCTCCTCACACTGACTGACCTTAAGTCACTAAATATTAAATAAAAACTCAGCTCACCATCAACTGTGTCGACATCCTCTGCACCTGAAACATCAAAAAGCTTCATTAGAGGAGGAACAGGTGAGGAGGAGGCGCAGGTGAGGAACAGGTGAACAATAAAGAGTCAAACAGCTGACAAACAGCTGACAGTAAACAGTCAAACAGCTGACAAACAGCTGACAGTAAACAGTCAAACAGCTGACAGTAAAGAGTTAAACAGCTGACAAACAGCTGACAGTAAACAGTCAAACAGCTGACAGTAAACAGTCAAACAGCTGACAGTAAAGAGTTAAACAGCTGACAAACAGCTGACAGTAAACAGTCAAACAGCTGACAAACAGCTGACAGTAAACAGTCAAACAGCTGACAGTAAACAGTCAAACAGCTGACAAACAGCTGACAGTAAACAGTCAAACAGCTGACAGTAAACAGTCAAACAGCTGACAGTAAACAGTCAAACAGCTGACAAACAGCTGACAGTAAACAGTCAAACAGCTGACAAACAGCTAACAGTAAACGGTCAAACAGCTGACAGTAAAGAGTTAAACAGCTGACAAACAGCTGACAGTAAAGAGTTAAACAGCTGACAAACAGCTGACAGTAAAGAGTTAAACAGCTGACAAACAGCTGACAGTAAACAGTCAAACAGCTGACAAACAGCTGACAGTAAACAGTCAAACAGCTGACAGTAAACAGTCAAACAGCTGACAAACAGCTGACAGTAAACAGTTAAATAGCTGACAAACAGCTGACAGTAAACAGTCAAACAGCTGACAGTAAACAGTCAAACAGCTGACAAACAGCTGACAGTAAAGAGTTAAACAGCTGACAGTAAAGAGTCAAACAGCTGACAAACAGCTGACAGTAAACAGTCAAACAGCTGACAAACAGCTGACAGTAAACAGTCAAACAGCTGACAGTAAAGAGTTAAACAGCTGACAAACAGCTGACAGTAAACAGTCAAACAGCTGACAGTAAAGAGTCAAACAGCTGACAAACAGCTGACAGTAAAGAGTTACACAGCTGACAAACAGCTGACAGTAAACAGTCAAACAGCTGACAGTAAACAGTCAAACAGCTGACAGTAAAGAGTTAAACAGCTGACAAACAGCTGACAGTAAACAGTCAAACAGCTGACAGTAAACAGTCAAACAGCTGACAGTAAAGAGTTAAACAGCTGACAAACAGCTGACAGTAAACAGTCAAACAGCTGACAAACAGCTGACAGTAAACAGTCAAACAGCTGACAGTAAAGAGTTAAACAGCTGACAAACAGCTGACAGTAAAGAGTTAAACAGCTGACAGTAAAGAGTTAAACAGCTGACAAACAGCTGACAGTAAACAGTCAAACAGCTGACAGTAAACAGTCAAACAGCTGACAAACAGCTGACAGTAAACAGTCAAACAGCTGACAGTAAAGAGTTAAACAGCTGACAAACAGCTGACAATAAACAGTCTAACAACTGACAGTAAAGAGTTAAACAGCTGACAGTAAAGAGTTAAACAGCTGACAGTAAAGAGTTAAACAGCTGACAAACAGCTGACAGTAAACAGTCAAACAGCTGACAGTAAAGAGTTAAACAGCTGACAAACAGCTGACAGTAAACAGTCAAACAGCTGACAGTAAAGAGTTAAACAGCTGACAAACAGCTGACAATAAACAGTCTAACAACTGACAGTAAAGAGTTAAACAGCTGACAGTGAAGAGTTAAACAGCTGACAAACAGCTGACAGTAAAGAGTTAAACAGCTGACAGTAAACAGTCAAACAGCTGACAGTAAACAGTCTAACAACTGACAGTGAAGAGTTAAACAGCTGACAAACAGCTGACAGTAAACAGTCAAACAGCTGACAGTAAACAGTCAAACAACTGACAGTAAAGAGTTAAACAGCTGACAAACAGCTGACAGTAAAGAGTTAAACAGCTGACAAACAGCTGACAGTAAACAGTCAAACAGCTGACAGTAAAGAGTTAAACAGCTGACAAACAGCTGACAGTAAAGAGTTAAACAGCTGACAAACAGCTGACAGTAAACAGTCAAACAGCTGACAGTAAAGAGTTAAACAGCTGACAAACAGCTGACAGTAAAGAGTTAAACAGCTGACAAACAACTGACAGTAAACAGTCAAACAGCTGACAGTAAAGAGTTAAACAGCTGACAAACAGCTGACAGTAAACAGTCAAACAGCTGACAGTAAAGAGTTAAACAGCTGACAAACAACTGACAGTAAACAGTCAAACAGCTGACAGTAAAGAGTTAAACAGCTGACAAACAGCTGACAGTAAAGAGTTAAACAGCTGACAAACAGCTGACAGTAAACAGTCTAACCTGCTTCAGGCTTCAGATCAGCTTCCTGTAGTTTGTGAGACATTTGGACTGATTCACACAAACTGACGTCCAGCAGGCTACTTCCTGTTAGCACGCTGAGCTAACTTCCTTAGCTTGTAGCTCATGTTGAGATAAAGCGATCAGCTGTTTCTACGTCACAAACACGCTTTGCTCTCTATCTGTCTCTGCGGGGAAACTTTCCGAAAGTTTCCTCTTCAACAGGCTTGTCCTCACGTGCAGGCTCTGCTGCTTCACTCCCATTGGACCTGATGGGAACGCTCGAGACACGGACACGTTAGCATGTTAGCCACAGGAAGTACACACACTTCCGGTGACGCTTCTTCGCTGGATTTCAAAATAAAAGCGGACAGATTTTTAAATTTTGATGTTAATAAATAAATCGAATAAAAACATTCAGATATTTAATTTAAATGAATATTAAAACATCACAAAGTCCGTGAGACACTGTTTGAATCTGTCATTGTGTCTTCTGTCCACCAGGTCGATCTGTGACTGACCTGCTCCAGATCAGCTGGTTTGGCTGCTCCATCATCATCATCTTCATTATCATGAACTCACATGGCGTTTATCTGAAGTTGTCTAAACTTGCTGCATCTGTAACTTTTAGGTTGAAGAAGTCAAAGTTCAGATTGAACTTTAAGATTTTATTAACAAACACACTAAAATATTTTTCCTCAGACTGAATTACAAAAACACACAAACTTATTATTAATCTTCAATCAGCACTGAATGTTCTTTGTACAGACGGACAGTTTTATGTCTTCAGTCAACAAACAGCTCCACCTCAAACACAGAAAAACTTCTTTAATCTGACACAAATCTGAGACTGAACAGATCGTCCAGTTTATCCGAGTTAATGTCACGCGACACGCTCAGTCCTCCATACAGGCTCTTCATGATCTGTCCCCCAGAAAACAGCCTCAGTCTGGGAAGAGAGAGCCGGTCAGTCCCTCTGTTCACTGATGGAGGTGATGATATATAATAATATAACTCATGACGTGGATGATGAACAAAATATTGTTGATGAATCTATGATGATGTCACTTTAAAACATGAGTCCTCTGATACTCTGCTCATAAATTTAAACATTTATCTGTCAGTGACTCGTAGATATTCACACGTCATAGGATGTCATTGTTACAGTGATAAACATGAACATGAGTTCAGACCGGAGCATTTGTTATTATGATCGATGCATACTGATTACTAACAGCTGAATGATTCAGCATTAACTCTACAGACGATCGACAGAAACATGCAGGACTTCCTCTGTGCACACAAAAGGTTTGTCTCTACAGCAGGACAGTTTCTGATTAAACAGCAGGACTTTGAGTCTCGTCACAGAGCTACCATCTTTGTTCAGGACCCGGCCGACTCTGCCTCTGCTGGACTGGACGTTGTCTCTGTTGGAATAAACATTTTGTCGTCTGACATCTCTGATTTCAAAAAAATGAGACCAAAAATAAGCGTCGTGTTTAATTTGATCTTATTAGGAGAGATCAACACATCAAACAATTTTTTACTTCACAACAGATTAATATCAGAAATCAACAGAATTTTTCTGTCAGCTGGAAACAAATAAACAAAAACTTCAAAGTGAGTTTTGATCCTGAAACAAGACAGAAGACGTGTCGCTGTGCCAAAGTAAAAAAATCTAAATATTTTGGATGAAAATAAAAGTTTGTAGTGTTTTACAAACAAAATGACCTGATAAGATTTTTAAACTTAAAGAAAATGTTTAAATGAGTTTAAATGAGTCTAAAACTAAAGAAGCAGGAAAACTCGGACAGACTGTGACATGAAACCACAGACCAAAAGTTTGAATCAGCAACACGTCGACATTTATCAGTGTCTCAGAGAAGAACAGGTCACAACTGCTGCAGAGGCTGACAAGGTCTTCACAGGTCCAAAGGCTTGGACCCAACAGATCTCCGGTAAACCTCCAGAACCCAACCTGAGCCAATTCTAACAGACCCGATGGAAACTCCTGAAGTTCAGCGAGTCTTTGAGGCTTCAGCAGTAAACTTACATGAGACAAAGATTACAGCAACAAACATGCACGTGACATCTGAACAGGCTTGAAAAAAAAAATAAAACAACAAATCAGCTGCTGAATATCAAGAAATCAAATTTAGTCTAATTTACATAATAAGGCAGAAACGGTAAATGCATAATGTTTTCATCAGTGCTAATTTTAACAAGTGTTTAATTGTTATTAGTGTTTAATCAACTGAAAATAAGTCGTTCTGGTTTTGTGACTTCATATCTACAGACGCTGCAGGTCGTCCATGTTTCTACAGGAGCTCAGGATGGACAAACTAAAAACTCACTCTAAATTCGACGTTCAGTTTTTTCTGAGTGTTTTTGTCACCATACTTTGTCATGCCAGGATCAAGAGAAGGGTGAGGCAAGAGGACTGCACTTAGCAGCCACATGCTACAGACAGGTCCTTTACCAGAACACGTTGACTGTAGTGACATTAAATACTTCAGTACACGTCAGCGAATACGAACAGTTCAAAGTTCTCGTGGCTTCAAGACTGATTTGATCAGAGTCCAGCAGCTTCATGGATCTCCTCTGCTGTCGACAACATCCACGCTGTGACTGAACACCGTCTCCCCCGTGTGGACAGTCATGTGACGTCTCAGAGTCACCCTCTGTCCGAACGCTTTACCACAAACTGAACAGCTGAACGGTTTCTCCCCCGTGTGGACGATCAGGTGTCGTCTCAGAGTTCCTCGCAGTGCGAATCTTTTGCCACAAACTGAACAGCTGAAGAGTTTCTCCCCCGTGTGGACAGTCAGGTGTCGTCTGAGGATTCCCTTCTCTCCAAAACTTTTACCACAAACCGAACAGCTGAAAGGTTTCTCTCCCGTGTGGACAGTCGAGTGTCGTCTCAGAGACGCATGCAGAGCAAATCTTTTCCCACAAACTGAACAGCTGAAGCGTTTCTCCTCCGCGTGGACAGTCAGGTGTTGTCTCAGATTTGACGTTCTATCAAATCCTTTCCCACAAACTGAGCAGCTGAACGGTTTCTCCCCAGTGTGGGTACTCATGTGTTGGGCCAGGTTCTCCCTGCGACTGAAGCTTGCTTGACAGACTGAGCATGAGAAAGTCTTTTCTCGCTCATGAACTCTCAGGTGTGAGGCCAAAGTTGAGCTCTGTGTGAAGGTTTTATCACAGACAGAGCAGCTGAAGGGTTTCTCTCCTGAGTGGACGGTCAGGTGTTGTCTCAGGTCGGTCTTAAATGTGAATCCTTTTCCACAGACTGAGCAGCTAAAGGGTTTCTCTCCGGTGTGGATCCTCATGTGTTGGGATAAATAATCTCGCCGACTGAAACTTGATTGACAGACTGAGCAGCTGAAGGGTTTCTCTCCTGTGTGAACTCTGAGGTGTGAGGTCAGACTCGAGCTCTGTGTGAATCCTTTCCCACAGAAGGAGCAGCTGAAGGGTTTCTCTCCTGTGTGGATCCTCATGTGTCTCACGACGTCTCCGTTCTGTTGGAACGTCTTTTTACAAACCTTGCAGCTGAACGGTTTCCCCTCAGTGTGAAGTTTCATGTGAGCTGTCAGGGTTTTCTTCCAGTGGTATGTTTTACCACAAACTGAGCATTTGAAGGGTTTCCCTCCGGTTTGGACCTCGTTGTGTTTCTGCAGATGTTCAAAGCTTGTCCCACATTCAGACGAGCTATCTGAAGTTTCTCCAGTGTTACCGTCCAGATCACTTTCAGGTTCACTGGTGTCCTCCGAATCATCGCTGTCATCACTTTCAGATTCAGAGGAGCCTGAAGTGTCATCATCCGTGTCCGGATTAAAGAGCCCGTCTGGTTCTGGTTCTGGTTCATCACAGTCCTCTCCATCAGCCTCTATTAGCTGTGAGGACTGATGGCCGACACACTGATGGTTCTTGAGCTGATAAAGTCGAGTGAATCTTCGGTCACAAACGCTGCAGCTGAACAGTTTCTCTCCCGTGTGGCGTCCCATGTGACGCGTCAGAGTTATCTTCTGAGTGAATGTTTTCCCGCACACTGAGCAGCTGAAGGGTTTCTCTCCGGTGTGGATCCTCATGTGTCGGTTCAGGTTGTACGACTGGCTGAATCTTTTCCCGCACTCAGCGCAGCTGAACGATTTCTCACTTCTGTTTTTCACAAAGTTTGAACCTGACTGACTTCCTCTGCTCTCCCAGTCACAGCTGTCATCAGTCTCAGACACTGATGAAGTGTCATCATCAGAGTCTGGATTAAAGTTCCCATCTGGTTCTCCAAACGTTTTCAAACGTTCTTCATCTCTGTTGCTTTGTCTTCGATGAAGCTGTGACGACTGCCGGCCGACACACTGATGAGTTTTGAGCTGATAAAGTCGAGTGAATCTTTGGCCACAAACTCTGCAGCTGTTTTGTTTCTCTCCCGTGTGTCGTCCCATGTGACGCTTCATGTTTATCTTTTGGATGAACTCTTTCCCGCAGAATGAGCAGCTGAATGGTTTCTCTCCGGTGTGGATCCTCATGTGTCTGTTTAGGTTGTACGACTGGCTGAATCTTTTCCCGCACTCAGAGCAGCTGAACGGTTTCTCACCTTGATCACATCCACGGTTATTTTTCACAAAGTTCAAACCTGACTGAGGTCCACTGCTCTTCTTCCAATCATCACTGTCAGACTCAGAGGAGCCTGAAGTCTCCCCATCAGTATCTGATTGTAAATGATGATCTGGATCTGAGTCTGGTTCTGGTCCTCCACAGTCCTCTCCATCAGTTTCTGGTTTCATGTCTTCAGTTTGTCTCTGATGAAGCTGTGAGGACTGAGGTTTCTCTTCATCATCTTCTTCTTCTTCATCTTCTTCTTCTTCACTCTTCACAGCGACAGGAAAGAACGTGAACTTGATGATATCAGCCTCGTCCAGACCTTGAAGCGGCTCTCTGCTGGTCCAGACCTCCTCCTGCTCTTCTTTAATGTGTGGGGGTTCTGGTGGGTCGTCCTGGTCCAGACTGGAAGGATCATCTTCTTCTTTGGTCACCACCAGCTGCTGGATGTCTGTGGAGAAACATGAAACACAGACATGTTTTAGAAAACTGAACTTTCTTGTTGTCAGAGCAACGGACAGTGTCCTTATTAAACATGTACCAGAAAAAATCCAAACACTTTACCAACAGTATAACAACTTAACCAACCAACCAACCAACCAACCAACAATCCAACCAACCAACCAACAATCCAACAACCAGGACTCTCCAACAACCTCTGATTGTCCACAACTCTCAACACTCAAACAATCTGACTTCCTTTTATACAAATCTTATTAGTCCCATGAGTAATTAGGTTAAACCATGAATTTTATATATTTACATAAATATAAATAAATCATAAATATTCACATAACTCAACAAATACAATACAAACACCTGTTTACAAACTATTATATATTATCAAACACCCCAAATAAATAAACATAAATAACATACATAATTAACCTGGCGCCCCTCCCCCTTCTTACTGTCCTGTCCTCATGGAACTATACATAAGAGCTTTTTACAGTTAGCAACACGTTTAACATTTGTCTGCAACATTATCATCACTTCACTACCATTACAATTATAATTACCACCATGTCATTGATGCTGGTGTCATTATTGATTCTGCTTATCGACCTGATTTATTATGTTAGCAGATGCTGACGTAAAAATGTATGGATTTTATATATGGAGAAAATGACCACAGAGAGGAAGAAGACGAAGACGACAACGAAGACGAAGAAGACAAAGAAGACAAAGAAGATGAAGACGAAGATGACAAAGAAGACGAAGAGGTCTTCAGGCCCAGCAGTCAGCAGCTTCTATGGACATAATGGCAGAGGAGAAGAGAGTGAAGAGGACGCTGACGGAGGAAGCTAAGAAGAGAAAAGGAGAGAGTGAGCGAGCAAGAAGCCGCCGGACAAGAGTAAATCTGGGACTGACTTTTAGTGGTTGGTGAGAGCTTGGTGAAATAAAAGGCTGAAAGACAGACGCCGAGCTGGGCTGACTGTTAGTGGTCATAAGTGATATCATCAGAACAAATACTCGAGTACAGCTGAACACAGTTACACTCTGACACTGGATTAATACGAGCAGTTATAAATCAGAATAAAACTACAAACCCAGCAGAACTACATCTACTCTGTCTACCCACAATTCAGCTGACAAACAGCTGACAGTAAACAGTCAAACAGCTGACAGTAAAGAGTCAAACAGCTGACAGTAAACAGTCAAACAGCTGACAGTAAAGAGTCAAACAGCTGACAGTAAACAGTCAAACAGCTGACAGTAAAGAGTCAAACAGCTGACAGTAAACAGTCAAACAGCTGACAGTAAAGAGTTAAACAGCTGACAGTAAAGAGTCAAACAGCTGACAAACAGCTGACAGTAAACAGTCAAACAGCTGACAGTAAAGAGTCAAACAGCTGACAAACAGCTGACAGTAAACAAACAGCTGACAGTAAACAGTCAAACAGCTGACAAACAGCTGACAAACAGCTGACAGTAAACAGTCAAACAGCTGACAGTAAACAGTCAAACAGCTGACAAACAGCTGACAAACAGCTGACAAACACCTTACAGTAAACAGTCAAACAGCTGACAGTAAAGAGTCAAACAGCTGACAGTAAACAGTCAAACAGCTGACAGTAAAGAGTCAAACAGCTGACAGTAAACAGTCAAACAGCTGACAGTAAAGAGTCAAACAGCTGACAGTAAACAGTCAAACAGCTGACAGTAAACAGTCAAACAGCTGACAGTAAACAGTCAAACAGCTGACAGTAAACAGTCAAACAGCTGACAGTAAAGAGTTAAACAGCTGACAGTAAAGAGTCAAACAGCTGACAAACAGCTGACAGTAAACAGTCAAACAGCTGACAGTAAAGAGTCAAACAGCTGACAAACAGCTGACAGTAAACAAACAGCTGACAGTAAACAGTCAAACAGCTGACAAACAGCTGACAAACAGCTGACAGTAAACAGTCAAACAGCTGACAGTAAACAGTCAAACAGCTGACAAACAGCTGACAAACAGCTGACAAACACCTTACAGTAAACAGTCAAACAGCTGACAGTAAAGAGTCAAACAGCTGACAGTAAACAGTCAAACAGCTGACAGTAAAGAGTCAAACAGCTGACAGTAAACAGTCAAACAGCTGACAGTAAACAGTCAAACAGCTGACAGTAAACAGTCAAACAGCTGACAGTAAACAGTCAAACAGCTGACAGTAAAGAGTTAAACAGCTGACAGTAAAGAGTCAAACAGCTGACAAACAGCTGACAGTAAACAGTCAAACAGCTGACAGTAAACAGTCAAACAGCTGACAGTAAAGAGTCAAACAGCTGACAAACAGCTGACAGTAAACAGTCAAACAGCTGACAGTAAAGAGTCAAACAGCTGACAGTAAACAGTCAAACAGCTGACAAACAGCTGACAAACAGCTGACAAACAGCTGACAGTAAACAGTCAAACAGCTGACAGTAAACAGTCAAACAGCTGACAAACAGCTGACAAACACCTTACAGTAAACAGTCAAACAGCTTACAGTAAACAGTCAAACAGCTGACAAACAGCTGACAGTAAACAGTCAAACAGCTGACAAACAGCTGACAGTAAACAGTCAAACAGCTGACACACAGCTGACAGTAAACAGTCAAACAGCTGACAGTAAACAGTCTAACAACTGACAGTAAACAGTCAAACAGCTGACAAACAGCTGACAGTAAACAGTCAAACAGCTGACAAACAGCTGACAGTAAACAGTCAAACAGCTGACAGTAAACAGTCTAACAACTGACAGTAAACAGTCAAACAGCTGACAAACAGCTGACAGTAAACAGTCAAACAGCTGACAAACAGCTTACAGTAAACAGTCAAACAGCTGACAGTAAATAGTCAAACAGCTGACAGTAAACAGTCAAACAGCTGACAAACAGCTGACAAACAGCTTACAGTAAACAGTCAAACAGCTGACAGTAAATAGTCAAACAGCTGACAGTAAACAGTCAAACAGCTGACAAACAGCTGACAAACAGCTTACAGTAAACAGTCAAACAGCTGACAGTAAACAGTCAAACAGCTGACAAACAGCTTACAGTAAACAGTCAAACAGCTGACAGTAAATAGTCATACAGCTGACAGTAAACAGTCAAACAGCTGACAAACAGCTGACAAACAGCTGACAAACAGCTTACAGTAAACAGTCAAACAGCTTACAGTAAATAGTCAAACAGCTGACAGTAAACAGTCAAACAGCTGACAAACAGCTGACAAACAGCTTACAGTAAACAGTCAAACAGCTTACAGTAAACAGTCAAACAGCTGACAGTAAACAGTCAAACAGCTGACAAACAGCTTACAGTAAACAGTCAAACAGCTGACAGTAAACAGTCAAACAGCTGACAAACAGCTGACAGTAAACAGCTTACAGTAAACAGTCAAACAGCTGACAAACAGCTGACAGTAAACAGTCAAACAGCTGACAGTAAATAGTCAAACAGCTGACAAACAGCTGACAGTAAACAGTCAAACAGCTGACAGTAAACAGTCAAACAGCTGACAAACAGCTGACAGTAAACAGTCAAACAGCTGACAGTAAAGAGTAAACAGCTGACAAACAGCTGACAGTAAACAGTCAAACAGCTGACAGTAAACAGTCAAACAGCTGACAAACAGCTGACAGTAAAGAGTTAAACAGCTGACAAACAGCTGACAGTAAAGAGCTAAACAGCTGACAAACAGCTGACAGTAAACAGTCAAACAGCTGACAGTAAACAGTCAAACAGCTGACAGTAAACAGTCAAACAGCTGACAAACAGCTGACAGTAAAGAGTTAAACAGCTGACAAACAGCTGACAGTAAACAGTCAAACAGCTGACAGTAAACAGTTAAACAGCTGACAAACAGCTGACAGTAAAGAGTTAAACAGCTGACAAACAGCTGACAGTAAAGAGTTAAACAGCTGACAACAGCTGACAGTAAACAGTCAAACAGCTGACAGTAAAGAGTTAAACAGCTGACAAACAGCTGACAGTAAACAGTCAAACAGCTGACAAACAGCTGACAGTAAAGAGTTAAACAGCTGACAAACAGCTGACAGTAAACAGTCAAACAGCTGACAAACAGCTGACAGTAAACAGTCAAACAGCTGACAAACAGCTGACAGTAACGAGTTAAACAGCTGACAAACAGCTGACAGTAAAGAGTTAAACAGCTGACAAACAGCTGACAGTAAACAGTCAAACAGCTGACAGTAAAGAGTTAAACAGCTGACAAACAGCTGACAGTAAACAGTCAAACAGCTGACAAACAGCTGACAGTAAACAGTCAAACAGCTGACAGTAAAGAGTTAAACAGCTGACAAACAGCTGACAGTAAAGAGTTAAACAGCTGACAAACAGCTGACAGTAAAGAGTTAAACAGCTGACAAACAGCTGACAGTAAACAGTCAAACAGCTGACAGTAAAGAGTTAAACAGCTGACAAACAGCTGACAGTAAACAGTCAAACAGCTGACAGTAAAGAGTTAAACAGCTGACAGTAAAGAGTTAAACAGCTGACAAACAGCTGACAGTAAAGAGTTAAACAGCTGACAAACAGCTGACAGTAAACAGTCTAACCTGCTTCAGGCTTCAGATCAGCTTCCTGTAGTTTGTGAGACATTTGGACTGATTCACACAAACTGACGTCCAGCAGGCTACTTCCTGTTAGCACGCTGAGCTAACTTCCTTAGCTTGTAGCTCATGTTGAGATAAAGCGATCAGCTGTTTCTACGTCACAAACACGCTTTGCTCTCTATCTGTGTCTGCGGGAAAACTTTCCGAAAGTTTCCTCTTCAACAGGCTTGTCCTCACGTGCAGGCTCTGCTGCTTCACTCCCATTGGACCTGATGGGAACGCTCGAGACACGGACACGTTAGCATGTTAGCCACAGGAAGTACACACACTTCCGGTGACGCTTCTTCGCTGGATTTCAAAATAAAAGCGGACAGATTTTTAAATTTTGATGTTAATAAATAAATCGAATAAAAACATTCAGATATTTAATTTAAATGAATATTAAAACGTCACAAAGTTCTGTCATAAATTATAATGTATTTATTATTAATAATAAAATGTATATATTATTATAATAGAGACATAATGATACTGTTTTCATATTACACACACTCACTCACACACACACACACTCACACACACACACACACACACACACACACGCACTATGTAAAACAAAGTATTTTGGTTGTTTGAAACAAAATAAAAGAAAGAAGAAGATAAAAACAGAGAGCTGTTAGAAATAAAACATGAAGTGACGCTGATCTAAAAACCTGCTGCTGACTGGACTGGACGTTTAATCAGTTTCTATTTTATTCTATTCTTATTGTTATTTTATTAAATAAATTATGTTATATTATTATAATTATATATATGGTGATTCGTCACAGTCAACTGAACTACACCTGGACCTGACCTCAGTCTGGATAGTCATCGTAGCTCAGTTAGAAGTGAGAATAACAAACTTTATGGATAGAACAGGACTCGGGCTCAGACCCTTTCTATTTATTCATCTGTGGCAGCCTGAGGTCCCTCTTTGTTAATAACCAGGACTGATGAGCAGAGTGAAGAACCAACATGTTTAAAATATAGTCGTGTACCAATGTGATCCACACTGCTGTTTGTCAGCTGTTTGACTGTTTACTGTCAGCTGTTTGTCAGCTGAATTATGGGTAGACAGAGTAGATGTAGTTCTGCTGGGTTTGTAGTTTTATCTACACTGCTGCTTCACTCCATCTTTCAGTGCTGATCTTTAGTTAATTACATGGTTAGTTAGCACCATCTAAATGGTAAATGAACTGTACTTATACAGTGCCTTTCTAGTCTTCCAACCACTCAAAGCGCTTTTACAGTACGTATCTCATTCACCCATTCACACACATTCATACACTGATGGCATTGGCTGCCATGCAGGTGCCAACTGCTCATCAGTTTGAGGAGCTAACCATTCGTACACATTCATACACAGATGGTTCAGCCTTCAGGAGCAATTTGGGGTTCAGTATCAGTATCAAGGACACTTTGACATGCAGACTGGAGGGGATCGAACCGCTGATCTTCTGATTAGTGGACAATCCACTCTACCTCCGAGCCACAGCCGCCCCAATCTACTGGACAGGTAGTAGAACTACATCATGTGATCATGTGATTTCTCTGACACTCACCTGGTTTCTGCCACAGGTTGGACTGGTTTTGACGTCACTCTGATGTTATTTTTAGACCTGGACTCTGAAGTTCTGAGGGTGTGACGGCGTCCTCAGATCAGATGCACACAGACACCAGGACTGACGAGGAAGAAATGAGCAGCTTCTTCTCTCCCAGTGTTTCCTCCACACCTGAAGGTGGAAAGTGTCTGTAAGTGGACCTGAAGTGAGTTCAGCAGGTGAGAATCCTACCAGAGAAATGTGTCAATGTTTGATCATCAGGATCACTTTTATCACATTGTGCTGTATCACTGTTTAACTGGACAGGACAAATGTTTCTTCATGCTGATTGGTTGATTCAGAATATCTATTATTGATATGTTGTTGAATTTCTCTCTGAGTTAAAGAACAATGATTTTAGAAAGACTTACATGTCATAGTGTTGCTGTTTCTCCAGTAGAGTCAGCAGCAGTTTGATTGTAATCTGAGCTCACATGATCAGTGTAAAATGTGTCTGGACTGGTCTGACAGCTCGGATCAACTTGGCTCAGGTTGATTTTGAACTCATACTCTGAAGTGAAGTGCATGGATGAAGTGTTGAGTGCTCAAATACAGAAACCTTCCAACACTGAGACTGAGCTGGTTTCACTGAAGACCCTTTAACACAGTCCAGGTCTCGACTGTCCCAGAGGCTTCAAAGTCCTTTTAGATGGACCAGAACCAGCCCAGAGTGTAACAGAACTTACTGTTTGTTTAGGACCTCTCAGCCATCAGGGACCCCCAAAGAAACAGAACATGTGAACTATCCTGTGTCTCTGTGTTCAACTTTGGTCATAATTTAAATATTTATGGATAAATATGAAGATTTAAAGACACAGAGCTTCATTTTGTCTTGGCGCCCATAAATCCCCAGAATGCATTTTGTTCTTCAGTTCAGGGTTTTCACATTAACAGTGTTTTTGGATTATCTGTGAAATTCTTGGATAACATCATATGTTGCAGCTCTATTTTTAAAGATTGGGATGAAAACTATTATGAATATTAACATTGTTTTTACACATCATGTCCTCACAAATTCAGTCTGAGGTTCTGGAGGATAATCTGGATACTTTGATAACATTGTGAATGTTCTTGATGCTGATTGGCTGATTTAAAATGTCTCTCATTAAAACATTTAAAGACATTTTCTGCCATAAATCCTGAAGATACATTTATCTGGAGTTCAACAAGATTTCAAAACTTTTACAAATATCAAACATGTGAGTGAATTCATAGTTTTCAGGGTTACATTACATGTTACAGTTTTCTTTAAAGGTTGTGATTACAGATTTTGGGGGAGTTGACCAAATGTTTTGACTGGAACAAATATGTTTTATTATTATGTTTTGAGTTTAGCTTAGTCGTAAACTGTCGCTGAGAATCCGTCCTCGGTATCTGTTCTAACAAACATGACTCAGTTTTCTGATCGATTCTGCTTAAAAGGAGCTTCAGTTTGTGCAGAACAGATCAGAACTCAGCTGGACATAAAAACATACTGATGCCACATGGCTGAAGGCTGACGAGAGGTTCAGGTGCAGTTTATACACTTTAACAGTTTTTAAATCATACAGTTTCCAAGATGGAAATACAAGGCAGGTGAGGAGGGGTCACATGATACTGCCCCAACCAAATCGATCAGATGTTCTGAGGATGTGGGTTCAGTCCTGATGAGGCTCAGTGGTGCAGCGTCTGGTTCAATCATTGTTTGTTTTTTTACAGTGTAGCTGGTGTTGTCTCCATCTCACTCTGTCAGCTGATTGGTCCACAGAAATGTCCTGAACCCATGAACATGATGATCAGAGGCTCAGTGTTCAGTGTCGAGTCCATTGGTTTCATATTTACAGTAAAATTAATGCTGCAGATCATCTAAAAATTAATATTTCACAGTCATGGAGCACATATAACGACAAACTCTGCCACTTCATTTGCTCATGCTGCTCTTGCCGGCACACTTGTGTTTTCTGATAGAAGCAAGCTGAGTGAACTTTTTATCACAAACACTGCAACTGAACGGCTTCTCCTTTCTGTGGACTCTCACATGCTGTCTCAGATTCCCTCCATGTCCAAATGTTTTCCCACACACCGAGCAGCTGAAGGGTTTCTCTCCTGTGTGGATCCTCATGTGTGCAGACAAATTACTTCTGACGCTGAAACTCGATTTACAGACTGAGCAGCTGAACGGTTTTTCTCCGGTGTGAACTCTTAAATGTGACGTCAAAGCTGAGTTTTGTGCGAATCCTTTCCCACAGAAGGAACAGCTGAAGGGTTTTTCTCCTGTGTGGGTTCTCGTGTGTTGTCTCAGATGTTGTTTTTGTGCGAATCTTATCCCACACACTGAACACCTGAAGGGTTTCTCACCTGTGTGGATCCTCATGTGTTGGAACAAGTTGCGGCTGTGACTGAAGCTTGCTTTACAGACTGAGCAGCTGAACGGTTTCTCTCCTGTGTGGACTCTTTGGTGTGAGTTCAGCGTTGAGCTTCGTGCAAATGTTTTACCACAGACTGAACAACTGAATGATTTCTCCTGTGTGTGGACTCTCATGTGCATCTTCACATGTTCTTTCTGTTGAAACGTTTTCTGACAAACCGAGCAGCTGAACCGGTTTTCTTCTGAATGAAGTCTCATGTGAACCATTAAGGATTTCTCCCAGTGGTATTTTTTACTACAAACTGAGCAGCTGAAACGTTTTTCTTCTGAATGAAGCCTCATGTGAGCCATTAACGAGTTCTTCCAGTGGTATTTTTTACCACAAACTGAGCAGCTGAAGCGTTTTTCTTCAGTGTGAAGTTTCATGTGAGCTGTTAAAGATTTCTTCCAGTGGTATGTTTTACCACAAACTGAACATTTAAAGGGTTTTCCGCCTGTTTGGACCTCGTTGTGTTTCTGCAGATGTCTGTCGTGTTCAAAGCGTTTAGATGTTTTTACAGTGTTACAGTCCAGATCACTTCCAGGTTCTTCATTGTTCTGAAGAGGTTCTCTGGTCTCCCATTCACAACTGTCGTCAGTTTGAAGTTCAGAGGAGTGTGAAGTCTCATCATGATGATCTGGATCTGAGTCTCTGTCTGGTTCTGGTCCTCCACAGTCCTCTCCACCAGCTTCTGGTTTCATGTCTTCAGTTTGTCTCTGATGAAGCTGTGAGGACTGAGGTTTTTCTTCATCTTCTTCTTCTTCTTCTTCTTCTTCTTCACTCTTCACAGTGACAGGAAAGAACGTGAACTTGATGATATCAGCCTCGTCCAGGCCTTGAAGCTGCTCTCTGCTGGTCCAGACCTCCTCCTGTTCCTCTTTAATGTGTGGGGGTTCTGGTGGGTCGTCCTGGTCCAGACTGGGGGGGTCATCTTCTTCTTTGGTCACCACCAGCTGCTGGACGTCTGTGGAGAAACATGAAACACAGACATGTTTTAGTAAATGAACTTTCCCGTCAACATTTAAACTGCTGATGTTGATACTTCCTTTAATGTTTGACATGAGAAAGATGACCTGGACCAGGTGTGCTCATGTTATTTACACCTGTGTAAATATCATCACTCATACACAATCTACTCACACTGTTCATGTTATATATACTGTACTGTACACAACCTGCTGAATAAAGCAGGTTTATCTCAGCATCCCTTCAAAACAAATGTTTATATACACATAAGCAGATACACATATTTATTCATCATATACGTATTTATAGACTTTTTATGTGTACAGTAGTTTTATGTTTACCTGTCTCTATCTGTATTGACACACCTGGTCCTGGTTCTGGTTCTGGCCTACAGGCCTGTGAGTGAGCAGCAGCTGACAGTGAGAAGAAGCAGTAAAGAGTCAAACCTGCTTCAGGCTTCAGATCAGCGTCCAGTAGTTTGAGAGCCATCTGGACTGATTCACACACAAACTAACTTCCTTAGCTTGTAGGGCATGTTGAGATAAAGGGATCAGCTGTTTCTACGTCACAAACACTCTTTGTCTCAATCCGAGCTGCTCCGACCAAAACACTGTGAGCACACAGGAAGTACATCTGCTTCCGGCGCCGCTTCTTTGCAGATTTTCAAAATAAAAGCGACCAAACTAGGGGTGGTGTTTAGCTAAGTTGGTAGAGCAGCCGCCCCATGTGCGAAGGCTCAGTCCTTGCTGCGGGGGCCCAGGGTTCGAGTCCGGCCTGTGGCTCTTTCCCGCATGTCATTCCCCATCTCTCTCTCCCCACCTTTCCTGTCACTCTTCAGCTGTCTCTATACAATAAAGCTTGAAAAGGCCAAAAAAAATAATCTTTAAAAAAAATAAAAGCGACCAAACTTTTAAATTTTAAATGCAGACAGTCTGAAAGTTCTTCTTTGTGTGCTGACTGAGCAGTTTACGGAAGCGCATTGCATTCACTGGATAAAAAAAAATTGGCCACTGCACTTCAGTAAAGTTGGAAAGATATTGGAAGATTCAAACTTCTGGGATCAACAACTCTCAAGTGAAACGTTGTTAAAACACAAAACATATTTTCAACCGTAGTAAGACAGACAACGAGCTACAACCTAATGTTCATCAAAACGAGCCATCCTCGGAGCCACACCAGCAACATTAGTGTTTACATGCAGGCTGTGAGAGCAGGGACCGTCTACAAAGTGCAACACCGAAAAGAGACATTACAAAAATATTCAATAACTTCACTATAATACAGTGTAGTGTCACCAAACTCACTACACACTTCATTGATCTCCTACAGATTACACTACAACACTTGGTTTGAAAGAAAGGCATTTTTCATACCAAGTGTTGTAGTGTAATCTCAATAGGATCAATGAAGTGTGTAGTGAGTTTGGTGACACTACACTGTATTATAGTGAAGTTATTAAATATTTTTGTTATATCTCTTTTCGGTGTTGCACTTTGTAGACGGTCCCTGCGCGCTGCTCTCACAGCGGTTGAAAATATGTTTTGTGTTTTAACAACGTTTCACTTGAGAGTTATTGATCCTGGAAGTTCGAATCTGCCAATATCTTTCCAACTTTACTGAAGTGCAGTGGCCAATGTGGCACCTTTAATCATCTCGTAATTACGAGATAAGGTGTCTATTTTTTTTTTATCCAGTGAATGCAATGCGCTTCCGTAGCAGTTTGATACTTTAAGTTCATCTTTAATCTGTCTGATCTGTTACAGTAAGAATGAACTGAACTATTGATGAACAGCTGATCTTTGTTTACATCCTGTCAGCTGTCACAAACAAACACTCTGTTGTTTTCCTGTGAGGCCTTTCAAAATAAAACAAAGTGACTGAGGATTGTAAGACCCATATTGATGAGACATCAAAATATTTTGGTGTTGTTCATATTAAAAGTTTCTGAGCTGTGAGTCTCAGCCACTGCTGAAGCTCCAACTGATGAAAGTCACTAAAATATTCAACCAGACAAATTCAATCAGTGTGAATGGAAACGGTCCATCTGCAGCTTCATGGCGCCATCTAGTGGACTGATAGTAGAAGTACAGCAGCTGATGGAATGATGACCGGATGATTTGAGTCCATGTGCACATGAATGATTTGTGTTTCCTCTCCAGATCAAAGTGTGTGTGAGCTGATGTGGATGTGAGTTGAGCAGCATGGATCAGTGTGAGGACAGAGAGGAGGGAGTCCCTCCCTCTAAAACCACTCTGTGTGGGGAACATGACAGCCAGACCAAAGCTCAGAGGTGAGATGAGGATCTCTAACTGTCCACGACTCTTCTCCATGTCACAGCTCAGCACTCAAATCACTCCACCACCATTATTCACACTCAAAGCTCTGTGTGTGTTCTGTTGAAGCCCACAACAGACTCTGAGACCAGACTCTGCTGGACCTGGACCTGAACCTGAACCTGGACCTGGACCTGGACCTGAACCTGAACCTGAACCTGGACCTGGACCTGAACCTGAACCTGGACCTGAACCTGAACCTGAACCTGGACCTGAACCTGAACCTGAACCTGGACCTGAACCTGAACCTGAACCTGGACCTGGACCTGGACCTGAATCCAGCTGTGTGTCCTTCAAGAGTGACCAGTCAAAGGGTGGTTTAATTGATTTTAAAGATGTCCGACCGTCTGCTGTAAAGAGGTCAGCTGTTAGTAACATTAAAATCTGACTGATTCATGTTTGAACTGTTATTTATCCAGAGAAGTTTTTTTAAACCTGAATGTTTATTTTCAGCTTCATTCTTCACAAACATTTAGATTCTCACATCTGAAAACTGACCAGTAGAACCAGAAGAACCAGTAGAACCAGTAGAATCAGTAGAACCAGTCTTTAACTCTTTACTTCAGTTTAACTACAGTAAAGTTCTCTGTGTACACTGAGGTCAAGTCAAGTTTTAGTCTCTGACTTTTCTCTGCAGTCTTTTTCTGATACGTAAGTAGATCGACTGATGACCTTTAAGCACACCTCTCCAACCTGAAGGCTGCGCTGCCTCCCAGTTAGTTTGATCCTACCAAGGGGTTATGGTGGAAATGTTACTATCTTTGGTCTATACAGGAGTCTGCTTAATGTATGTTTGAAGCTCTTGCAGTTGTTTGTGTTATTACAGTTGTGCATAATGTCAACATCAGAAGTTACCATTCAAAAATGTGGAGTGCATCACATCAGTCTAAAGATCTGTCTCAGTAAAGATGTCTGTCTATGGAGAGAAGGGTATGATGGGTAACTGAGGGCTGCAGATGCCTCAACCAAACAAGTTGTAGAAGAATAAATGAAAGTCATACGAGCTTCACTGAACAACACCTTTGTCTGTTTGTTAACATGAAGCACAGAGAACTTGGTTCTAGCTTCCATTTGACAATAACCAGACAAACTAGACTAAGCCAGACAAGCTGCTGAAGCAACACAGTAAAGTGAAAGCTGCACAGAAATGCAGACTGGACTGTTGATTCACAGTGGGATCAGCAGGACGACCAACACTTTAATGTCAGGGGAAAGCATCTGATTCAATGTTGGAATCAACACTTGAACTCAAAGGACCTTTACCTTGTGTTTGTCTCTGTGTGGACAGACATCATGTGAGCTCATTCTTCATGATTCCTCCACAGAGTGGACCAGGAGAGCTCAGAGGTTCCCAGTGGTCAGTCTGCCCAGCAGCATCAAACACACCTGGACTCCATATTTATGGTCTGTACATGGACAACAACTACTTTTACATCTATTCTGTTCACAATCATCTCCATGCTGCACTTTTTAGACCAGTGGATTGTCAGTCTGTCCAACATGGATCTGATGTTTGGTTCCATGATTTGACTTTGATTGTGTCATTCATATAATATTCTGTTCCAGCTGCTGGAAGAGAACATTGTCACTTTTGTGAAGAACGAGCTGAAGAGGATCCAGAAGGGTCTGAGTCCACATGACCCAGAATGCTTAGAGAGTCAGAGGGAGGATGAGGAGGTGTTGGACGGTGAGGATGAAGAGCAGAGGAGGAGCAGCAGAGAGTCATTTCTGAAGATCACACTGCACTTCCTGAGGAGAATGAAGCAGGAGGAGCTGGCTGACTGTCTGCAGAGCAGTAAGAGGATTTCTCTAAAGATTTAACATGATGGATGAATGAGACATTTACTGATGTCTCAACCGATGGACACAAATATGTTTACATGGATTCTTTAGGGGAATTACATTGTCATATTTTCTTCATAAATCACTGAATGAACTTATTTGTCGTGTCTTCATTCAGAACTTCTTGCTGGAGTTTGTCAGCGTGAACTTAAATCTAACCTGAAGAAGAAGTTCCAGTGTGTGTTTGAGGGGATTGCTAAAACAGGAAACCCAACCCTTCTGAACCAGATCTACACAGAGCTCTACATCACAGAGGGAGGGACTGCAGAGGTCAATGATGAACATGAGGTCAGACAGATTGAAACAGCATCCAGGAAACCAGAAACAACAATCAGACAAGAAGACATCTTTAAAGCCTCACCTGGAAGAGATGAACCAATCAGAACAGTGATGACAAAGGGAGTGGCTGGCATTGGGAAAACAGTCTTAACACAGAAGTTCACTCTGGACTGGGCTGAAGACAAAGCCAACCAGGACATACAGTTCACATTTCCATTCACTTTCAGAGAGCTGAATGTGCTGAAAGAGAAAAAGTACAGCTTGGTGGAACTTGTTCATCACTTCTTTACTGAAACCAAAGAAGCAGGAATCTGCAGGTTTGAAGACTTCCAGGTTGTGTTCATCTTTGACGGTCTGGATGAGTGTCGACTTCCTCTGGACTTCCACAACACTGAGATCCTGACTGATGTTACAGAGTCCACCTCAGTGGATGTGCTGCTGACAAACCTCATCAGGGGGAAACTGCTTCCCTCTGCTCGCCTCTGGATAACCACAAGACCTGCAGCAGCCAATCAGATCCCTCCTGAGTGTGTTGACATGGTGACAGAGGTCAGAGGGTTCAATGACCCACAGAAGGACGAGTACTTCAGGAAGAAATTCAGCGATGAGGAGCAGGCCAGCAGAATCATCTCCCACATCAAGACATCACAAAGCCTCCACATCATGTGCCACATCCCAGTCTTCTGCTGGATCTCTGCTACAGTTCTGGAGGATCTGTTGAAGACCAGAAAGGGAGGAGAGCTGCCCAAGACCCTGACTGAGATGTACATCCACTTCCTGGTGGTTCAGTCCAAAGTGAAGATCATCAAGTATGATGGAGGAGCTGAGACAGATCCACACTGGAGTCCAGAGAGCAGGAAGATGATTGAGTCTCTGGGAAAACTGGCTTTTGAGCAGCTGCAGAAAGGAAACCTGATCTTCTATGAATCAGACCTGACAGAGTGTGGCATCGATATCAGAGCAGCCTCAGTGTACTCAGGAGTGTTCACACAGATCTTTAAAGAGGAGAGAGGACTGTACCAGGACAAGGTGTTCTGCTTCATCCATCTGAGTGTTCAGGAGTTTCTGGCTGCTCTTCATGTCCATCTGACATTCATCAACTCTGGAGTCAATCTGCTGTCAGAAGAACAACAGAAATCTGCAGAGACACACTTCTACCAGAGTGCTGTGGACGAGGCCTTACAGAGTCCAAATGGACACCTGGACTTGTTCCTCCGCTTCCTCCTGGGACTTTCACTGCAGACCAATCAGACTCTCCTACAAGGTCTGCTGACACAGACAGGAAGTGACTCAAAAACCAATCAGGAAACAGTCAAGTACATCAAGAAGAAAATCGGAGAGACTCCCTCTGCAGAGAGAAGCATCAATCTGTTCCACTGTCTGAATGAACTGAATGATCGTTCTCTAGTGGAGCAGATCCAACAGTACCTGAGTTCAGGAAGTCTCTCCACAGATGAACTCTCTCCTGCTCAGTGGTCAGCTCTGGTCTTCATCTTACTGTCATCAGAAGAAGATCTGGACGTGTTTGACCTGAAGAAATTCTCTGCTTCAGAGGAGGCTCTTCTGAGGCTGCTGCCAGTGATCAAAGCCTCCAACAAAGCTCTGTAAGTGTGATTTATTCATCAATAAATACTCTGATATCTTTCAACTGGAGAAAAAAAACTTATAACTTGTTTCCTTTCTGTTGTTTCTCCAGACTGAGTGGCTGTAACCTCTCAGAGAGAAGCTGTGAAGCTCTGTCCTCAGTTCTCAGCTCCCAGTCCTCTAGTCTGAAAGATCTGGACCTGAGTAACAACAACCTGCAGGATTCAGGAGTGAAGCTGCTGTCTGCTGGACTGGAGTGTCCACACTGTACACTGGAAAGTCTCAGGTCAGGATCCATTAACCCATTCAGCTGATGACCATTTAAAGACAGTAGACAGTTTCTTCTTGTATTTGACTGACGCAGCAGGACCTCAGATGATCTTCCATGTGTGTTGTTTTGTGTGTTTTCAGGCTGTCAGGCTGTCTGATCACAGAGGAAGGCTGTACTTCTCTGGCCTCAGCTCTGAGCTCCAACCCCTCCCATCTGAGAGAGCTGGACCTGAGCTACAATCATCCAGGAGACTCAGGAGTGAAGCTGCTGTCTGCTGGACTGGAGGATCCACACTGGAGACTGGACACTCTCAGGTATGAAGAGGCCTGCTGCAGCCACAGACAATCAGTGTGATAGAGGAGGAAGAGCTGGAAATATTTTCTCTGTCAAAGCTGGTGACAGATCTCAACTCAATCTTTGTCTGCGGTCCAATAGTCAAAAAAATGACCTCCTCTGTCCTTTCCTAAACACTTTTCCTCCACCTCGATGGAAAAGGTCATGAGGTCAAGAATACAGTGATAATATTATAGATGTGACTTATAATGAATTATAACTTCAGTGTCTTAAGGATGCTCTTAACTAGTTATAAAGTGATGGAGCATTATGACTACCTATACTAATCTGTACACACACCTCAGCACAGTGACAGACAGGCAGACAGACAGCTTTGGTTGAGAGACATAGACAGTGAATGAGAGTGAGCGAGCGTCGGCCTCGATAAAGTTGTTAATCAGAGAAATAAAAAGCTCTCTCCTGATTGGTCCACAGAGGTTACGTTCAACACAAACAGACAAACTCCCAGAAGCCACCTTTTCCCTGCAGCGCCTCCTCCTGTCTGAACGCTGCATTACTTTCTTGTTGCCGCCACAAGGAATTGTGGGATGGCATTATCTCCTTTCCTTTGGTAAAGGATGGTCCAGTGTCTCCTCTGCTAAAGGAGACAGGAAAGGAAGCAGTGAAGCTCTTTTCCTTCTTCAGAGAATTCAAACAGCTCTTATCATGGCTGACACTTAAATCCTTCTGGGTCATTTCACTCAGTGAGGAACCTTCCTGAACAAAAAGACTATTGGACCGGAGCCTTTGACTTTTGTTGTTTCTAAATTGAGTTACCTGCAAATGTTGAAAGTGAAACCTGATTAGATTGAATAAAGGATTCAAAAGGAATCAGATAGTGGATTTGGATTGAATCAAATGAATCAAATCCCAACCCTCCATGTGAACAGAAAAACCAAACTGTGTATGAGAGTGATGTAATGTCCATGTTTGCATGCTGAAAGAGGATGTGCTGGTCTGACCCCCCTCCTCCTTTCAGGGTGGAGCCTGCTGGAGTCCGATGGTTGAGACCAGGTCTGAGGAAGTGTAAGTGTGTTTTTAATTTGATTCATGAAAACAAACCATCTTCAAACTGTGACATCACTCCTTCAAATCTCTGATGTCATCATCAATAAATGAACAGATGATAGATTAATAACTGTCTTGTTCTCTCCATCAGATTCCTGTGAACTCACAGTCGACACAAACACAGTAAGCAGAGAGATCAAACTGTCTGACAACAACAGGAAGATGACATGTGTGATGAAAGATCAGTCATATTCTGATCATCCAGACAGATTTGACTCCTTGTCCCAACTGCTGTGTAGAACTGGTCTGACTGGTCGCTGTTACTGGGAGGTCGAGTGGAGAGGAAGAGGAGTTTATATATCAGTGAGTTACAGAAGAATCAGAAGGAAAGGAGTCAGTGAAGACTGTTGGTTTGGAGGGAATGATCAGTCCTGGAGTCTGAGCTGCTCTGATGGTGGTTACTCTGTCTGTCACAATGACAGATTCACATCCATCTCCTCCTCCTCCTCCTCCTCCTCCTCCTCCTCGGTCTCTAACAGAGTAGCAGTGTATGTGGACTGTCCTGCTGGCACTCTGTCCTTCTACAGAGTCTCCTCTGACACACTGATCCACCTCCACACCTTCAACACCACATTCACTGAACCTCTTTATCCTGGGTTTGGGTTTGGGTTTGGGATCAGGAGTGTTGGCTTAGGGTTCCGGCCCTTGTGGTCTGGTTCTTCAGTGTCTCTGTGTCGTCTGTAGGACGGAGAGTCTCCTCCTGTCAGACAAACATTGTCCCTGCTGAACAGATCAGTTGAGTGTGTCCAGGATCACACAGCTGATGTTATTTCTGTCCCACACCATGTGTCCCTGGTTAGATTCTGGTGGGGACCTTTGCTGCATGTCATACCCCTCTCTCTACCCCCATGTTTCCTGTCTGCGTCTCCTACGTGTCCGTAAAGACAAAATGTCCAAAACAAAGACAGAAACCTGAAATAAAATGTGTCATGATGTTCTTCATCTCCCTCAGAGCTTTTCACTCTTTCTGTGGGACGTCCAACTTTAAAATTCACAGACTTGAGTGAGGATTGAACCCATGACCTTAAAAACCTCTGAGCCCTGCCCGATCAACCTGTGCTGTCAGATTTCTGACAGTGTCATTCTGCATGATGAATACTTTTACTTTTGAAAGCACCGTGTTTTTATGAGTCGTCTTATAATCAAGTTCAAGATCTTGAAATTATCTGACATTGTACTTAATGAAACTGAGATAATTAAGAAATTAATTATAATGTACAGAAGGAATATTTAAGAGAAATAAAAAACAGTGAATCTGATGTTGAATCAGTGTTTTTCTCACCTGTTGGACTGCTGGTGATGTTTCTGTAGACGACCGTTTCTTTAAGATGTGTTGATGTAAGGTGGACCCAAGTGAGTGCAGGTGGAGTTATGAAGGTTTATTGAAAGGTGTTGGAGAATGGAGGTGAAGTGGACATGAGATGATGGATGGCTGAAAGTGTGCAGAGATAGAAGGCAGCAGGTCGGGTAGGCAGATGTGAGGAGATCCACAGTAACTAATAAAATGATCTGGCACTGAAGGAGTCTAAAGCCGTGGTCCAGTATTTATGTTTCTTATTTTATTCTCGTCAGCATATGGCCATAAATGAAGGCCGCGCTCCATTTAGTTGGCAACAGCTAGAGAGACAGCGGTCAGCTCGGAAAGACGGCATCGGGGCAGGAAGGACCAGCAATCAACTTGCATCTTCTGTGAGGAAGAACCCAAAGCAGCAAGAAAACTCCCAAAGAAGCACACCCTCAGGGGAGCCTGAGAGGCGGGGAGAATGAGCACCCTAAAAGGACAGACAACCAGGTAGCGACCCATGCAGACAAACGAACAATGACGAATTCATCTTGTTTATGTGGTAAGATCTGCAAAAAACCCACAAGGCCTGAAGATCCACCAGACCAAGATGAAATGTCTGGTGAAGGTGCAACCAGAGTAACGCACAAGGGACAACCTTGGGGAGACGCAGGAGGAGCCGGGCTCAGGAAGCACAAGCACCAGACAGAAAACTCCAAACAATGGCAACCACGGTGGTCAGTATCACCACAGAAAAGTTCGGCACCACAGAGAAGAGATGCACCAAAAGCCAGTACTCCAAGAATCGCAGGGTGAACAAGATCACCCAACTGAGAAAAGAACTGCAACTCTTGAGAAAACAGGTCAAGGAGGCAAGCAAGGATGAGAAGCCTGGGCTATCAGAACTACGCAGCATCCTGAGGAAGAAACTCCAAACTCTTAGGCGAGCAGAGTGTCACATGAAGAGGTCAAAGGAAAGAGCTACGAAGCACGCTGCCTTTCCTAGCAAACCCCTCCATGTTTACAAAACAACTGCTAGGTCAGAAGCACAGCGACCACCTCACCGCCTTTGAAGAGGAGATAGACAATCTCCATCTCACCTACAGTGATGTAGCACGGGAGGAAGACCTAGGAAGATCACCCCCCATGGACCTACCACTGACTTTAACCCCAAGGAACCCAGTTGGAAGGAAATCCAAACTGTACTCAAGGCTGCTAGGACCAGCTCAGCGCCAGGACCAAATAGTGTGCCTTACCGTACAAGAGGTGCCCCAAGCTCGCATACCGGCTGTGGAAAATCCTGGGGGCAATCTGGAGGAGGGGAAAGGTCGCCCAACAGTGGAGATTCATAGGAGTGTGGGTACCGAAGAAGAGAGGTCAACCAGCACTGAGCAGTTTAGGACCATCTCCCTGCTCAACGTTGAGGTAAAACTATTCTTTGTATATTGTCTCCTGCCGACTTCTGAAGAATGGGCGATGGGCTGAGGCAATACATCAACGATGGCCGACCTGGTTACTGTTTGTTATTGTTTGTCAAAGTGACTTTGGATGAGTAACGTCGATTGCAGACTACTCTGAGAAATCATTTGACCTTGCAATACAATCTACTGCTGCCAATCTACTGTTGGTTTGTTGTATGACTTTGATGATTTAACATATTAATACATCTTAACAGAGCAGAGCAGACTGGAGCTCAAGATCTGAGCCTGGAGACCTGGAGATCTCGCAGAGATCTACAAGCTCCATCCTGCTTGGTGTGCAGTTCATATATGTGGATTTAATGGTTTTAAGTCATAAATTTGTATCAGTGTTGGTATGAATAGTTTTTGAATGCAGAAAAAATGTCTTTGTACAAATTTAGGGACAGAAACTGGACCTGAATCCACAGAAACAACCAGCTGATCCATCAAGAGCTCCATCAGAATAATTACACCTGGAGTTGAAATAAGATCATCAGTCAAGTTTATTTATGAAGACAAAAATCACACATCCAATCTGGATGAGACCAAACGGGTCTCAACATCAGCCGTGAACTGTAAAATG
>CP136876.1:14781109-14918609 GCA_033000465.1 Sciaenops ocellatus | reverse complement strand
GTTCTGACCAGCAACATCTCTCTCTGGTTTGAGAGCTGCAGCGCTGCAGAGGGTGGTGAGGTTAGCTGGATGAGCTGTTGGCCACAAAAGATGCATGTCAAGAGCTAAAGGCGCCATCAGAGACTCCACCCACCCCGGCCACAGTCTGTGAGGCTTCAGAACAGCTTCTACCCCACCGCCATCAGACGACTGAACTCAGAATCAAACTAATCACACTAATTCTCAGATCAGACTTGTTTAATGATGATTTAAGATGTCGTCTCGTTCGACACCTCTTCATCTCTCTTCTCTCGTCGTCATCAAAAACTTAATTTATCTAAAGTTACGGCTGAAAACTAAAAGGTTCACTTCCTGTTTGAACACGTTTGTCTCGTCCTGATGTGACTAAAATAACAAACACAATACTTTCACAATAAAATGTTTTTAATTCATGATTCACATTTTGAACAAACGTTGAGCAGAGTGACTGAACACTGAATACAGACAGAACTAAATCAACGTGAGGGCGAACGCTAAACTGGGTTGTTGATGTACGGAGACGCCCTGCAGACGCTGATGTAGCTGACGTAGCTGATGTAGCTGATGTGACTGACGTCCTGTGGACTAAAATAAATGGTGTCAGGCTTCTTCAGGGTCTGTGTCACAGTTTGAAGTCCTCAGCTTCATTTTTTACTTGCACTGCTCTGTGCAGCACACTTGTGTTTTTTAAAGACATGAAGCTGAGTGAATCTTCTGTCGCACGCTGAGCAGCTGAACGGTTTCTCTCCGGTGTGGATTCTCGTGTGTCGCGTCAGATTTCCCCGATCTCGAAATCCTTTCCCACAGACAGAGCAGCTGAACGGTTTCTCCCCGGTGTGGACGGTCACGTGACGCCTCAGAGTTCCTTTATCCCGAAACACTTTATCGCACACCGAGCAGCTGAACGGCTTCTCGCCCGTGTGGACGCTCAGGTGTTGTGTCAGGTGTTCCTTCCGTGTGAACGTTTTCCCGCAGTCTGAGCAGCTGAAAGGTTTTTCTCCGGCATGCTTCCTCATGTGTGTGGAGAAACTGCTCCTGAAACTGAAGCTAGCTTTACATACTGAGCAGGTGAACGGTTTCTCACCTGTGTGGACTCTTAGGTGTGTGTTCAAACCTGAACTATGAGCAAACTTCCTGTCACAGAAAGGGCAGCTGAAGGGTTTCTCTCCCGTGTGGACTCTCATGTGCTCGACAACATTTCCTCTCTGCTGAAACGTTTTCTTACAAACTGAACAGCTGAAGCGTTTTCCCTCCGAGTGTAGCCTCATGTGAGACGTTAACGAGTCTTTCCGAGAGTAACTGCTGCCACAAATCGAGCATTTAAATGGTTTCACTCCTGTTTTGACTCCATTGGGTCCAGTGTTAGAGTCCAGATCAGGTTCTTCATTGTTCTGCAGAGACTTCAGACGTGACTGAGTTTCTCTGGTGTCCTCCCAATCCCAACTGTCATCACTCTCAGGTTCAGAGCTGTGCAACGTCTTAACATCTATATCTGGTTGTAAATGTTGATCTGAGTCTCTGTCTGGTTCTGGTCCTCCACAGTCCTCTCCACCAGCTTCTGATTTCATGTCTTCAGTTTGTCTCTGATGAAGCTGTGAGGACTGAGGTTTCTCTTCATCTTCTTCTTCTTCTTCACTCTTCACAGCGACAGGAAAGAACGTGAACTTGATATCAGCCTCGTCCAGGCCTTGAAGCTGCTCTCTGCTGGTCCAGAAGTCCTCCTGTTCTTCTTTAATGTGTCGGGGGTCTGGTGGGTCCTCCTGATTGGTCCAGACCTCCTCTTGTTCTTCTTTAATGTGTGGGAGTTCTGGAAGGTTCTCCTGGTCCAGACTGAGGGGATCATCTTCTTCTTTGGTCGCCACCAGCTGCTGTACGTCTGTGGAGAAACATGAAACACAGACATGTTTTAGAAAACTTTTAATGTGATCAGCTGATCTTCTCTCTCTATAAACTCAGACTTGTCGGGGTATGTTAAAGGTGCAGTGTGTCAGATTTTGGGCCTTTACTTTCATAATAAGGCAGACATGGAATATAATGTTCATAACTATGTTTTGTTTGTGTTAAAAATTCTCCTTTTATATCTACAGTGGCTGTTATTGAATGTGAATGTGAAGATGTGAAGGAGAGGTGATAAGGAAAGATGTGAAGGAGAGGTGATAAGGAAACATGTTAAGGAGAGGTGATAAGGAGTTAGGAGAAGACGACCGCTCTTACACTAGACTACGTCATGATGTGACGGTGAATGTTATTGACGTGATCTGTGGTAAAACTACAAAGTCCAGAAGATGGACTACAAAACGCTCATCTGAGATACTTCCTAGATCCTCCCCGTGCGCTCTGACCGTGTTGTTTCATGCAGGAAATATAAACGTGGACAACCCGGTGAAAAATGTGACGTCATCATCAACGTCAGAGTTCAAATAATAAATGAATATTGTCCACCTGTCACAGAAGTCACATGACGTGTTTGTTACGCTGGTATGGTCGCTCACCCTCCTGTCCACTCATATAGAAACATATCAGCAAGTTATGGCAAAGATATATGATTAATCAGCAACGGTAACTTCATGATGATCTGCAGGACGCTGGATGTCACAGTTACAAACAGTTTGAACGGGACGACATCACCTCCTTTCCTTTCCTAAAGGATGCTCCGTGTATCCTATGCTGAAGGAGACAATAAAGGAAGCATTGAAGCTCCTTTCCTTCACAGTTAGAGGATTCAAACAGCTCTTATCATGACGGACACGTTAACGCTTCAGTGAGGAACCTTCATGAGACAAACTGACTGTTGGACCGCAGCAGAACGTTCAAACATGAAGTGACCCTTTAAAACGTTGTTAGATTAATAAATAAACTACAGTGTGTAAAATGATGCACGTTACAGACTACATGCACATCATTCATGTTCGATGTGTGTTTACGTTGTCAGTGAACACACAAACTCCAGACCATCAGTCAGCAGCTTCATGTCTGATCTGATGACGTCATCACATCTTTAATTATAATAATAATGCAGTAAACAGTCAAACAGCTGACAGTAAACAGTCAAACAGCTGACAGTAAACAGTCAAACAGCTGACAGTAAACAGTCAAACAGCTGACAGTAAACAGTCAAACAGCTGACAGCAAACAGTCAAACAGCTGACAGCAAACAGTCAAACAGCTGACAGTAAACAGTCAAACAGCTGACAGTAAACAGTCAAACAGCTGACAGTAAACAGTCAAACAGCTGACAGTAAACAGTCAAACAGCTGACAGTAAACAGTCAAACAGCTGACAGTAAACAGTCAAACAGCTGACAGTAAACAGTCAAACAGCTGACAGTAAACAGTCAAACAGCTGACAGTAAAGAGTTAAACAGCTGACAAACAGCTGACAGTAAAGAGTTAAACAGCTGACAGTAAAGAGTTAAACAGCTGACAAACAGCTGACAGTAAACAGTCAAACAGCTGACAGTAAAGAGTTAAACAGCTGACAAACAGCTGACAGTAAACAGTCTAACCTGCTTCAGGCTTCAGATCAGCTTCCTGTAGTTTGTGAGACATTTGGACTGATTCACACAAACTGACGTCCAGCAGGCTACTTCCTGTTAGCACGCTGAGCTAACTTCCTTAGCTTGTAGCTCATGTTGAGATAAAGCGATCAGCTGTTTCTACGTCACAAACACTCTTTGAAATAAAGCCATCAGCTGTTTCTACGTCACAAACACTCTTTGAAGTAAAGGGATCAGCTGTTTCTACGTCACAAACACACTGTGTCTGTCCGAGCTCCTCCGTTAGCCGTTAGCAAGCTGCGCTAGCTGCAGTTACCTCACACACAGACTTCCGCCGGCCGGTCGGCTAACTTCCGGTTTAGCCATCAGCTAACTTGGACGTTGATTTAATCTGCGGCTCTTCTGAACTTAATAAATTTTATAAACATTATCTGACCGACCGGATCACATTCTGACTCATTTCGCGCAATTTCTGACATTTAAATTTAATTATTCGCCGTTTTAGCGCCGCTCCTGTCTCAGTGTATTAACACAATTTGGCCACTGCGTCACATCCTGGCGCTGTCTGTGTTTACCAGCCGCCATTAAACGCCACGAAGAAGAAGGAGACCCGTCACTGTCCTGGTCCCTTATAAACAGCAGCGCCCCCTGCGACCGAAACGAGAACTGCAGTCAAAGTTTTATTCACGTTCAACACCTGAACGTGGAAATAAAAAACAGTTCCAGCTTTAATAAAGTTAATAAAGACTCTTTAAACAGACTCAATACTGTTTAAAAGTCAAATTTAAATGTTTAAAAGTTGTTTTCATGTTTTACAGCATGCTGAATATTATGAATGAACTCGACGGAATCGGACACATTATCTGCATCATAAATATTTAATGTTAAATTTAAACAATATCAGATTTCATCAACACAGAAAGAAAAAACAGTTATTTTCAGGTAGAAATGTGTCAGGATTTAATTTACTGAACAGAGTTTAAAAAGCCTTTATAAACTTTATTAGACCTTTAATAAACCTGGTCCAGGACTCTGCTGGTCCAGGACTCTGCTGGTCCAGACTTCAGACAGGTTCAAACAGTAAATCTGTTTATTTGGTCACTCTTGTGTCAACATTTAGTTTCCATGATGAATATTTACAATCAACAGAAATTATTATTGCTCCATAAACCTAAATCTGGTTTAGTCAGCTACTAGTCCCAGAGTGTATTGCTGCAGGAAACATTCAATCACAGAGCAGCGTCACACTGTGGGAGCCTTCAGTTTCTCTCCTCAGCAGCGTGGAGGATGGCGGTGGCACTCTCCTTTGCTTCCTGCAGCAACGCCGATGCTCTCAACTGAGTCTGCAGCACAAAACAACGACAGAACCACAAACTGGTCAGAACCGGGTTCATTTACCTCGATGCAGGACGGGAAACACAGGAAGAAGGGGAGCGTCTCAATTCAAGCCCTCTAGAACACCTCATGGTTCCTCGTGGTTCCTATCGTCTCCAGAACCAGAACTGGGAGCCCTTCAGCTCCCAGTTCTGGTTCTAACTGGATTGAAAGTTTGTCTCTAGGTCGGCCACAGCAGCGACGTGTTCTTCACATCATGATTCATGACTCAGATTAAAGAGCACGTGAGTGAACTTACAGCCGTCTTGAAGGCGTCGTCCGTGATGTCTTTGAGGTTGATGGTGACGTTGTAATACGCGCCGAAAACAGCCGTCTCCAAAGCTTTAGCTGCCACCTGAAACACAAAGAGCAGGTGTGACGACGCGCCTTCTTCTTGTTTGAATAAAAACTGAATCTGTGTTTGTGTCACCTGAGCGTCGGACTTGCAAGCGATGTTTCCGTAGGCGACCATTTCTTTAAGGTACGGCCAGAGGACGCTGATCCTCTCAGCCAGAGCGAGAGGGACACCCACCGCCCGCTGCAGACCCTCCTGCATCGCAGCCTGTCGCCTGTCAGACAAGAGTCAGGGTTAATGTAAGATCTCTAAACTCTGTCTGACTCTGGTCAGAAATGTTTGTCACCTTTTGATTTCCTCTGCTGAGTTTTTTGGCATCTTCAGCGCCGCCTGCAACAGAAAGAGAAAGACAGACCTTCATTCACCGGCTCGAGATCATTAGAATTATTCCCAAACTCTGAACCGGCGGTCAGCAGGTCTCAGAGCATCCTGCTCACCATGTAGCTGTTGAAGGCGGACGAGTCGGCGTCCACCATGAGCAGCAGCTCGTTCATGGCCTGATGAAACGGAGGAATCAGCCTCCTCATCACCCGGTCCAGGTTCTCAAACTGCCTCTTCCCATACGTCATCTGACCCACCATGGCGCCCAACGCCGCCCCCTGCAGCACGTGGAAGTCATGACAGACGTGTTCACATTTCAACATGTTGGACTTCCTGTAGATCACACGTATTTGTTCATACCAGAGCAGCGATGGCAGCAGAAACAGATCCTCCGCCAGGCGCTGCCGTCCGAGCTCCGACACTCCAGACAAACTGCTGCAGAGACAAAGACACGAGCCTGCTGTCCTCCTGTGACCTCACCATGTACCTGCACAGGTGAGCATGAAATATGAGTATGTCGTATGAACTATGAACTGTATGAACTGTATGAACTGAAGGATGAACTCACTCGATGATTCTCTCCTTCGGGTTGAATGGACCGAGAGAGTCAAGGCCGAGTTTGCTGATCACCTGAAGACAAACAGAGAGACGTCACGTCAGGTTGTCTCCGAACCACTCGAGTTATTTTAATGTAACAACTGATATCTGACCAGCCGGACTTTGTGCTCCTCCTCCATGACGAACAGGCGGTCTCTGTGGATGTAGAAGTCAGCAGCGTCCAGCAGCGCCTTCAGAGGGATCAGACCGACGATCTGAGAGCCGACCACGGGCAGCTTAAGGTCCTGAACAGGAAGACGATGACGCGACCAACATGAGATCAGTTAGTTATTCAAACACGTTAGCATGTGGCTAAGCTAATATCATAGCTTGTGACCTCTGACCTCAGCAACCCTGCAGATCTCCTCGTACACAGTGTGGAGGGGGGTCAGCTCGTAGTCCAGGATGTTGGTGGACACCTGAGCGATGTTGGCCTCGTCCAGGTACCAGCCCATGCCCTGCACCTTCTGCAGCAGCCCGGGCTGCTCCGATACAAACAGAGGTCACTAAAGGTCACAGGTTGTCTCTCAACACATTTAAATCCTGATGATCCAATAAAAGACGCAAATATTTGAATTAGCCGCGAGTTTAATCCCGCCATGTGACCTCACCTGGTCTTTGCCGCGGCCCTGCTCCCTGACGTCCAGAGCGATGCGATGAGCCTGTTCTTTGGTGCTGATCAGGTTCACGTTGTACGCAATCAGGAATTTTCGCGCGCCGGTTACCGTGGCGCCCCATGACGGTATGAACGAGGCGGGGCCGAAGTCAGGCGCCCAATCATCACGCTTCAACTAGAGGTGAAAAAAACAAACAAAAAATACATTTTCATTTTAGTTTTTCTAGGACTTTTATTTTGACATTGCTGATGTTTGATTGGCTGTCGGAGTCTCACCTTCTCAGGTAAAGCTTCGTACTCTCCGGCACGGACGGATGGAAGACTTTTCCTTGTTTCTATCCGTGCTGCTTCTCCGTAAAGATACACTGTGGATGGAGTCAATGATTAGCCATGATGCTAACGAGAGACATGTTAATGTTTTTTTGTAACTTCCTGGTGTTGGTGATGAGTCTCACCGGGGACGTGCAGCATTTCAGAGAGTTTCTGTCCGAACGTGTTGGCGCACTTGACGCAGTCGTCCATGGAGACGTTCTGGACGGGGATGAAGGGACAAACGTCCAGTGCTCCGGTCCGAGGATGCTCACCTGAACAGGTAACGCACACATTAGGTATTTCCTCCTGTACAACACTGAGCTGCTGCTGTGGTAGCCTTGCTGACCTGAGTGTTTGCTCATGTCGATGAGGCTGAAGGCCTGCCGAGCAGCATTCAGTGCTCCCTCCACCACGGCCTCCGGAGAGCCCACGAAGGTGTAGACAGTCCGGTTGGTGGAGGCTCCGGGGTCGACGTCCAGCAGGCTGCAGCCGGAGGTGCCGGATATGGCTGCAGAGATGGCATCGATCACCTGAAACACACGAACATGAACCTCTTCTGAGAAATCACTGAGCTGAAATATTTCAGTAAGTGAACCTTTAGTGTCTGACTCAACATAAAGTTATTCTAAGAAACTTTAGAGACAAACCTCTTTGTTTCGACCCTCAGAGAAGTTTGGGACACACTCCACCAGCCGAGCCATGGCAGCGTCTGCAGACTGAAGAGTTCAGACTCTGCAGGTCGACTTCAGCCCCTCCAAAAAACACTGACCCCCTCACATGTTTCCACAGCGGGAGGCCTCTGGGTTGAATCATTAACAGATCTGTATGTAGGTCAGCTGACAATGATTACCACGCTCTGCGCAAACACTGCACAGCTCTGTTGCAGTGCCCTCACAGCGTCCCCTACAGGAGAGGAGAGGACCTGTCCTAGTCTGATTTATCAACACTGATGAAGGAACAAAGCTCATGGACGGATTCATCAGGTGTATCTTGTTTGTCTCTAAAACACCCTCTGACCTCTCTGTCTCCATCAAAAAGATTTAAGCATCAAACCTGAAGAAACTCTGATTTTAACGATAGTGAAGTCACGGTTAAATAAGTTACATCACATAAAGACAGTCGACAGTTAATCAGTGATCAGCTGATATCTGACAGCTGATTGGTTCAGAGGGAAACTTTGTTGACTTAAGAGGGCCAACACTGAAAGATCATAAACAATCAGCCTCGGCATTCGTTATCCGGATCAACCTTTAACAGCCAAACATCAAACGAGGTCAACAACACGAGACACAGCAGCTGCTGACCGCCGGGCCTGAAACCTCCTCTTCTTCTCTGTGGTCCAAACACTGACACTCCCCCAGTGCTATGAGCTCACAGAGCTAACAGCAGCTAACAAACTGAGCTAACAGCAGCTAACAAACTCAGCTAACAAACTGAGCTAACAGCAGCTAACAGCTGCTAACAAACTCAGCTAACAAACTGAGCTAACAGCAGCTAACAAACTCAGCTAACAAACTGAGCTAACAGCAGCTAACAAACTCAGCTAACAAACTGAGCTAACAGTAGCTAACAAACTCAACTAACAAACTGTGCTAACATTAGTGTGATTTTTATTGGTGTGTGTTTTGACTCTGACTGTTTCCTTTTTGGAGATCGATGATGATGATGAAGATGATGTTTTCCAAACCAAACTAATAAAAGTGAACCAAAGCTGCAGATTTATGAGTCAAAAGGAATTTTATCATTTGATGTTCGGACTCCATGATTTGTGGCTTTCGTCTGGTTTCCCTCCAATCATCCAAGATTCAAAGATCAGAGATTCATTCTTATATCATGGGATTACAGATGATTGAAGAATAAAATAAAAAGAATAAAAACTAAATATACTTCAGCCGAAGAATAAACTTTGACTCCAGATGAAGACGTAATGTGAGAGCCGTGTGATTGTTTTACGATGTTGATGAAGAACTTTGAGCTGCTGTTGACTTTTATGATTTCATTATCTGCTTTTTATGATGAACAGGAATTCAACATGAGCTCGACAGCAGACCACAACATGAGCGCACTCAGTGAAGTGGACTGGTTTCAGATCTGCAGACGCTAATCAACATGGATTCATTGTTCTTCTTCACGTTGGGTAAGAAACTTTGTTTCATCTGATGACACCACAGTTAATCTTCTTCATCATGCGTCTCCTTAACGAGCTCCTCATTTCACTGTTTTGTCGTTATCGTGTGTTCAATACTTAAATCAGTCTCCAGGACTCGGCTCCTCTGGACTGGACACTGGACTGATTGTTGTTTAGAGGCCTCACCACATTAGTACGAATAAATTAACATGTCAGAAATATGAGAAACATTTGCTGCTTCATCATCGTTAAACATTTTATAATGCAGTAAGTAAAGTTCACGTCAGTCCAACACTGAAACTCTGATTGGGTGGAAGTTCTCCTCATCAACAGGAGGCTGTAGACTCAGGTGTAGGCCGAGGTGTAGGCTCCAGCGTAGGCTCTGGCGTAGGCTCCGGCGTAGGCTCCGGCGTAGACTCCGGCGTAGACTCTGGTTTAGACTCGGGTGTAGACTCGGGTGTAGTGTTGTCACGATACCAACATTTTGGTATCAGTATCGGTACCAACATGTATTTCGATACTTTTCAATACTTTTCGATACTTTTTCAAATAAAAAGAGAACACAAAAATGCCATTACTGACTTTATTTCAAGAAGTGAAAAAAATCACTGTGATAATATAATATAATATAATATAATATAATATAATATAATATAATATAAATAGGCTATTTTTTTTTTCCAGAGCTACTTTTGTGGAGAGGGAAGGGGGGTGGCGTTACTTGCTTCTAGCACTGCATGTGGCTTTTTTTCATGGGTATATTTATTACCTGTCGTTCCCTGAATTCAGCGTGCAGGTCTGAGTGCTTATCCTTCAGGTGTTTAGCTAGGTTTGAGGTGTTCCCACCCTTAGCCAAGCACGTTTTAAAACATTGTTTGCACAATGGTGCATCAATGTTAATAGCTTCGCCATGCTCGTTTGTTTGTAGACCGAAGAAATGCCATATTGCACTTCGCGCCCCTGGTTTGTCTACAAGTTGGGGCATGGTGACCGTTCCAGCAGCCATTCTCCTCTCTAGCGCTCTTCCTCTTTTTTCCTCTCCCCGAGCTCCGGCTTGCTCCTCTCAGCTCGAGTTATAACGCGGTGACGTCACGCGGCGACGTCGCCGCTGCTGCCGGCTGCGTTGCAAGTACCGGTCCCATCCAAATGCTGTATAGTACCGTTTTAAATGCCTCAGTACCCCGGTAACAATTTAGTACCGGTATACCGAACAACCCTACTTGGGTGTAGACTCAGGTGTAGGCTCAGGTGTAGACTCAGGTGTAGACTCAGGTTTGGAGGGTGTAGACTCGGGTGTAGACTCAGGTGTAGGCTCAGTTGTAGACTCAGGTTTGGAGGGTGTAGACTCGGGTGTAGACTCAGGTGTAGGCTCAGGTGTAGACTTAGGTGTAGACTCAGGTTTGGAGGGTGTAGACTCGGGTGTAAACTCAGGTGTAGGCTCAGGTGTAGACTCAGGTGTAGACTCAGGTTTGGAGGGTGTAGACTCGGGTGTAGACTCAGGTGTAGGCTCAGGTGTAGACTAAGGTGTAGACTCAGGTTTGGAGGGTGTAGACTCGGGTGTAGACTCAGGTGTAGGCTCAGGTGTAGACTTAGGTGTAGACTCAGGTTTGGAGGGTGTAGACTCGGGTGTAGACTCAGGTGTAGGCTCAGGTGTAGACTCAGGTGTAGACTCAGGTTTGGAGGGTGTAGACTCAGGTGTAGGCTCAGGTGTAGGCTCAGGTGTTGACTCAGGTGTAGACTCAGGTTTGGAGGGTGTAGACTCGGGTGTAGGCTCAGGTGTAGGCTCAGGTGTAGGCTCAGGTGTAGAGGCTGTTTTTAAAGTTGGTGTGAGCACACAAAACAAACCATTGTAATAAATTGTGTCCTCACAGCTGTTCCTTTAGTGACCTCTATGATGGGAGCACAGTCCAACACAACAATGTCAACAGCATCAAATATCAACGGCACCACCACCACCGCAACAACCGCCACCACCACCACCATCACCACCGCCACAAACGCCGCCACCACCACAACCACCACCACCACCGCTGCCGGGTTTCCAATATCTGCCGCCACCACCTCCACCATTCCTGTTCCTACTGCTGTTCCTTTTACCACGACTACTGACCAAACCACTTCCACTTACTACCCAAACACTGCTACGACTACCACCACCGCCGGCACCACCATTCCTGTTCCTACTACTGATCCTCCTACAAATACTACTACTCCTACTGTTCCTCCTACAAATACTACTACTACTCCTATTGATCCTCCTACTACTCCTCCTACTGATCCTCCTACAAATACCACTATTCCTACTCCTACTGTTCCTCCCACAAATACTACTACTACTCCTTCTATTGATCCTCCTACTACTCCTTCTACTGATCCTCCTACAAATACTACTACTCCTACTGATCCTCCTACAAATACTACTACTCCTACTGTTCCTCCTACAAATACTACTACTACTCCTATTGATCCTCCTACTACTCCTTCTACTGATCCTCCTACTACCCCTCCTACTGATCCTCCTACAAATACCACTATTCCTACTCCTACTGTTCCTCCCACAAATACTACTACTACTCCTTCTATTGATCCTCCTACCACGGCTTCTACTGATCCTCCTACTACTCCTTCTACTGTTCCTCCTACAAATACTACACCTTCTACTGATCCTCCTACAAATACCACTACTCCTACTCCTACTGTTCCTCCCACAAATACTACTACTACTCCTTCTATTGATCCTCCTACTGATCCTTCTACTGATCCTCCTACAAATACTACTACTCCTACTGTTCCTCCTACAAATACTACTACTCCTCCTCCTACTGATCCTCCTGCAAATACTACTAGTCCTCCTCCTACTGATCCTCCTACAAATACTACTACTCCTCCTTCTACTGTTCCTCCTACAAATACTACTACTACTCCTTCTACTGATCCTCCTACTACTCCTTCTACTGTTCCTCCTACAAATACTACTATTCCTCCTTCTATTGATCCTCCTACTACTCCTTCTACTGATCCTCCTACTACTACTTCTACTGTTCCTCCTACAAATACTACTCCTTCTACTGATCCTCCTACAAATACCACTACTCCTACTCCTACTGTTCCTCCCACAAATACTACTACTACTCTTTCTACTGATCCTCCTACAAATACTACTACTCCTACTGTTCCTCCTACAAATACTACTACTACTCCTATTGATCCTCCTACTACTCCTTCTACTGATCCTCCTACAAATACTACTACTCCTACTGTTCCTCCTACAAATACTACTACTACTCCTATTGATCCTCCTACTACTCCTTCTACTGATCCTCCTACTACCCCTCCTACTGATCCTCCTACAAATACCACTATTCCTACTCCTACTGTTCCTCCCACAAATACTACTACTACTCCTTCTATTGATCCTCCTACCACGGCTTCTACTGATCCTCCTACTACTCCTTCTACTGTTCCTCCTACAAATACTACGCCTTCTACTGATCCTCCTACAAATACCACTACTCCTACTCCTACTGTTCCTCCCACAAATACTACTACTACTCCTTCTATTGATCCTCCTACTGATCCTTCTACTGATCCTCCTACAAATACTACTACTCCTACTGTTCCTCCTACAAATACTACTACTCCTCCTCCTACTGATCCTCCTGCAAATACTACTAGTCCTCCTCCTACTGATCCTCCTACAAATACTACTACTCCTCCTTCTACTGTTCCTCCTACAAATACTACTACTACTCCCTCTACTGATCCTCCTACTACTCCTTCTACTGTTCCTCCTACAAATACTACTATTCCTCCTTCTATTGATCCTCCTACTACTCCTTCTACTGATCCTCCTACTACTACTTCTACTGTTCCTCCTACAAATACTACTCCTTCTACTGATCCTCCTACAAATACCACTACTCCTACTCCTACTGTTCCTCCCACAAATACTACTACTACTCTTTCTACTGATCCTCCTACAAATACTACTACTCCTACTGTTCCTCCTACAAATACTACTACTACTCCTATTGATCCTCCTACTACTCCTTCTACTGATCCTCCTACTACTCCTACTCCTACTGTTCCTCCTACTACTCCTTCTACCGATCCTCCTACTACTCCTCCTACAAATACTACTACTCCTCCTCCTACTGATCTTCCTACAAATACTCCTCCTCCTCCTCCTACTGTTCCTCCTACTACTCCTTCTACTGATCCTCCTCCTACTGATCCTCCTACAAATACTACTACTCCTCCTACTGATCCTCCTAATACTCCTTCTACTGTTCCTCCAACTACTACTCCTACTGATCCTCCTACTACAAGTCCTCTTCCTACTGTTCCTTCTCCTACTGCTCCTATTGATCCTTCTACCACTCCTCCTCCCACTCCTCCTACCACTCCTCCTACCACTCCTCCTCCTTTGGTTTGTCATAATAATGGGACGTTACAGCATGGTGTTTGTATCTGTCCTGATGAATGGGCTGGAGAGACTTGCTCTAAAGGTACGTCTGCTGTAACAGAGTCTGATTCTGCATGATAGATAGATAGATAGATAGATAGATAGATAGATAGATAGATAGATAGATAGATAGATAGATAGATAGATAGATAGATAGATAGATAGATAGATGACTTTATTCATCCCCGAAGGGAAATAGGACAAGGACACTTAAAAAACACAAGATACATAGGTAGATAAGGTGCAGTGGCAAGATGATGTAATAGTACTGATGATATGATGATAATGTTATTGTAAATAACAGTATATAATAATAGTAGAGTATATATAGTATATAATAATAATAATAATAATAATAATAATAATAATAATAATATAATAATAATGGCAGCAACAGTATATAATAATAATAATAATAATAATAATAATAATAATAATAATATAACACATAGAAATGTGTCATATTTAGCCTGTGCAAGGTGTGCATATATACATAACAGCAATATATAATATGTAATATGTACACATGTATAAATATGTGTGTATATACACAAGATATAATATAATATGATATATAGTAGTATATAGTATATGGTATATGTATAATAATATAATATATGCATAATAAATACTTGACTATACAAGATATACACATTATAGATAATGTAATATGAATATAAAAATATGTAAACAGCATGTGCAAAAAGATAAGAATATTGTATAAATATGATATATATCAATATGGTTTATATTAACACATATCACATATGATGTGAAGTATATGTTCCAGTATTTGGAGCGGAGTGTTGTACAGGGTACACAGTGCAAATATTTCCTGTATCGTTCCTTAGAGCAGCTGGTTGAATGAGTCTGTTGCTGAAGCTGCTCTTTAGTTTGTCCAGTGTTTTGTGGAGGAGGTGAGAGGGATTGTCCATGATTGCCAGCAGTTTTGCCAGCACCACCTCCTCCACCACCTCCTCCAAGGTGACAAGCTTAGAGCCAACAACAGACTCTGCTTTCTGATCAGTTTGTTCAGTCTGTTGGCGTCCTTTGCCTTGATGCCTACTCCCCAGGACACCGCAGCAAAGAAGACGGTGCTCGCCACAACAGACTGATAGAACATCTGCAGCATCTTGTTGCAGACGTTAAAGGACCTGAGCCTCCTCAGGAAGTAAAGCCGGCTCAGGCCCTTCTCGTAGATGGCCTCTGTGTTGGTGGACCAGTCCAGATTATTGTCCAGTGTGACACCCAGGTACCTGTACGCTGGTACCATCTCCACATCTGTCCCACTGATGCAGACAGGAGAGGGCAGGGGCTTGTTCCTCCTGAAGTCCACCACCATCTCCTTCGTCTTCGTCACGTTCAGCTGTAGGTGGTTCTCCCCACACCACTTCACAAAGCGGTCGACCAGGTCCCTGTACTCAGCCTCCCTCCCGCCCTCAACACACCCCACAATGGTCTGAGGTGTGCCAGGTCCAGTCGCTCCATGACCTTCATGATGTGAGAGGTTAGTGCCATCGGCTTGTAGTCCTCCAGTGCAGCAGGACGTCCTCTTTTGGGCACTGGGACCAGGCAGGATGTTTTCCAGAGCACTGGCACTCTCTGAAGGTGTAGGCTCAGGTTGAAGAGGTGCTGGAGAACTCCACAGAGCTGGCTGGAACATGCCTTCAACACACGAGGGCTGATGCGGTCCGGTCCAGCAGCTTTCCTCTGTTTGAGCCTCTCCAGCTCTCTCCTCACCTGCTGGCTGTGATGTGGAGTCCAGACTGGGGGGTGGGGGATGTGGCAAGGTCTGAGGTGGATGTCAGCACAACTCGTTCGCACGTCGTTCATTCCCCTCAGCTGCTCCCCCACCTCTCCTCTGGAAGCCGGTGATCTCTCTCATCCCGCTCTAGACGTCCCTGGTGTTGTTGTCCTCCAGTTTGTGCTCCAGTTTTCTTCTGTAGATGTCCTTGCTCTCTCTGATGCTGTGTTTGAGCTCCCTTTGTACCCGTTTGAGTTCTGCTCTGTCCCCTGATCTAAAGGCCCTCTTCTTCTCGGTTTGTTGTTTGGGTAGCAGCGGACCTCTTTAGTGGGGATGGGAGTGTTGTCTATGCAGAACCCAATGTACTCAGAGACACAGTCAGTCAGGCCATCAATGTCCTCACCATGTGGCTCATACAGAGCATCCCAGTCTGTGGCCTCCAACGCTCCACGCAGTGTTTCCACGGCCTCAGGAGACCATTTCCTCACTGTCCTCACTGTGACTGGGTGCTGCTGAACCACAGGCTTGTATGATGGTGAGAGCAGGACTAGGTTGTGGTCTGACCTGCCCAGTGGTGGCAGGGCAGTGGAGCCGTACGCATCCTTAACATTTGCGTACAGCAAGTCCAAAGTCTTTTTCCCGGGTGGCACATTTGACAAACTGGTGGATGGTTGGGAGTGTGGATGAGAGAGAAACATGGTTGAAGTCACCTGTGATGATGATGAAGGTCCTAGGGTGTTTTGTTTGAAGTCCTGCAGTCACAGTGTGGATGACGTCACACGCTGCTTCTGCTTTTCCAGATGGGGGAATGTAAACAGTGATGGTGATGACACTGGTAAACTCCCTCGGTAAATAATACGGATGAAGTCCGACGGCGATGTTCGCTCGATGTCCGGGCTGCAGACACGCTCTTTAACAGAGACGTGCCCGGGGTGACACCACCTGTTGTTCATGAGCACGGCGAGTCCCCCTCCTTTCTTCTTGCCGGTCGCGGTGGTGTCTCTGTCAGCTCGGACCGTCTGGAAGCCGGGAATGGTGACGTTGGAGTCCAGTATCTGCTCGTGCATCCACATTTCCGTGAAGCACATGATACTGGACTCCCTGTACTCCCTCTGTGCCCTGGCGAGCGCTTCCAGTTCGTCCACTTTATTTGCCAATGACCTCACATTTCCAGTGATGACTGCAGGGATGTAGGGCTTGAACTTTCTCTTCATCATCCTCTGTTTAAGCCCCGCTCTGCAGCCTCGCCGTCTCCTCTTTAGCTCCTCCGGTATGGTGGGTCTCTCTCCGGCCAAGAGGGTCGGGTGCCTCAGGGCCATCAGCTGGTCGCGGGTGTAAACAATGCTGGCGGTGTTGCAGGCATGGCTCCCAGTGATCCGGAGAGACCCAAGTACAATTAAAAGTAGTAAAAAGTGTCCAATCCGTTGGAAAAGCATCTTGCCGTTGTGCGGTGTGAAGATGCGCAGGACAGTGCAAAAATAAAGATAAAAAACAAACAACAAACGCAATAAAAACACAAAAAAACAACAGTAATACCCGGAGCTACTACAACAGGCACCCGTTAGGATGGCACCATCTTGGTACGCTGATATAAGACATATATAACATATTATACATATAGTATACATATATAAATGGTCCAATGATCCACTTCATACCAGATCATATGACAGTTATATATAGTTATATATACTCTGTCAAACCAGCTGTGACAGAGCTTTGAGTGAATGGATGGGGGAAGCTTATCTTAGCTCGTAGCTTTACTGTGTCACCATCATGTTTTATTGTCCTGTTCATAAAACAGCTTCAGACTTCTTGTTTACTTCATTTTAATTTTTTATTAAACCCAGAAAATTTCTGCAAAAAAGAATTCATGTTGAATGAATTCAATTTCCCACGCACGCCCATCGGGTGGTTTGCATATTCTGAAAATGTCTGTGATCACACAACGAGTAACGGTAAGTTTCTATCAACTGTTCATCCATCAACATATCAGTCCACTTACTGCCTTCTCCATCCACCTTTCAAACTAACATCCACCCTCTCCATCCAGCTGGTAAACCACGGGCTTCCACCAGATGTTCCATCATAGACGAATCACCACGTTTCAATAGTCCACATGTCTTCCAGTGTGACCAGACGCTGAGCGACATACAACAAAATGTAAGAGTTACCATGTTTCCTAACACAAACTGAAGAACGTCCAGGTCCAGTTTGATCATTTTTTAGTTTTGGTGATGATGTTTGAATGTCTTTCTGTCTCAGCTCACCAGCCCGGCTGATTTAGAGTCGCTGGCGACCAGCACTCAGATCCTGACGTCCAAACCTGAAAATCTGACGGGTGAAGAAATCACAGCAGCTGCTCAGATCGCCAACACACTGCTGCTGTCTCCAAACGCCACAGAGGTACGAACTGTAACAAAACCAAAGAAGAAGAAGAAGAAGCGCTCCAACACCAACATCTCTATAAATCAGTATTTGTTCTGATTACATTACTTCTGATCAAAAACTAGCGAGTCGACAACTTTGCTAACAGCCAAACATCAACAAGGTCACCAACAGCAGACATAGCAGCCAGCTAATATTACTGACTAGTCCAACAGCAGTCAGCCCAGCTCGGCGTCTGTCTTTCAGCCTTTTATTTCACCAAGCTCTCACCAACCACTAAAAGTCAGTCCCAGATTTACTCTTGTCCGGCGGCTTCTTGCTCGCTCACTCTCTCCTTTTCTCTTCTTAGCTTCCTCCGTCAAAGTCCTCTTCGCTCTCTTCTCCTCTGCCATTATGTCCACGCTGTCGCCTGGTTGACCGAGTGTTAATGTTTGCATTGCAGAGCGTCAGGGTGGCAGCGGTCGCTACAGTCAGTCAGCTCCTGAACGCCAGCACTCCAGACGACAGCCAGGAAACCAACACTACTCTGGGGTAAACAAAGTCTTTAAATCTACACCAGTTCGTCTACATCTCATGTCTAACTGGTAAAAATGTGAGATCGTAGCTCATGACTAATCACAGATGTGACGATGCATCAGGATGATCCTGAAACTAAAGATTACAGGACTGTAACTCACCACATCTTCATTGAGTGTTTTATCCTTTAAATTTATGTATTTATATTTTGGATATATTTTGTGTCCAGCCTCACGCTGACCCTGGACCAGCTCTCCATGAACCTCAGCCTCACTCTCAACACGTCTCAGTCTCAGGTGGTTCAACCAAACCTGGTGGTCCAGTCGGCACAGATCCCTGCAGCGGACACTCAGGGAGTCCAGTTCACGTCTCTCTCAGGTCAGTGCATGAAATATGTCTGGACCGGTTTGAATCACATCATTGGGTCACATGTTGAACGTGTCAAAGGTTAATGAACAAACTGATCTCACTGATTTCTTTAAAGAGGTCTTCTGTTCTGCTACGACTGCTTTGAAACAGTCGACATGATGTCCGGGTTATCATAGTCTGGATAAATGACTTGTTCTGTGAAGCCTCTTTATGGTTTTATGATTTAAATACAGCCTGTTATTAATCTTTGCTTCCTGCTCACTGTTTGTTCTTTATTTTATTGTCTTCTTCGTGTTTTTTATATTTGTGTTTTCCCACGTTCACGACAGGTGCATCCAGGTGTTTTAAAGACAAACAGGAAGTTACTTTTTGTAATCCGACACTGGACATCACCGCAACATCACCAATGACTCTGTCTCTGTGTTTTCAGGACTGTCTGGCAGTTTTGTTGAAAACAGAATTCAGCTGAACACCAACACATCAACGGTCATGGTAGAAGAAGGGTTCAGAGCCGACGCCCTGATATACGTACGATTCCCACCAGGTGAGTTCAAACACTCGTAGGACTGTACGACACGTTTCAGCTGACAAAAGGACCTGAATGAACAGTTTTGAATAACGTCATAACGTAAACTGTTTCTCTCGTGTCAGAAGAAGCTGCCGGCAGTCGTCAGACGCCAATGAATGTCTCGCTGGGCTTTGTCCTCTATCAGAACGACCGTTTCTTCAGGTCGGGGCGCTACAAGAAGCAGCAGGCCACCATCAGAGTTCTGTCGGCCAGTGTCAAAGGTCACGAACGAAGTGTGGTGCCGCAACACGTGGAGATGCTATTCAGACCAAGTGTAAGAAAACCAAACACAACCTCTGAAACCAGCAGGAACACAGTCGCATACCGAGGTGGTTTTCTTTTTTTTTTTTTTTTTAAAGATTATTTTTTTGGCCTTTTCAAGCTTTATTCTGATAGAGACAGCTGAAGAGTGACAGGAAATGTGGGGAGAGAGAGAGAGATGGGAATGACATGCGGGAAAGAGCCACAGGCCGGACTCAAACCCTGGGCTCCCGCAGCAAGGACTGAGCCTTCGCACATGGGGCGGCTGCTCTACCAACTGAGCTAAACACCGCCACCGAGGTGGTTTTCTTGACGGGTTTGGCTCTGCTGTCACTCACATCTGTCCTTCCACAAAACTTAATTTTTTATGATTTATTTTGATGACATGATAATAACGCTGAGTATCAGTTATGGTTTGTCTTTACAGCGGTGATAAATCTGTTGTTGATTTGTCACGTCTGTGTCAGCTGTGTGCTAACAGAAGTTCTCTCATGACTCTTATATAATTTACAGGCTCAACAGTTCAAACTAGAAATACTTCCTTAAAGAGGTAGAACCTGGATCATGGTGGACGGACTCTGATTGTCAGTTCTGATGTTGGATTGTCTTCTCTCTCAGTGAAGCTTGAGGTTCAGAGCTGTTCTGTGGTTTCAGAAGGTGAATGGTACGACTCTGTTCGACTTCGCCTGTGTCTTCTGGAACTACAGCGAGGGCGACTGGAGCACCGCCGGCTGCTCGAAAGGAAACTCTTCAGATGAACTCCTCAGATGTTTCTGCAACCACACCACCAACTTCGCTGCTCTCTTGGTGAATATACAGTCAAAAATATTAGCCACCACCAAAACCACAATGTTTCCAGTTACAGTTTACCTTCTTCCAAAAGAACAAAGATGAAATCTCTGCCAAGCCCGATCAACATATTGATGACGTGCTGATTGCAAACCTTTCTGACGGTAGTTCCTAACAAGGTTGGCGAACGTCAGCTTGTTCTTCCATCGCAGATTGTTCATCTAAACTTTGTTTGGCATGGACGTTTGCTTTGGGTCATTGTCTTGCTGATAACCCAGCGGTGATGTAAAGCTCGACTGGCAACAGGTTTCTTGACATGTCAAAGTAACTTTCTTCATGATCCCATGCATGTTCATAAACAAAGTGGCTGAAGCAGCAAAAGGACCCCACATCTGTTTTTTCAGACTGAGGTCAGATTTGTGACGATGTGTTTCTGTTTCAGTCGTTCAGAGAGAATTATAAATATGCCGAAGCCCTCGACTGGATTTCCATCATTGGACTTTCGATCTCGATCCTGGGTTTGGTTTTAACGATCATTCATCACATTAAAGAGAAGTAAGAATTATGTTTGATAGAAACACAGAATTTTATTCTATTTTGCACAAATTTACACAGAACCAGTTTACTTTGCTAAGTTAGCATTTAGCATTAGCATTTAACTCCTAGCCTAGCATTTGCTTAGCACCTAAATTCCACCAGACTGGGCTGCAAAGTGGCCGCTGGACTCGGTTGATTTTCAAAATAAAACATCCTGTGCAGACTACAGACAAAACATAGCGTCAGCATATTTAAGTAGGATATCATAATAAGTTAACACTTTTAGATAAAGTCACACTAGTTTGAGAAAAATGAAACTGAACGGAAACTGAAATAAAAAATGAAACTCAAAGTTTTTCTTGAATTGTTCTGACTTCACGTTAAATTAAACTTTCTCTCTCAGCTTTAACAGAAACTCTCGTGAGCGACAGATCAACCAGAACTCAAAGATCACCCTGCTGTGTATCTACGTCAGCCTGCTGGCTTTCATCATCACCTTCCTCTCCGGAGTCGAAAACTCCAGCAGACAGAACGATGCTCCAATCGCGCTCAACACTCAAACCAACTCCATCCCGGGCTCCGATGAGCGCGTGGAGACAGACCGCGGCTCGTGTTCGGCGGTGGCGGCTCTGCTTCACTTCTTCCTGTTAGCCACCTTCATGTGGAGCAGTGTGTACGCCACTCAGCTGGTGCTGCTGATCCAGACGATGAGTCTCAGTCTTCCTCCATACTGGACGAAACTGAGCCTCGCTGTGGGATGGGGTACGAGACGCAAGCTTGGCGGTTTTCATACAATATAATATTATATTGTATACGGGAACCACACATGTAGAGCAGACATTATTTTAGGGTTTAGACCATCAAAGATAAGTTCAGACAATTTTGTTATGTTACAACAGAGCAAGGCTAGCTGTTTCCCCTTGTTTCCAGTCTTTATGCTAAGCTAAGCTAATCATCCTAACTTCCTATTTCTTCTCAGGAGTCCCAGCCGTCGTCATGGCGATAACACTGGGAGCCACATACCAGGTTGACAACCCTCTGGGATATCGACAGGAGGAATTGTGGGTCCATTAATGTCTTTATTGTCTTACATGTTCATCACCCTCACCTTCATCTTCATCACCACCTTCTCTGTTCTTGTTCTTTTGGATCTTCTAGTTGTTGGCTCGCAGCTCTAAATGAGTCCAAACAGTTTCACTTTGGGAAGCCGATGTTTGGCGGTTTCCTGGTCCCAGTCGGTCTCATTCTGATCTACAACGTGGTTCTGTTGGTTCTGGTCTCTCTGACGACGTGCAGGACCGACCCGAACCTGAAAAGGTAACAGCTGAAAGAAAGACAAGTCATCGTCCATTTTCTCTGTCAGCAAACGAGATAAACTGATTCTTGACAAACGGCAGGAGGTCGCCTACGATAAAATTTAAAATATTAATAATCATTAAAGAAATTCATCAAACAGAGTTCGTATGTTTTCTTTAATTTCTTTGTCGCTGCAGCACCAATCGTTCGTCTTTGAGGAAGAAGTTCCTGATCAGTTTCTCTCTGGCGGTCCTCCTCGGTCTGTCCTGGACTCTGGGCTACCTGGTGCTGCTCACTACAGGATACACCCACCTGGTCTTTAGCATCGTCTTCTGCCTCTGTACGACCACACAGGTGCGTTTGTTTTACCTCCCAGGTCGGTCCAAACATGAGGTGGAGCTCTTTGGGTTCACTGCAGATCTCTGAGGGTTTGTTTGTTTTTGTGTTTCAGGGCTTTCAGATATTCATCCTGTTCACGGCCAGAACGCCGTCCTTCAGAGCCACCGTGTCCCGGTCCATTGAGTACATGTCGACCATCAGGATCCAACTCAAAGACCAATCGTACAGTCTGACCAAGAACTCAGGGACGAGGAGCGTCTCCGAAGTCTACAGAGATCTGAGACACCAGATCACCTCCGACACCATAACCCTCCAGGAACTCTGAGGACGGCGTGATGGTGGGTTTTTATATGAACACGGAACACACACGTGAAACTTCCTGATGTTCTTTCAGAATAAAACGTCTGAGAATCTTCAAAGTAAAACTTGTTGACTAAATGTGAACAAACAGAGTTTGGAAGCAGCCGAACCTTCTGACAACGCCTCTCCTTCCTTGATGGACTGCAGAGCAGACTCTGGATCAACTGGAGGAACTACATTTCCCAGAATCCCTTAGGAGAAGCCTGAAGATGGGAGAGAGAAGAAGAAATAAAAAATCTAATCATTTATGTTCAGTTTTTGTACAAAGCAGTGACACCGTTTTGCCACCAGGTGGCAACAGAAGTACAGTTTTAACACAGCAGAAGACAAAACTATAAAAATAGACTCATAAATATATAAATATATATTTTTCTAAATGATCTGAGGTATTATTTTTAAAGTGATTTATTCATTAACTTTAATAATAATCTCTTTTGTTTTTTTTCCCATTTGAAATTTTCTTAGAAATATTTTTATGTTTTCTTATTTAGATCAAAGTCATTGATGATATTTTAGTTTTATGACTTTATATAAATATCAAAAATCAATATTCACACATTTGTTACAGAAGCTGTTAATCGATGTTTCATTTTAAATTAAAAGTGTTAACGTGTTCAATCTTGTTCATGAACTTCATGTTTGTCTGAAGCTACAGCCAGCAGCCTGTTAGCTTAGCATTACCACTGATAATAATCACTGCTCACAGACTGTCTTTAATGGTCTGTGAATGGTTTAAACTGGTCTTATACTGGTTGTTTAGAGTCTGAAACCAGTCTTTAAATGGTCGTTGATGGTCTAACTTGCACCAGTTTGTGATGTTTGCTGTTGTTTGTGAGTAGTTGCAGGTTAAACTGGTAACACTGTGGCCATTACTGGTTTAACTGGTGCTCAGTTTAAAGGGTGTGAAGAACATGAGCCACTAGAGGGTGTCCAAACTCCAGACAAAGAACTGCTTTCACCATCCAGCAGCGGTGCAAAGTAACTAAGTACATTTACTCTTTAACCTTTTACATGTAAAGAAGTATTTGTACAGTGCAGTACTACAGTACGTCTGTCTGTCCAACTCAGTGAACACACCGAGTCCAAAGAGGACGTTTGATTCGTTCACTGTGAGAGAACCACGTCAGTATTTTTATAGATTATTAAAAACTCTTTTCAAACTCAGAACCAGCAGACAGAAGAGTTTTTACTTTATATGACAGGTGACTGCATCCTGAAGCACGCCGTCTTTAAACTAAGCTAACAGATGAAACAAAAAATGGTGGAATTGGACTTTAACTCTGCAGCTTGTGCAAAGGCTGAAAGATCAATAATACTCGATAAATCTTCCATGACTTTCCCTTCAACTGACTTCAGTTATTAAAAGTGTTTCCAGAGTGAAAGACAAGAAAAGATCCAACATGTGGAGGAAAAAAAATGATTTCCATGGAAAAGCAGGCAGCTGTTGGTCTGTCCAGAACTTTAATCAGAGCTGCTTCAACTGATCCAGAGTCTGCTGATAAATGACTTTTTGCAGGTTGGAGGATTTTAAACTAAACTTACAAAGATTTGAGGAACCAATTAGCAATGAGATGCTAGCTAACAGTGGCTTAGTCGCAGCTGGTGCATTTTCTGGCGTGGATGCTGTTGGTTCAGTGGATGGTTGCTTTGGTGTTGAGTGGTTGTTTCCAGGTGGTTGCTATGGACTTTCCAGACCACACCTAGACCTTTAATGGGGCAGTTGCTCGTATCACCAGCTTGTCAGATACCTCCTCAGTGGTGATTCCCATTCCCATTCCATAACATCGCTGTTGTGGACGTGCGGGGCTCCAGCCTCAGCTGTGGAGGTCATACAGTATAAACTGAAGCGTGGGGTCACCGACCCAGCGGCAGTATTGGACGAGTTTGGAGATTTGGGTTGGCATCAAAACTGTCTGCTGGTTCTTAAGTAACTCCTGAGGGCCGTTATGGGGTTTAATAAGGGGGCGCCGGGGGCTTCAGAGTGAGTTTTAGAGGTTTGCAGTGGTTATGTTGGCTAGTAGGCAGTTATTGGCCTTTTTATTAGGTTGTTCAGACCTCATAAGACACAACATTTCCAGCTAATGTGGCCTGTTGAATGGCTGCAGTGTCTTTTCATGCATTAATATGCACTCTGCCAGGTATTTGTGAGTTCTTGACAGTTGTTGAGCATCATAAGCCTTGTGTAGTGTTTTAGGAGTTGGTTGTGAAGGCATCGTAAGCTGATATATGTTTGCTGGGCTTTCCTGAGAGGTTCCAGGTGAGTTCTTTCTGGGTGGTTAAAATGGATTTACTGAAGCGTCATAAATCTCTGCTGCTCAGGTCGTTTTGAACCATTTTTGGTGCTGCGTTCACTTTCCATTTCATCAACAAGTCCAACAGAATCTGTGTTTCTATGGAGGGACTTATTTACTCGGCACCAGCGTTGGTCAAGCTGGAGGACTTAATCGATGCTCATGACTAATGTTCAGTGGGAACTCCTCATTCATGGGAAATAAATGCATCATCGACCACAAGTTCTGTTCACTATCAGAACAAACCCGACAAATCCAGCACAGCAGGAATTATGTAAACGTTTGGCCCAGATGTGCAGAGTTTGGCTCTTCTCAGTTGCCGTAGCAGCTGTACAACAGCACAGTCATTTTTTAAAAACGAAGCAACAACAATGGTGTTTTATTTCTTTTTTTCATTTGGCTGCTGTCGTCCTCTCTTTCCGAACTGAGTGGATGGACTGACTCAACCTCGACTCTCCGAGCGCTCCAACATCCACTTCGGTCCAACGACTGCAGAGAAAACCTTTTGTAAGCAGAGCCGGATTAAAGGAGAGCAGCTGCACGTCATGCCTGTCAGAGGCTTCACTTCCACGCCGTGAACACTGAAACAACAAGCGGTAAATCAACAAAACAAGGCTTAAAGGTGCAGAGCGGCAAGTCGAGGCGCAGAGCGGCAGCGAGTCGAGGTCGTCGGACTGAAACTAGAATCTTGGCTGAAGCCACGTCTCTCTCTAAAGAGGTTAAAAAGTTCCTCGTTATGTCACCCAACTCAAGTCAGGAAACACCAGAGAGGGAATCCCCCATCACAAATCAAACACGTCATCCACCAAATGGATACAGACGACGTTACCACGACAACGGCTCCACCGCATCCAAAAGAAGAAGAGGACAGGAAGTCCTCCATGTTCTCGCTGGATTCTGTTTATTGCTGCGTTAATGAACTTTGTTTTGTAGTAACGGTTCGGGTTTGGGTGTTTCCTGCGTGTTCTCCATCATGACTCATCCGTGTGGCGGGGTCCGACCCCCCACTGAACACTCTCAGGGTTTCCCGCTGACTCACTGTTTGGCTCTCTCAGTCTGTTTGTTGTGGATTCTCAGAACCAGCTGCAGGAGATCCACGATGGACCAGCAGCCCCCAGAACATTTCCCACAGAACACTGAGGAGAGAGACCCGGTGGGCCTGTCAGCCAAATGCTAACATGCTAATCCCACGTGACATCACAACACGCATGCCAAAAACAGTTCCAGTTAGCTAGTTAGCTAGTGAGTTAGTGAGTTGGCTCGTTAGTTAATCAGTTAGTTAGTTAGTATTTTAGCATCGATGACAAAGTCTTGAGTTTTAAGGGAACATGTATGTTGTCCTCTTCTGTTAATAAGTTAGCATGTAAACGAACGCATCTCCCTCCTGATGTGAACCCTGTGCTGCAGGGTGGTTTGTTTCCTCTGTGGGGGTGTAGAGGCGGGGCGGGTGGGGACAGTTTGTAGAGTCTGGAGCAGATTAAAGCTCCTCAGATCGGAGATCTGCTCTGACTGGAAGCAGATGTTGGTGAGTGGAGTGGACGGGGTTTTCCTCGTCTGTTTCAGACCAACGTGAAAACAATGCTTGTCTCTGAATGTTTGTTTGTTTGTCTATGAGCGTTTTTTTGTTTGTCTCTGAACGTTTATTTATTTGTTTATTTGTCTCTGAATGTTTGCTTGTCTCTAAATGTTTGTTTGTTTGTCTGTGAACGTTTGTTTGTCTCTGAACGTGTTTGTTTGTTTGTCTCTGAAGGTTTGTTTGTTTGTCTCTGAATGTTTGTTTGTCTCTTAATGTTTGTTTGTCTCTGAACATTTGTCTCTGAATGTTTGTTTGTCTCTGAACGTTTGTTTGTCTCTGAACGTTTGTCTCTGAACGTTTGTTTGTCTCTAAACGTTTGTTTGTTTGTTTGTCTCTGAATGTTTGTTTGTTTGTCTCTGAATGTTTGTTTGTTTGTTTGTTTGTTTGTTTGTCTCTGAATGTTTGTTTGTTTGTCTCTGAATGTTTGTTTGTTTGTTTGTTTGTTTGTCTCTGAACGTTTTTTTTTCCGGTTCAGTTTCAAGTTTGCAAAGTCTGAAAATAAATGAAGACCACTGTCATCCTCATTTAGCACTTCCTGTCTGTCCCTGTGGACGTCCAGATGTTCTGCAGTTATAAGAAGCGTCTTTATTCTGTGATATCAAAGATTCATGGAGGTTCATTCATGCAGGTCTTCAGATATAAAGACGGAGGAGTCCCTCTGATGTTTGTGATCAGAGTTTTGAAGGATCTTCTGTGAGCTCTGCTTTGGTCTCGTTCAGATGAAAACACCAGCAGATGTCTGTTCGGGGAACACTGATGACTTTTCAAGCAGATCTCTCCGTCATGTGCTGCAACATTTCCTCTCTGGCTGATCGAGGTTGTGTTTCCAGTTCCCCCGCTGCCTGTTTACTGCTTCACTGATTAATGACGTGTGTGTTTGTTGGTATGTGGGAATCTTACATACATGTTCCCGTGTGTCCTAACCCAGCTCTCAACTCTCAGCCAATCAGCTCTGCGGCTCAGACCTGCCAGGACCAATCAGCAGCGGCATTTTCCAGGCCGATCCCGGCTCTGCGAGTGCGGTGGCGGTTTGGACGGAGGCCTTCAGTTTGTCGAAGGCCTCCCCGGCTGCAGAGCGCTCCGAGCTGTAATCTAATTTTCTCTTTAATGACGGTGATGAGAGCAGCAGAGTGGAAACATGTGGAGAGACGAGCGATGAAAGGAGGAACGTCCATGAAAAGAAAGAAAGATGCTCCGGGACGATCCGCAGAGTCCCGTCACGGTTTGGAGGCTCCAAGGTCAAAGTTCACTGCCGAGGACGGACGAACACGAAACATCCAAAGTATCAAGTTTACTCAACTTCAGGGGCTTTCTGCTGAGCGGCCTTCAAACTACAAAACATAGAGTCACCACAACTTTTCAATTTATCAGCTAATGACGTGAACGAGCTGCAGCTCCACTAATTAAGATCTGATGAGGGCCTGAGGCTCGTTCATCAGCGATAAGAGTGAACTAAAGTAAAGATGTATATTTTTTGGCCTTTTTGAGCTTTATTTGCCTGAGACAGCTTGAAGAGTGACAGGAATGTGGGGAGAGAGAGAGAGATGGGGAATGACATGCCACAGGTCGGATTCGAATCCTAGGCTGCCGCGGCAAGTACTGAGCCTTCGTACATGGGGCGGATGCTCTACCAACTGAGCTAAACGACATTGCAGCGATAAGAGTGAAGCTGGTCCAGGTCTGACACCGTCGCCCCCCTCAGACAAAACCATGTGATGCCATGTTTTGAGTTTCTTTTTGAGTTAATTAACTGCTCTAACTGAATCTGTAGCAAACGAGGAAGTAAACAGAGACCTTTATTTTGAAAGTCTAACCAGATGTTACATATTAATTGTTGTTTTGTGACCAGACTGCGTTCAAGGTGTACCTAACATTGTTAACTCGTCTTTCAGCCCTGTTTTGGTCTCTCATTGATGAATCTCATTTTGATCGTTTGTTTTGTCGTTGTTGCATTAAAGAGCTCCTGGAGGTGGACGGTGACGTCGAGCCGCTGGGTTTCAGGTCCAGTGTTGGTTCCACGTAATAAACTGAAGAATGAAACGTTGGATCGCGGCCTCCTCACAAATCTCTCCTCTCGATGTGGAGTCCAGCCTCTCCTCCCGTCGGCCCTGCCAGTGATCGGCGAGGATCTGTGTGCCGATAAATCCTAGGAATCAAACAGCGGGAGGTCTGAAGCATCTGGACGGGTTCCTCTGGACTCTGTCAGCCTCGCAGAGTGTGGTTCAGCTCATCACCGAGGTTAAAGAAACACGGAGGAGACCTGAGCTCCAAACGCCACAGGAGACCGAACCCGGGATCCAGAACCAGGATCCAGGCTCAGCAGGAGGTTTTCAGCTCAGATTCAGGAGCAACACTTCAGTTTCCAGCAGGAGGAGGTGAAGAAGCTTTGACTTGATTCACAGTTTCCTTTCATGAACGCTGCCCTGCATGTGATTTATAAATCTGTGAGTCGACAGGTGACGATGGCGTAAACTCATCATCATCATCATCATCATCATCATCATCGTGTTCCAGCACATGTTTGTCTTCATTAACCGCCAGGTGATTCTCGCCACTCTATCGGAGCAATGACGCCTCCTGATCCTCGCTGATCTCAGACAGGAACGTCCATCTTGTTTTGAATCAGCTGATCGGAGCTGCAGACAAACTTTAACGACGTTAAAACAACGTTAAAGCAACATACTCTGATTACACTTAACGTCTACATCACAAATATTTTGTTTTCTTGTTGATGAGTTTATTGTTTTATAATCAGAGCCGTGTGTTAGTTTGCTTGATGGAGCTATGCTAACAGTTTCCCTCTACTTCCAGTCTTTATGCTAAGCTAGGCTAAACACGTCAGGCGCTCCTTCCCATTGGACGTCAGGTGACATGTGACTGATGTCGAGGAGCTCGTCCTGACAGCTGATTGGTCCTTACAGGTTTCTAACAGCAGATCTCAGATTTCAGGCTTTTCATGTCAAAGCAGCAGAGAAGACTTCAGATCGGGTAGCATTAATAGACAAAAATGCTGCATACTGAAGGTACTGTTCTCAGTACAGTCTTTGTACTGCAGTGCAGGACAGGAGTGAATGCACTCTGCAGACTTCTGTTACATAAGCGCTCTTCTCGCAGGGGTTTTCCTCTCTTTAATGAGAACCAGATCTGGACCTGGTCTTTAAGCATCTATTAAAACATACAGCGAGCTCACGTGAGGCCCCGTACGGCCCCGGGGACCTCGGAGATGGCCAATTATATTTTAAAAGAGCTTTTTGAACTAATTCTTCGAGCTGTAAACTTCTCTGTGGGTTGTTTTGCACGGCGAGTCCTCTGGCGGGAACGTTTACTGCCGTCACATCGGCGTCCTGTCAGAGAACAACAGTCCTCATGGCGCTCTGTAGTCCCGATTAGAAGCACACAAACCTCCACATAAACCGCTCGTCCCCACGGGCCCAGAACCTTCGATTAAGATCATCCTCGTGGGAGTTTGAGCCCGCTGACGGCCACATCCAGCCTCTGCTCGAACAATCAGCTTTTCTTCTGGACTGCGCCGTGTCTGTTTAAGTAATCAGGTTCCTGGACCTGGCGGGGCCGGTTTGGACAGCCCCTGGTGGGAGATCCGGGGGCCAGCACTGATTAAGTGATGTCTTTTGGAAGAGATGGTTCGGTTCAGGTTCAGGCTTTTGTTTGAAACTCAGAGGAAAATCTCCATGAGAGCAGATGGCGAACAGACAGACGAGCGGCCGATGCTCAGACCAACACCAGAGTCTGTGACCGAGGGGACGGGTTGTCGATGGGTTGTTAATATGTTGCTGATATGTTGTGGTGGTTCTGTTGGACCTAAAGTATAAAAACAAGAATTCATGAAGTCCCTATTTAACTTCTTATCCTGCAGTATCTGAAGCATCAACATGATTTAAAGGTACAGTGTGTAAGATTTGGGGCCTCTATTTTCAGAATAAAGCAAACATGGAATATAATATTCATAACTATGTTTTGATGCATGTATAATCACCTGAAAATAAGAATCTTTTTATGTTTGTTACTTAAAAAATATCCTTTCATATCTATAGTGGGAGAGGGTCCCCTTTCATGGAGGCCGCCATGTTGAAACACCTTATTTCTACAGTAGTCCAGAACAGACAAACTAAATACTGACTCTAAACAGGGTCCTTAAAGTGTTGTTTCTCCTTTACATTAGGAAGGTGAGGGTGATGTGAGGAGATTACAATGCAGTGATTGGACCACTAAATGCAACTAAATTCTACACACTGGACCTTTAATCTGTTCATGACAGAAAAGTTAACATTCAGTTTTTATAATCTGCAGATTAATCAAAAATCTGGAGTTTGTCTGTAAAAATATTCCAGTGTTTTATTTCGAAGGGCAGGAATGAGAGGTATGTGAGCTGTGATTGGCTGCACGAGGTCATCTTTAATGATGGAGGTCACTAGCTGTCCGACATGCAACCTGCAGAATGTCAGAAAACACCACAGAGGAAGAAGGGCTCCAACATGCTTCCTGGATTCAAGGACAAGTGGACCAGAACTTGGGCTCGCACTGGCCCATCCTGGATTATGTAACTGGTTTTGATGGATACCAGCTCTGCGGTTCAAGGACAGACGTCGTCTCAGGTTCTTTCTACACATGGACTTCCTCCTGGTCCACGTGTTGGGGAGTGAAGGGAGCTCTGCTGGTCTGGTTTTTGTCCAACACCTCGTCCAGCTTCAGCAGCAGAAGTTCTGTCTGAAATATTCACGTCTTCACGCCAGAACCTGACGTCTAATTCATGTTTGGTCATTTCAGGACGTGTGTAGGATTTATGAAATACAGGAGCTGAAATGTATTTTTATGCAGACAATGACTGAAAACAGAGTCATGACCAACCGAGAATAAGAAACAGTTTGACAAACCATCAAATACAAAGTGTTTCAGCACAGATCAGTAAACTCAAAACGATTCTTAATGTTTTATTTACAGACGTTTAATCTCTGTTCTGAATTTGAGCTTATTTGATTCTTAAAAACCACCAAAGAAGAAGAAGAACTCCTGTTTGACCTCAAACTACAAACTCAATGTAAACAATCAAATTCTTCATTCAGGGCAGTTTGGATCCATTTTGCAATTTGCATAAGCAATGTTTCCATCATAAAGTCTGTAAATCATCTTGGTGGTGTAACGTTATTCCCCGTTTGTGCTCGAACCTGAAATATGACTTTGTGTAGTTGTTGGTCCAGATTCTGGAGTGAAGGTGACAGATGGGAGGAAAACAGTTGAATGTGGACTTTAAGGATCAAACTGTAACTTGGTAACTGAAGCAAACAGTGAATATTGAAAGTTGGGTGAAAACAGATCTGAACAGTTTTCTTTCCATCTCTGTGCAGTTTGATCTTTTTTATTCCTGCCGTCTGGAGAATAAAACAAAGCGCCAACGTGACATCAATCTTTTCATTTCAGTGTTTCTGCAGCCATGTGTGACATAACAGCTTCTTCTTTTTCCTCCCGACGCCTCCATTATCTCCGCCTGCATCCACACCAACACTCACAAATCCACTCCATGTGTGCGTTGACGAGCTGATAAGTCTCCGTTTCCCTCCGTCGTCCTCCTCTGGTTCACATTTTCAGCCTTTTAGCTTCACGCTCCTGCAAGACGATGCATTCAAAGCAGACGGATGTCCCGCCGCCGTCAAGCATGAAGACGCTACACGATGAAATAATGTTGACTTTCTGTCTGACAAACTCATAAAAATCAAAACGTGAATTAACTCAAAGTTTAACGTCTACGTGACTCGTCACATGATTTCCTGTTGTGTTAAAGAGTTTGACCTTTGACCTGCCAGCTGTCTGTTCAGGAAAGTTTAAGTCAAGACTTCATGTTTAGAGATTTGATGAACTCTGAGTGTGTTGATAAATTATTCAGAGAAACTTTATCTAAAACTGTCTTGATGCATGAAAAGTAACAAGAAGAGGAAACTGAAGTGATGTGATGGTTCGACATGATCACAGTGGCGGTCGTGATAAAAGACAAACTAAAGATGCAAACACTCTTTGCTTTAATCACATTTGGAGTTGAAGAAGGTTGACAAAGAAAACTATCAACCATCATCTCAGCCTTCAGTTTGTGCAGAGCTCAGTCTGATTTCAGGATTTATCTGATCCATGTGTGTCAGATTTGGCTCTTTGTCAGCTGAACAGAGGAAAGAAGATGAGGAAAACATGACAGAGGTGATCTGAGGTCAGTTTGAAGCTTTCGACCAAACAGTGAGACAGATTCAACTTCAGGGTCAATGAAGCCTGATCCCACCATCCTCCCCCGTCCTCCCCCGTCCTCCTCCATCCTTCACCGAGATGCTGACCAGAAAACAAAACATTGAACATTTCGGAGACGTCACGAAAACTTCTCTGTCAAAGAGATTAAGAGCACAACTCATCACCAGTAATGGAGGTTATCAATCTTCAAGCTTCTCGCCTCAGCAGAGTCCGGGATTCCCCCAACTCAAACAGCCCACATCCTTCCCTCGTCCTCCCCCCGTCCTCCCCCTGTCTTCCTCCTGTCCTCCCCTGTCCTCCCCTCTCCTCCCCCTGTCCTCCCTTCGTCCTCCCCCCGTCCTCCCCATGTCCTCCCCCCGTCCTCCCCCTGTCCTCCCCCGTCCTCCCCCTGTCTTCCTCCTGTCCTCCCCCTGTCCTCCCCTGTCCTCCCCTCTCCTCCCCCTGTCCTCCCCCTGTCCTCCCTTTGTCCTCCCCTGTCCTCCCCTCTTCTCTCCGTTCAGCCGAGCCAACACTGATTTTCTAAAACAAGGGAATCCCAGGCCAGATGAGTTCAGAGGGGGAGCGGGAGTTCCTCTACATCGTAAGTCATCTGTCAGAGAAACTCGAGGGAGGAAGACGACAAAGAGAGAAATGAGGGAACAAAGAGGGAAACATTTGGACTCCAGATCAGGAACTTTAGAGGAGACCAGGAGGACCACGAACCTTTTCAATACTGCTTCAACATCTGTTACAAAACCAGAGCTCAAAGATTAATTCAAAGACACAAAGACAAGTTAAGTCCCACCAAGTCTCTGCTCAGGATCAACAAGTAGCAATGCAAGACAGCTAAGACAGCTAAGGCCAACAAGTGACCAAAGACTACCAACACCAGACAAGTCTAAGTAGTCCCACATGAAGACCAACAAGTCCCAAATAAAGTCTGTTAGGTCCCAAGTCAAGACCAACGAAGCTCCAACATGGTCATGAGTTCTGGTTTAGACTTTGGCCCTGTGTAAATAAAACTGACTTGAATGTCGTGAGCTGAGACCCCAGTGAAGGTCAACAGGTTCTTCCAGTCCAAGGTCAACACGAAGGAATCTCTTCTGAAGGCTAACGAGTCAAAACTATTTTTATACTCTGAGATAGAAATTCGTCCAGTTTGGCAGAAAAGGACAACAAATCTGGCAACCGTGCTCCAAGCAACATTGATTCATGTCCCAGAAACACATTTTTAGTACAAACAAATGATCAATCCAAAACTTTACATAACAAGTCATTTAGTTTGTGGAAAAGTGAAACACTCTGAAGGTTCAGTCCAGAAATACAACAACTAAACACAATGACAGAAAACCACAGAGTCCCCCGAGAGTCAACAGAACCTGAGGAGGAACTTTCCCGTCCTGTAACAAGGACAAACGTCCTGTGAAACATCCAAACACAGCTGGATGTTCAGGGCAGAGCTGCTGCTGCTGCTGCAGGTCACTGAATCAATGTAAAAACAATTAACAAGTAAACCTCCACGGACCAATAAGTTCCTGCAGGGCCAGGCGGCGAGGAGAGGATTGGTGGAAAAGCAATGTTGAACAGATGAATGGCACACAGAGGATGCCGTTAGAGCCAAGACCGTCGTTCAGCACGGCGCATTGTTGGATCTGTGGACAGGTGCAGGACCTGAGGACGATTCAACCACAGAGTTTCCTTCAGACGACATCAGCATGAGGCGCAACAGACTCAAAATGATGACCAGGAACTGAAAAATGATAAACAAATAACAGCCTGTGGACTCAGCTAACACAAGCTAACGTTAGCTTAGCAATGAAGTCCACTAATGCAAACAAACGAACAAACGACACCCACGATGACATGATGAGTCAAAGCTAACGTTACTGCAGAGTATGTCATATACATCGTCAGCTGATTCATCTGGCTGGTTAACGTTAGCTTGATGCTTGCTAACGTTATAGCTAACAAAAAACTCTTGAGTTCAGCTAACGTGATCGTGCTAACGTGTTGAGTTTAGTCAACAATAAATGACATAACGTACAAAGCAAAGGTGGCGCTAACAAGCCGAGAGCTAACACACTAACTGAAGCTAAGCTAAGCTAAGGGTTAGCTGGCTGTGGCTCGGCTGTGTGGCGTGGGTCTGGCTGATAGTGAGCTAGTTAGCATCATGGAGCTAACAGTCCAGATAACATAATAGTAACATTACGTTAACGTAATAGGTGTCGCTGTTGTGTCATGTTTTTCTGACAGAAATGAGCTTCCGTAGAAGAAGAAGACGGAGTGTTCTGATGTGTTCTGGACCAGTTTGAGTTGAATGGTCTGTTTGGTCCCGTTCGGTTCTGTTTGGTTCTGTTGGGTTCTGTTCAGTTCTGTTGGGTTCTGTTGTTCTGGGTTCTTCCTCCCTGTGTTGTTGTCGAGCAGATGTTTGTGATCTTTTAGTTTCTCAGCAGTCGTAATGAGCTGAACTCTCTGGAGGTCTTCGAGGAGTGCGAATACGTTGTGATCTGTGTTTATGTCATCACATCCAAGTTCTGGCCCGCTGGACCGCTGGCCAAGACCAACATTTGAGAGACAATTACCCAGAATCCCCCTGCCCGGCCTCAGAGTGAGCCGTTCCAGGAATGATTGAGCAGGTGAAGTGTTTCCAGGTGACCTCCTGCTGCCACTTGTCGCCCATGGCAACATGTTTTTAACCCGTGAGCGTCAGGTTTCAGCGAGGCGCTCAGCCTCATGTGGACCGGGTCGGGTTTCAGCGAGGCGCTCAGCCTCATGTGGACCGGGTCGGGTTTCAGCGAGGCGCTTGGCCTCATGTGGACCGGGTCGGGTTTCAGGTTCAGTCCCTGACAGGACAGATCAACGAGCAGACGCTCGGCTTCAAACAGGAAACACAAATCTGAATAAAAAACGACACAAGGGGGGCGCAAGTCAACAAAGAGTGACTACAACAATGTCTAACGAGGACCTGAAATGTCCTTGAAGACCAAAGCTCTGTTTTAACTTTTCAAGGTTTCCAGGATTTTCCCAGGCAGTCCTTGAAGGTTTTGATGTTACATAAGTGGCTCCGTTCCTCGTGAACGTGAAGCCAGAGAGTTTTTATACGACGCAGTCCAACAAATCAAACAGGGTTTATGTGTGTGACATCATTTCCTGTGTTTAACTGCATGAAGCTGTTTTTTCCATCAGAGTTCACTGAAGACAAAAACATGTTACATACATGTTACTTACATGTTGATACAATGTTCCACACGTGATGTTCGACGAATTCTGAGTTTGATCAGCTGAATGCTGATTATTTTATTTCCTGTCCAGACTGCCTAAAACCTGGACGTAGTCTCCGTGACGTCCCCGCAGACTGTCTAAAACCTGGATGTAGTCTCTGTGACAGTCTTTGCTGCGTTCATGTTGTTACATAACAGTGTGAAATTTCAGCACTGTGCTTTTATTTTGACGAGATTTCCTGCTCTTATTTTCTTAGTTTTTTTCACCGGTTGCCATGACGACTGCTCTGTGGTTTCACAGGAACGTCCCGGCGGTGGCGGCGGCCTGGAAAAGTGATGTAATCTGTCACATGAGCGCTGCAGTCGATTCATGACACTTTTTTAGGGGAGCAGGGGGGGTTTGTGGGTAACATGAGGCTCCCTGAACGTTCTCTGAACGCTCTCCTCCGTCAGTTTAAGACGAGAGCGCTGCAGCAGTTTCAAACCATGTGACCTCTGACCTCATTAACAAACTAACATCCATGAATCAGCGAACACACAGAGCAGAACTCACCTGAAGCTCACCTGTCAGGATTGCAGAACTGCTGATCTGAGTTCAGTCATCCACCATCTCACTGCAAACACCAGCTGCTAACTGCTAACTGCTAATCCAGCTAACAGCTAACTGCTAACAGGTCTGAACATGCACAGCTAGCACACTGACCCCACTGACACCATGTGGCTTGTTTACATCTCCTTAAGCATTATGGGACATCAGTGGCCACCTGTGATTGGCCGCACAAAGTGCCACTCCATGATCCTGAAATCTAATTGGTCAGTCGTGGTCAGCCCATTTGTGGGCGGGGCTTCAGCCCACTTGTGGGCGGGGCTTCACCTCATTGGCCTCTGCTTTGTGTATTTCTATATTTAATGAATATTTGTTGACTTTGGGCTCAGCTCTGGTTCTGCATCTGTACACTACAGTCTGGACCTGATCCTGGTTATGATTTGTGGTCCCTGCTTATATTTATGCTAAGTGTTAGCATGTTCTGGTATAAAGTGTTACCGTGCTCAGATGTGTCCCGCTGAAATAAAAACCAGAAGACGTTTGTGTAAAAAACAAATCAAACTTCTTTATTGTTGAAAATATAACAGCTCGACGTCATGGTAACAAACATCCCGCTCTTTATAATGATGCATGAGTACAGTCAGGGCTCCGGAAGAAACTTAAAGGCACAGTACACGTTAATGTCGAGGAAACAGCGTCCAATCAGAAGCAAGAGAAACAGCGACGCGTTCGTGCGGAGCGGGGCCAGGACGGGAAATTAACCCTATAGCCACTCAGGCACGAGTAGCACGTTAGCTCGTTGCTGATCCAGGACTGCTACATTCTTCTTCTGTAACTCTTTTAGCTGCTAACTCAGGTATCTCAGTAACGTTAGCACAACATGTAGTTTGTAGTTCTGGATCAGACCCGTAGAAACAGTTAGCCTTTGCTAACAGAGCTAGCTGTATTTTAGTGTTTTGTTTGTGGGTAAATCAGTTTTTTGGTTGGTGAAATGAAGAAAGGCTGTTTAAATGTTTAAATTTTAATTATTACTGAACTGACAAGCTATCGAGCTGCGCTGTTAGCTTCTCGCCCTGCTTTAGCAGAAGCTCATAAGAAGAAGAAGAAGAAGAACACGTCACGGTACAGTCAGAGAAAAAAGGCTGAAGGAAATGCATCTGCAGAAATGTACTGAAAACATACATATACACATAAATACATTTCTGTTGTGCAAACTGCAGCTGAAGAAGCTTCCAGCGTTGGCTGGTTGAAGGCAGCGGAAGCAGCTCGCTTTGGTACGAGACGCGTTCGACACAAACGTGACCATGTGATGTATCAAAAGTCTGATTAAGTTTGAAGCACTGAACATCAGAGCTTTACCGCGTTGTATCATTTATATAAACATCCACGTTAAACAGCTGATATCTGACGCTAAAGGCCATTAGCTCGGAGCGCTTAGCACTTTACGAATCCAGAAACTTGTTTGTTTGTTTGTTTGGTTGTAGTTTTGTTCTTTAAAGATTGAGTTAGGTTTCCTGTCGGGGTCAACAGTCGGAGGCAAACGTACATGCATGAGGCAGAAAAATCGCAATATCCAGCAAGTTGATCGCATGTACATATTCTCCACACGGAGCAGCTCTTTGGACGCTGATCTGCGTCTGTCAGCTGCTAGTTACGACGCAAACGTGAAGCGTCTGCTTCATGGTGACTGACTGTGAACGCAAATCAACGGTAAAGAGCCGCAAATAAACAAAACGCTGGAGGAACATCCCGATAACTCCCGTGACTCCTCCTCGCCTGTCGTGAAGAAATGTAACCTTTTTGATAAATAACATCTCACAAGTTATGAAAATAGTATCCAGGGAGCCAGCTTCCCATTATTTCAACACAAAATAAAATATATCTAGCGTGAGTCTGCCACCCCCCCACACTGCAGAGGGCAACCAAGCCTCCACGCATCTTCCTGTTCTTCTACCAGTTTAGCCTTTTGCTTGATAAATAGTAAAGATGAGGCATGTTTGCTATTACATACTTTTTAAAAATGCTCTCTCATTACTAATTCCCTGACGAGTATGTCCTGTACATGTTTTTACAGCACTGGGTAAGGTGAGGCGCTTCAGAGGTCTGTAAGGACCGCTGCTTGTTTGTCGCCATCCCAGCCTGGCCGACGGTTCCTCTTCCGGGCTTCTCCAAGAACGACTCCAGTCTGTTCACCATTTGCCGGGGATGGGCGTTCCACACTCGTACCATGACACGTAGTTGACGTGGGAGTGTCCTCCGATCTGGCCAAAGTGGACGGGCTCCTGGCGCATGGCCCTGTAGAAACCTGGAGCGGAAACACAAGACGTGACGGGACATTCAGTCAGTCGGTGCTCGAGTCCAGCCCAGAAGGTAACGATGTTTGAAAGGTGTTTACCGGGTCTGGACGGTAGCTGGTCGGCTCTCAGCTGCCTGCCGGTTCTTCCATCAAGGAACGAATCAACGAACTGACAGTGATCCTCACCGAAGCCAGTCTGATCCCCAATGTTGTAAAATTTACCTGCCCGGTAAAATAAACAGAGACGGATCGTAACCGAGCTGAAACAAACTCTTAAATGAGGCCGAACATGGAACATGAACTCACCATTGAGCGTGTCACTCAGGTAGATCTTGTACCTGAGCGAGTTGCACAGCTGGACACCGACAAACTTGCGGTACCATGTCCTCTTCACGTACTGTTTGCCGTGGCAGTCGGAGTACGAGTCCGTCTTGAAGGGGAACTGAGTCCAGATGGCATCTTTTCCTGCAAAGACACAAAGGTTTGTCTCGGCTGGACCGATGACCAGAACCGTACAGGTGACCCTGCGGTCAGTTCGTCTTACCTGAAACGTTCTCGCTCACTCGCGGGTCGGCTGACGAAGTAAAGGAAAAGTAAAGAGATTACTGAACAAGAAAACAACGCGAGACAACCATTACGTCCAATAATCTTCAGTTGGTGCCACCTCTAATTTGGACATTAGCTTTCGGTTGAGTGGTACCATACCGGACTCTGTGTTGAAGGACACCGGTTCACTCAGAGGACCGACACCCAGCTCGTTCTTTGGCTTGACCTTGAACTCGTAACTGTTTGAGACAGAAACAGAAGCAGGTGAACCACCTGAATCGGTCCAAAACGTCACCGTCGACTTCATGTTGCATCAGGAGTGTTTTAGTGTTTTCCCTCCAGACCTTAACTTCTATTTATGTTTATGTGCTTCTACATGAGTATTTAGTTCATAATCTGACTGATTTCTTATTTAGTCTTTGACACATTCATGTTCATATTCTATTTGCTGCTTTTCTTTGAATCATATGAAATAACATTGAGGTTTTTTTTTTTACAAACCAATGAATCAATAGTTTAACAATTTACTTGACAATTACGTAACCGTATTTTCACTGGGTGGTTTTAGTACTTTTACGGCTCTAAATGATCTGAATACTTTCACAGACTTTGTCTTTAAAATGACGACAGATTTTGGGTTTTAAAAGACCTCAAATATAAAAACACCTTTTGGACAACGTCGTTGCAGCTTCGAATTGTCCACACGTGCCAGACTTCATTTCCAGCCACCTTCCTTCACACCAAATAGTTTTCCCATATCCAGGCTCATTAAAACCTCAGTGAGCGTGACGGACAAACTGCTTACTTTTCTCTCTGAACGTCTGGCCGTGACACTCGGCTCAGCTCCGTAATTGCTCGGCTGCCTCGGCGTGTTTGGACAGCTGAACTCTGAGCGGGAAACAGGCCGCCGTTTTGTCAGATCTGGACGCTCGCAGTTTAGCAGACGTCCTGTGTGGAGGTGATCACATCACCACTTGGGACTAAATTAAACTTATTTTGGGTCACTGCAGCCGAGCCTTAAGCCCGCAGGACTCAACTCAACTCGTCCTCCATGTTTACTGCTTCTGTTTATCTGAATATAAACTTTTATATGAATTATTTACAGTCATCAAATCACCAAAACCTGAAGCTGGACTTGCACATCTCTTTTGGAGATCATGACTCGCTCTGAAAGTCTGCTGGACCTGGGCTTGGCACCACCTTTGGCTTGGACTGGACTTGACTAAAGATCTGGACGGAGATCAAGCATACCTGCTCTCAGGTTTGAGGTTCTCCACAGCGGTATGAGTCTGGTTGGTGGTCAGGATGGACACCTGCTCCCCGTCAGGTCCTTTAGCCGTGGAGATGACTTCATACTCTAAAGAGAGGAAAACAAAGACGAGTCCGGATCAACACAATCATGAGAGACTCGAGTTCATCTTTTCCTCCGAGATCTCGCTCTTATTGCTTCGTACCGGTGGTGTCATTGTCGGTTTTCTCCCAGTCCAGGATGATGAAGGATGGGCATCCCTCCACCGTCACCACGGTGAGGTTGGAGGGCGGAGTCTTGGGTGGAGCGGTCACGTTCGCCTCGCCGGGTTCGTCTTCGGGGAAGTAGTTGAGGGAGGAGGTGATGGAGCAAGGCTCGTCCGGCTTCTTGCCCGTTTGGTAGATGACGTGAGGTGCTTTGGAGAGCAGAGGATGGATTTTTAGGTGGACATGGCAGACAGAGCAGGGCACCAACACAGCCGGGGTTTGTGTTTCAGCTCCTTCCTTCATGTGTTCACTTACCCACGTAACGCTTCTTGCCCAAGGCGTCGAGGTCAGAGGACGGCTGCGATTTAAACAGGTCCGAGTCCTCCCAGCTTTCCTGTCGACTGGCTGAACAAGAAACAAGAAACATCGACGGAAGTTTAGAAGAGAAAGTCTTTCCACAAAGTTGAAGTCTGCCGAACAACAAGAGAGCTTTGTTTATAGGTTCACATGAATTCGAAAGACAGCTGAAATGCTAATGTAAATGTTGTCTTATGTAGAAGATGTTGGTACCAGCAGTTGTCAGCACAGCGGTGGTTGTGGTTGTGGTCTGTTTCCGCTCCTGTTTGGTTGGTTTGGCGGTTGCTGGCGGGACTTTGGGTTTCAGCATCGGCAGCTTGTCCGTCTGCTTAAAGTTGTTCACTTTGTCTGATTGAAAACAAAAACACAGATTTATTTATCTGACACAGAGACAGTTGTGACCAAATCATCATCATCGTCTCTGAGCTCTTCTTTAGTTACCGGTTTCTCCGGGTTTCCCCACCAAGTTTGGTTTTTTATTGATCACAATGGACGGGCGAGCTGGAGATCCTGGAACAAACGATACACATCAAACACTCTGTGCATGCACGAGGACTCAGAGGTCTTATGAACGGGTATATTTAATGGAAAACAGTGGAACACTCCCTTTACATCAAAATAAAGTGCTTACATGACTTACTCGACACTAACGTCTCTGCCATGAATCAGATTCAGACATGTGTCTGTGGACAGTTTCTGTCTAAATAAGGCAAAGAGTGAAACTTTAACGTCGTCTATGGCTCTGTGTTCGAGCTAGGTGCTCTCTAATCTGCTGGAAAATCTGCAGCAGAACTCGATACCCGTTTCCAAATGCCAAATGAACCTGAAAACATGAACAATCCCGAGTAATGCCTGTGTGTTTTTCTACAATCCAACATCGACTCCAGTCCAGAACCTGCAGCCAATTACACCCCCCTCGCCCCAACCACCACCCGGACTCTGTCATTTACAGAGAAGCCAAAATTCTTCACAATCAAGGATTTGACCCGGGTCCAAAACTAAATGGAATAAATGTGAAGCCAGAAACATGAAAGATGGAGGAGTCCTGAAACTTTTTAGCTCTTCACATGAAACAATACAGACACATTCCTCTCAATCAGTCACATGTAAATATGTATGAAGGCAAGATGATGCCGGGCTGCCCAGGGAGCCAAGCTCTGTTGAAGGTTTACTGGAGGTTTGCTCTCCTGGGTGAAGCTTTTTTATTCTTCAAAACATGGAACCATTGTAAGAACTTTATACGGAGAAGTCATGGTGGAAACTGTGCTGTAATCACAGTCCACGCTGAGCGCTGGCTGCTGATTACAGTGCGAGGCTAAATGAATAAATATTGGTTTGATTTTCCCGTTTCACACACAAACAGTCCTGCAATAAAAAGCAAACAGCGGTTTCCATGTCGGGGTGAACGCTGCTCGGTGCACGCCATGCTGTCCTGGGTTGCGTGAGTGTTTTCTAAACAAAGCGTCTGCAGCAACATGTCTGAAGCTCATCGCGCTTACAATGCTCGCATCAAGAAGCAAGAAGCAAAGGCTGAAGCACGCTGACCCTGGACAGGAGCAAACGGACCAGAATAACTGAGCAGGTCCAGTCCAGACGCCAGGTTCATCAAAGCATAATTAGAAACAGTTTCTTCTTTCAGTTTCTGCGGCAAGAAAAAGTGCATAGCTCTGCAGAGCGAGGTTCTCACAAAGTAAACCAACGATCAGACGAGCACATAGTTTCCGAAAAGGGAAAGTATTTTCCACAGGCTCTGCCGAGTCTTCGAGCCAAAGCTTTCAAGCTGATGGACGTTTTTTTCAGATTTGACTCTGGACACTGAACGCCACCAAACCATGCAGTCTTGGCAGCGTGAAGCAACTGAAGCACCAGTCAGCACACGGCAGGGTGAAACTCATGCCTTTACCAACCATATAACCGCTCCTCAATGGTGGGACTCGAACGGCCAAACACATCAGGGAGTTCAGACTTCTTGTCCTCCAGCAGTGAGTTGTTGACTGCAGCAGGAGAGACACACCGTCTTTAACATTTCCTGTCATACCTTCATCTGAACTCAAACAGACTCAGCGAGCATTCCACTGTTTTACATTTTGATCACAAAGTTCCCGTCAACATGTTCCGGATCAACCTGATCTGGATGGTAACACAGAAAAGACAACAGACCAATGGGAGACACCAAAAACCAGCTCATGCCTGCTGCACAGGACGACCATGCACACCGTCACATGCACATACATGTAAATCATCTCCTGAACCTGAATCATGTGACCACATTTCCAATTTGTTCAGAATTACAAAACAAAATAGTTTCTTAATCTCCTAAACACATTCTTCAAATCAACTGAACTCATTTAAGATTTGTGAAAATTTGGGGATTTTGTTCATGAAACATTTTCAATAAATGAAGTAAAAATGTGAAGGTGAGAGGAAAGACGTTAATGAACACGTAAACCCGTTCGTTTCCCAGATTTCAGGATTTTTGGTCACAGATGGTTGAAGTTTATAAAATGTATTTGTGAGTTTCTGAGGTGAAGAAGAATAAACGAGCATCTAAAGAGCCCCAGTGAAGCTCCCAAAGCCCCGACCACAACCTCAAACCCAAACACCACCACCACTACATGGAGCACACAATGATAGTCTGCTGCTGTTACTGGACTTATGTAACCAACTCAAATAATCAAGCTCCAGCTCCAACATCCACTTGATTATTTGAAGAAGTCCATGCCAGAAGCTGAAAACCTGCAGAAGCTCGAGTTGAGACAACAAACATGTCAGACAAAAGGCAACGTGGACGGACAGACCAATGGATGGATGGATGGACGAATGGATGGATGGATGTACATAACAGTATTAATAAACAAAATGGATGGAGACAGAAACACCAACATCGAGCTGCAGTGGAGGTGAAGATGCTGCAAAAGCGACTGAAGGGTTAAAATGATGAAACACAAAGTGACAAACGAGTCGGTTTACCCAGCTGAGTTCTGGGCCATATGGCGGGTTTAGGAAGGGAAATGCCCCGATGAGGCTGTCCGTTTACTGTTGGGAGAAAACCAAGTGTTACGAAGGGAAAGAGAAGGGAACCCGACACGAGAACAACCGTCCAAGTCCAAAGAAACCATGTTCATGCACCTTTGGGTGGATTCATGAACGCACTCATTCTCAGACTTCAAGCTTCAGATGGACTTCACTGGTTGTTTCAGGTGCGAGGTTCATTTAGAAGCTCATAGTTTGAGTTTGAAAGAGCGAAAACAGTAAAACTGTGACAGTGTAGAGACAAACAGTTTATAACAGAACCAGCAGAGGCTGGTCGGTGTCAGCAGGAAAAGTTTTGATAAATCTGAACTTCAGTTATTATGAACTCGACCAAAACCATCGTGCAAAGAGCGCACAATCCAAGGTGATTTACAGACTTTATGATGGAAACATTGCTAAGTAGTGAAGCGCTAACTGTGGTTAGCTCGTGTAGCTAATTGAACTCACTTAGCCCGGGATGCCAGGAGCCAAACCCGGCAAGAAAACCACCTCGGTAGGCTGCTGTATTCACTGTTAGACTGGACACTGCTGGTTCAGAGGTTCTGTTGCTGTATTTACTGTTAGACTGGACACTGCTGGTTCAGAGGTTCTGTTGCTGTATTCACTGTTAGACTGGACACTGCTGGTTCAGAGGTTCTGTTACTGTATTCACTGTTAGACTGGACACTGCTGGTTCAGAGGTTCTGTTGCTGTATTCACTGTTAGACTGGACACTGCTGGTTCAGAGGTTCTGTTACTGTATTCACTGTTAGACTGGACACTGCTGGTTCAGAGGTTCTGTTACTGTATTCACTGTTAGACTGGACACTGCTGGTTCAGAGGTTCTGTTGCTGTATTCACTGTCAGACTGGACACTGCTGGTTCAGAGGTTCTGTTGCTGTATTCACTGTTAGACTGGACACTGCTGGTTCAGAGGTTCTGTTGCTGTATTCACTGTTAGACTGGACACTGCTGGTTCAGAGGTTCTGTTACTGTATTCACTGTTAGACTGGACACTGCTGGTTCAGAGGTTCTGTTGCTGTATTCACTGTTAGACTGGACACTGCTGGTTCAGAGGTTCTGTTGCTGTATTCACTGTCAGACTGGACACTGCTGGTTCAGAGGTTCTGTTGCTGTATTCACTGTTAGACTGGACACTGCTGGTTCAGAGGTTCTGTTGCTGTATTCACTGTTAGACTGGACACTGCTGGTTCAGAGGTTCTGTTACTGTATTCACTGTTAGACTGGACACCGATGGGTTCAGAGGTTGTGCTAGCTGACATAAAAATGAGGAAGTAAACTGAACTGTACTTCCTGTTTCAATTCAATGGAAGTTCACCATTGAAGGTTGTCAAAAATTTTCCTGGTGACACAAACGATGCAGATGAAAATAAAGACAGCAAGAGGAACAGGAGGATTACCCCTGAGTATCCCCGAGGTTGGGGATGAGTTACTGGGTCTAGAGGAAGAGTGGGGATGTCTGAGGCCATTAGTGAAGGGAAAGAGGGGGTTTCTTGATTGTGGCCTCATGGATCTCACAACCGTGGTAGCTGCCGGGTTGTAAGGCTGCAGAGGCAGAGGTGGAGAGAGATTTCTCTTGCTGCCTTGACCTAAAAGATGAAAAACAGTTGCAGGACCTGCATTACAATGTGAGCTGCTCTTTGTCTGAGTTGCCAGTGAAGCGAGCTTGCAGCAGCCCTGAGCAGTGATGTTAGTGACGGAAGTTTTTACTCTAATGAAACGTAATTCTATCAACAAATGAGCCGTAATTACAGTCGTAATAAGACTTTAAGCGCTCACAATCTCAGAAAACCACAGTCATTGAAGCTGATGATGAGCTCTGATGAACCAACCATGACTGTTAGATTGTGTGCGGCATGCAGACATTGGAGGCCATGTTGGATGAAATGCATTTAAAATGGTGCAACTCCTGGAGCCAGCGCCATTCCTGTGGACAAAAAACTGAATCGCAGATTTATCTGGAAGCCGACTGGAAGCTCGAAGGAACAAGATGTTTGCAGATTAACAGCAGACAAGGGCAGAAAGAGCAAGACTGCCTTTGATTGCAAGATACAGGAAGCATTTCATGAGGTCATTTTTACCCCAGTTGTTAGTTTTGGCTCTCTCATTGGCCAGAGCTGATCTCAGTAGTGATGATCCGTCCTGTGATTTCCCGAAAGCTGTGTGGGAAAGTGAAAGTTTAGCGCTACAGGAAACGCACATTTTTTTAGTTCAAGAGATGATCCACAACCTGTCGAATGAAAATGAAACAAAATGAGATTTATAATTTTAACGACAGCTTGGAAGTCTTAAAAAAAGTTGAAACACAAAGTGTCCGGACTAAGATTCATGATTTTTTCCGACTTTGCAGATGACACTCATATTTTCATCACAAAGATCTGTTTCACTAACATTCTAACAACAAACATATCTTCACTGTGACATAATTCATTCAGAAATCATTATTTCACTCTGTGCAGAAGAACAAAGAGAAGGCTGAACGTTTTTCAACAGTTTTCTGGAGGAAAGTTTTTAAAATTGCAATCATGAGACTGTTTGTAGATGACACGCTTGTTTTTGTGTTGTTTAGTCAGCATGTTTAAGCCACAAATTTAATTTAATTAATTAAATTTTAATTATGAAAAGTTGTGATCACAACAAAGAAGAAAAACAAACTGTCACAAGACCTGAAAGTTCAAATTCAACTGTGCAGAAGAAAGCTTCAATGTTTTAGCCCCAAAATGTAAAATAACAGTTAAATGACACCAGAAAAGTCTGTAAACCTTTTCATAGACGTCTTATAGGAGCCCATTAAACTTAAAACCAGAAATATTTGGCCTTTTTCTGAAACAACAACTTATTTAAATTGTGATTAAATGTTAAATAACAAAAAAATGACCCTGGGAGGTAACAAAAGGAAGATTTGGCTGTTTGAGATTCACGTCTTGGCGATTCTCAAATGTAAACCAGCAGCTAATCACCAGCAGCTCGACCTTTAAAGTATAATTGTTTGCAGATGACACTCTGGTTTTCATGAGTCTGTTGGAGATACAGTAGCATTCCTTTAAATATCATTATTGTTTTTATTGTCCTCTGTCTCAGCAGGTGCTCTACAGCTCAGATCAACAGATGTTTTCTCTAACTTCACTTTTCCAAAATGATTGCACAAACATTCAAATAAAAAAAGGTAGTTTGGAGGTGGAAATTACCAGCAGGGTTAAGAGGCTTCTCGGGTGCTTTAGTGGGCGCCTTAGTGGGCGCCTTAGTGGACGCCTTAGTGGGCGCCTTAGTGGACGCCTTAGTGGGCGCCTTAGTGGACGGCCCCTGACGTGAGTCACCACCGGAGGGTAATTTAAGGAGGGGGGAGGCTCTGGTGTTGGTGGAAGGGGCTTTGGTAGGCAGGAGTTGGGGGAGGGCGGGAAGATGGTCCGATGGTCGGTTGGTGTCGTTTCTAACAGTGTTTCCTTTGTCTGGGGTGAGAGAGGAGAGACGTACCGTGATCATGGGAAGGTTTCATTTAAGACCAAATCTTTGTTTTGGGTTGATTGACGTTAAACTGAACAGACATGTTTTCTGATTCATCTCATCGTCTCCAACACTGATGGAGTCACCAAATACATGTCTTTGAAAGGTTTTTATATTTTCTTTGAAATAGAGCTGGGCGTTGTTTTATTCTCTCCCAAAAGTCTGGGATTGTATCTGCAAAATTCAAATCATACCCAACCCTACTTTCAACGAGATTCTCTAATCAGCAAACAAACATCCAAAGGATTGAGTTTTGGTCCCATAATCTCGTACCTCACAGAAATACAGAAGTCCAGAAGACATTGTACTTATGAAGAGATAGACAGAGGACAGACGTCTGCAGAACGACTAGTGTTGCCTTTCCCTAACGGGAAAATCCAACAACGTCTGCGTCTGGACTGGCCGACATGCAGTCCTGTCATGCAGACTGAACGAACATGGCAATGACTTCAGGAAGCAACTGCAGACAGGACTGAAGACAAGACTAAATACAGGACTGAAGACAGGACTGAAGACAAGACTGAAGACAGGACAGATGGAAGAGAGCCTAAAATCAAAGGGTCAAAATACATGACTTTACTGAAACTGCTACAAAATGAGGCTTCACTGATCAATGACAATCCTCAGGTAAAATGTCTTTTAACAAGTTATTTAGTCTGAGATTTTCTTTCCTTGGATGAAACAATCATCCATGATGTTTGATTAAATGATTCTTAAATTGATTCATTCATTGTTCATTAATTTGAAAATGACAAATTTCAACAGGTTTGTCTTCAAATTTCATTTTAGTTTTTAAGGTTTATTAAACTTTTTTGAAGTTTGAGGAAAGTTGGAAAAGACAACAAAACATTGAGAGTGAAAGAAGAAAAGCAGAAGAAGAACACTGATAGTTTGAAAGCACAAATGAAGCATCATCGCAGTCACATGACCTTCAGCAAAAACTAGCAGTGGCTGCGCTCATGGATGGGCGGGGGCAAAGTGAACTTACTCATAGCACCTGAGATCCAGCGACATCATCTCCACGCCTCGTAACGACTTTCTAACTGGGCTCAAGGCATGCTAGCATGCAGCCAATCACAACAGCTGCACGTCTCAGACCCAGCCCCCTCCCAGGTGCATCACTGAGCTCAGCCGAAGCAGGTAAAAGGCAGGCTGCGGATAAAGCTGATGATTAAAATAATCTGGTTTTGTTACCGAGTGACACATGAGGCCATTTAGGCTCCGCGGAGCCGGGCAGAGGTAACGTTTCCTGTTGGCTCTCAGGTGGCGCTGTGGGGAATAACGTTTGTTTTAGAGGAAATGAAACCAGTTCCAACAGAAGCAGGTGTGACCACAGGTAGACACCAACTGTCTGTTCCTAACAAACTGAGTTCACTGAACGATCCCATCTGAGGTCGCACCGCAATATTAGGTAACGTTTTACCTGTCAACAGACATTAACATGTCCAGTTCTGGTGTTTCACTTATTCCCAACAGGAAGTGAGATCGACCAATCCAAAACTGGCAATCAATCAAGTGTCAATCAAGTAATTAGTGAATGTGATGTGTGAATCTGTGAAGGTGACGACAGCTGAAATGTTTTGTTCGTTGTAGTTTGCTCATAAAGAAATAAAACAATGACGCAGATCAACGCGGGGTCAGCTCATCTTTGTATCGTCGATGAATCTGTCAGTTTGTTAGGAACAACCTGAAACTGTTTCCTGTTGATCACAGCTATTTGGACGACCTGTTGAGCCTCGACTGGGAAGTCCTGAATGGAGAGGAAGTGATGTGTGTGTTTGTGTGCGTGGAGGGAAGAAGAAGAAGAAGGAGAAGAAGAAGAAGAAATAATCACCAAAAGTGCGAGGAGCTCCGGGGAAAGTCGGGTTTTTGAGCAGAGGAGGGAGTCGAGTCCTGTTGTGGAGAGCTGTGAACGAGTCGAGGAAATAAAACCACAGAAACAAAGAGATGAATATCAAAGTTTAAATGAATTATTGTGAGTTTAAACAAATCAGAATCATCGAAATGAACGCACGAAAAACAGATGAACTCTTGACGGACGAAACGAGTCGTGACGGCAGGAAGAGTTTATTTTAACAAAGACGATGTTAGCTGACACGAAACAAACGCAAAGAAAACCGGAAAGAATCAAATGATTGAAGATTTATTAAACTTTATTAAGATTATTAAAGTTTATTAAAGTTCATTAAACTTTATAAAAGTTTATTAAGGTTCATTAATAAATTTAGCTTTATTAAGCTTAATTTAAGTTTATTAAACTTTGTTATGATTTAATAAAATTTTTAGATGTTTATTAAGGTTGATTTAAGTTTATTAAGGTTTAATAAACTTTCTAAACGTGTATTAAGGTTGATTACAGGGCTCATATTTTGGCTCCGACATTGATTCTTAACGAGGTTTAGACAGATTTATGAGTGTTGCATTAAAATTACAGGCATGTCTTAATCTGTAATCTGTCTCAATCACTGATAATCTTAATATTTTGATGTTTTAACCTGTAAAGTTTTGTTTGGTTACACTTTGTAAATGTGAAGATTGTCCGTTTTTCTGCATTCTTGTGAAAATCTTTTGTGTTTCTCTAAGAAGCTGTCTGTCTGTCGAAAAGTAAAGTTTGCAGTGTAAACATGAAAAATGAGACATTTCCTCAGTGAAATATGTAGCCAGCCCGAACACGTCGACATGTCTGTCAGAGCTTTTATTCTGTGTTTTATGATCATCGCCTCTGAAAACAGATGGAGGCGGACTGTACATACCTGCATAGCTATTAAACAGATTCTTTGAATAAAGCCAACGAACGCTGCCTGAACAAGTTCACAAAGAAAAGTAAAGAATCCACAGATCTTACCTGGACGAGGGGGGAAGAGAGCGTGAGGACCGAGAGGTTTCTGAAACAAAGAAATGATTCGTGATCACCGTCAGGATCAAACTCACAGCACAGCTTCAGGCTGAACTGTGTGAGCTCATTTCAACACGTTAAAGGTCATAAATCTCCTCTGAAACACGAAGACCTAGACCTTTGACCCCTTTAAGAACGCACACATCAACCCATCTGTCAGCCGGGAGGCATTCGTCATACGACACACATGTTTCATGCTACATACGTGCTGAGAGCGTGGGACACGCAGAGGGGCCCACAGGAAGCTGAACATGACAGAGATGAATGAAGTCATGTTTCTGTGAGGTCCTTTGGCCTGAAGCGGCTTCAGGAGCACGAGACTGTTACATTTAAAGTACACTGTGTGTGTGTGTGTGTGTGTGTTATATAAAAACAATTTTAAAGAAGAACACAAGTAAACATAGAGCTCCACAACAACGGTTACGTACCAGCGGCTTTGCGAGAGGATTTCGCAACTTGTACGGCTTCTGTGCATTTTTATCTGTGAAATTCAGAAAGAAACGGATCAAATCAGCCATGAGAGGCAGGATATAGTTAAGAGTTGCAGGATATAGTCAAGAGTTGCAGGATATAGTCATGAGTTGAAGGATATAGTCAAGAGTTGCAGGATATAGTCAAGAGTTGCAGGGTATAGTCATGAGTTGCAGAATATAGTCAAGAGTTGCAGGGTATAATCATGAGTTGCAGGATATAGACAAGAGTTGCAGGGTATAATCATGAATTGCAGGATATAGTCATGAGTTGCAGGATATAGTCAAGAGTTGCAGGGTATAATCATGAGTTGCAGAATATAGTCATGAGTTGCAGGGTATAATCATGAGTTGCAGGATATAGACAAGTTACAGGGTATAATCATGAGTTGCAGGATATAGTCATGAGTTGCAGAATATAGTCAAGAGTTGCAGAGTATAATCATGAGTTGCAGGATATAGTCATGAGTTGCAGGATATAGTCAAGAGTTGCAGGATATAGTCATGAGCTGCAGGATATAATCATGAGTTGAAGGATATAGTCATGAGTTGAAGGATATAGTCATGAGTTGCAGAATATAGTCAAGAGTTGCAAGGTATAATCATGAGTTGCAGGATATAGTCAAGAGTTGCAGGATATAGTCAAGAGTTGCAGGGTATAGTCATGAGTTGCAGAATATAGTCAAGAGTTGCAGGGTATAATCATGAGTTGCAGGATATAGTCAAGAGTTGCAGGATATAGTCAAGAGTTGCAGGGTATAGTCATGAGCTGCAGAATATAGTCAAGAGTTGCAGGGTATAATCATGAATTGCAGGATATAGTCATGAGTTGCAGAATATAGTCAAGAGTTGCAGGGTATAATCATGAGTTGCAGAATATAGTCATGAGTTGCAGAATATAGTCAAGAGTTGCAGGGTATAATCATGAGTTGCAGGATATAGACAAGTTACAGGGTATAATCATGAGTTGCAGGATATAGTCATGAGTTGCAGAATATAGTCAAGAGTTGCAGAGTATAATCATGAGTTGCAGGATATAGTCATGAGTTGCAGGATATATTCAAGAGTTGCAGGATATAGTCATGAGCTGCAGGATATAATCATGAGTTGAAGGATATAGTCATGAGTTGAAGGATATAGTCATGAGTTGCAGAATATAGTCAAGAGTTGCAGGGTATAATCATGAGTTGCAGGATATAGTCAAGAGTTGCAGGGTATAGTCATGAGTTGCAGAATATAGTCAAGAGCTGCAGGGTATAATCATGAGTTGCAGGATATAGTCAAGAGTTGCAGGATATAGTCAAGAGTTGCAGGGTATAGTCATGAGTTGCAGAATATAGTCAAGAGTTGCAGGGTATAATCATGAGTTGCAGGATATAGACAAGAGTTGCAGGGTATAATCATGAATTGCAGGATATAATCATGAGTTGCAGGATATAGTCAATAGTTGCAGGGTATAATCATGAGTTGCAGAATATAGTCATGAGTTGCAGAATATAGTCAAGAGTTGCAGGGTATAATCATGAGTTGCAGGATATAGACAAGTTACAGGGTATAATCATGAGTTGCAGGATATAGTCATGAGTTGCAGAATATAGTCAAGAGTTGCAGGGTATAATCATGAGTTGAAGGATATAGTCATGAGTTGCAGGATATAATCATGACTTGCAGAATATAGTCATGAGTTGAAGGATATAGTCATGAGTTGCAGAATATAATCATGAGTTGCAGGATATAGTCATGAGTTGCAGGATATAATCATGAGTTTATAATATAGTCATGAGTTGCAAGTTAAAGTCATGAGAGGCAGGATATAGTCATGAGTTGCAGGGTATAATCATGAGTTGCAGAATATAGTCATGAGTTGCAGGATATAGTCATGAGTTGCAGGATATAATCATGAGTTGCAAGTTATAGTCATGAGTTGCAGGATATAGTCATGAGTTGCAGGATATAATCATGAGTTGCAGGATATAATCATGAGTTTAGAATATAGTCATGAGTTGCAAGTTATAGTCATGAGTTGCAGGATATAGTCATGAGTTGCAGGTTATAGTCATGAGTTGCAGGATATAGTCATGAGTTTAGGATATAGTCATGAGTTGCAGGATATAATCATGAGTTGCAAGTTATAGTCATGAGTTGCAGGATATAGTCATGAGTTGCAGGATATAATCATGAGTTGCAGGATATAATCATGAGTTGCAGGATATAATCATGAGTTTAGAATATAGTCATGAGTTGCAAGTTATAGTCATGAGTTGCAGGATATAGTCATGAGTTGCAGGTTATAGTCATGAGTTGCAGGATATAGTCATGAGTTTAGGATATAGTCATGAGTTGCAGGATATAATCATGAGTTGCAAGTTATAGTCATGAGTTGCAGGATATAGTCATGAGTTGCAGGATATAATCATGAGTTGCAGGATATAGTCATGAGTTGAAGAATATAGTCATGAGTTGCAGGACATAGTCATGAGTTTCAAGTTATAGTCATGAGTTGCAGGATATAGTCATGAGTTGAAGGATATAATCATGAGTTGCAGGATATAGTCATGAGTTGAAGGATATAGTCATGAGTTGCAGGATATAATCATGAGTTGCAGGGTATAGTCATGAGTTGCAAGTTATAGTCATGAGTTGCAGGATATAGTCATGAGTTGCAGGTTATAGTCATGAGTTGCAGGATATAGTCATGAGTTTAGGATATAGTCATGAGTTGCAGGATATAATCATGAGTTGCAGGATATAGTCATGAGTTGAAGAATATAGTCATGAGTTGCAGGACATAGTCATGAGTTTCAAGTTATGGTCATGAGTTGCAGGATATAGTCATGAGTTGAAGGATATAATCATGAGTTGCAGGATATAGTCATGAGTTGAAGGATATAGTCATGAGTTGCAGGATATAGTCATGAGTTGCAGGGTATAGTCATGAGTTGCAAGTTATAGTCATGAGTTGCAGGATATAGTCATGAGTTGCAGGATATAGTCAAGAGTTGCTTAGTTATTATTAATAATCTGCTCCTTACTGCCCATGTTGGTGTTGTGGATGACCGGTTTACTCCACATGCCGCTGCGGTCATCCTTGTTGGACCGGATGCCGAACTCGTATGGTGTGTTGGGTTTCAAGTTGTCGATGACCGTGTCGCTGGTCGGGCAGGTCTGGTAGATCCACTTCCTGTTCCTCTCCCTGTATCGGATGGTGTAGAACCTGAAGGAGGAAGTCAGAGTCAATGAGGTCAGACTGTCTTTATCAGTTCTAACAGTCATTTTTTCAGTCCTCTCAGTCTTTATCAGTCCTGATAGTCTTTATCAGTCCTCACAGTCTTTATCAGTCCTGAAAGTCTTTATCAGTTCTAACAGTCTTTATCAGTCCTGAAAGTCTTTATCAGTCCTAACAGTCTTCATCAGTCCTGACATGTTGTTGAGATATTTCACAAACTACATAAAGACGTTAGCTTCACTGTGATCAGGATACATCCTCTGTGGACCACGAGCATCTGAACCAAACCAACCAATCACTGTTGAACTCATCAGAGTTTCCCTGAACAACATTCAGCGCATCGCCAACACCACAGAAGACCGCACGATGCCGGAGAATGACAAACAAACAGCGATCCAGTGGCGAGTCTCTGGGCCGTGTGGTTTGTCTCTGGCTGTCCTCAGTACTGTGACCTCAGCGTGGAAACAGCTTCTCCCATTAGGTGTTGTTAATTCTGGCCAGCAGATCTCCACTTTCACTCCCTCATGGCGTGTTTTCCAAAAAACCCGGAGCAGCAGCCAAACACTCGACAGAAGGAACTGACATTAGCTTTTAATAAGATGCCCAGAGTGGCAGAGGACGCCTGGGTCAAGCTTTCCGACGACTTGGCCAACTTGTTTGACAGGGACGGAAAAAAAACGGATTACTGGATGAAGGAGGAGGTGAGAGCTGACAGAGAGGAGAGCTGGTGTAACATCACTCAACACATGGAGTGTTCAAACACAACCGCAGTGTGCAGAACTCCAACCAGGTCCAGGTCCAACCAGGTCCAACCAGGTCCAGGTCCAGGCCAGGTCCAGGTCCAACCGTCCAGGTCCAACCATCCAGGTCCAACCATCCATCATGTCCATTGGCCCAAGGCTCGGCGGGTCGACGCCATCCGCCACAAACAAGTCAAACTTTCACCAGGTCTTAAGAAGTCCTGTCTTAAAGGCTCCAGTCTTAAAGGGTCTTGTCTTAAAGTGGTTTTGTCTTAAAGGGACACACACACGTCCCATGCTGTCTCTCACCCGTCCTCCAGACACTCGTTCATGATGTTCCCCTCGTATGGCGTCTTTAGGTAGTTCCCCCAGGACAGCAGCACCGCCGTCGGGCTGACGGAGCCGATCACCAGGTGGAGCGGCTTCTCCAGGTTCACCTTACCTGTGCACACAGGTGAGGACAGAGTCAGACTTCCTGTCTCTACATACAGCACTGGAATCCAAACAGGAAGTGGTCGGCGTACCTGTGCAGTGTTTCTTGACGTCGTTGACCGGGATTGGCTGGACGGCCACCAGGTACTTTGGCTCAGCGTCTGGAAGGAAACGTGGATTCAGGTCAAATCGTCGTCATGGCAACAGTTTAAAGTGTGCTAACAGTTTATGAAATATTAAATATATACAAATATATAAATTCATCTTTAGGCTCAACGTGTCCTCGTCCACTCTGCAGAGACAAACGTCTCCTGAGGGAACTCACAGACATTCAAGGAATGCTGCAGAGTGTTATGGAAACGTGATGATGGTGATGATGTCATCATGGCGAGCTTCAAAACGACCAACAGATGTGAACGATTACAGACAGAGAGACAGACAGACAGAAACAGAGAGAGAGACAGATAAAGAGAGACAGAGAGAGAGACAGACAGACAGACAGAGACAGGCAGAGAGAGAGACAGATAAAGAGAGACAGAGAGAGAGAGAGACAGAGGGAGAGAGAGAGAGACAGAGGGAGAGACAGATAGAGAGTGACAGAGAGAGAGAGAGAGACAGAGAGAGAGAGAGACAGAGGGAGAGAGAGACAGAGAGAGAGAGAGACAGAGGGAGAGACAGATAGAAAGAGACAGACAGAGAGAGACAGGCAGAGGACGTTCACAAAGACATGTTGGAACATTTTATTCAATGATGTGTCTCACATACACGAGGCCACAACTGCAAGAACATACACTATATGTTATATTTATTTTATATAAGTGTTATATATACGTTATGTTACATGTTTTATACGTGACTGTAAACACTATGTTACATGTTACAAACGTATTTTTATGTTTTTACACTTTGTTTGTCTCTGTGCAATGTTTAAATAAAGTTATGTTAATGAAACGTTAATGGAACGTTAATGAAACGTTAATGAAACGTGCTGCAGTGGAAACATTCACACAGTGTGGCAGGTTATTGGCTGAAAGCTCAGGAAGGGCTGCGAGCAGCTCAGTTTGTCCTGAAGCTTCACACACTGACAGGTGGGAACATGCCCCGCCCCCCACCTTCCCTTCATTACCTCATCAATCACCTGGAATCACCTGGAAGACAGAGCGGAGGCGGCGTTCGTGTGAGGTCATCGTCCTTTGTCTGATTTATAACGTGTCAGCTGAATCAGTCATGAAGGTCAGCTGACACGTGTTTACACTTTAAATCATTTGAATATGTTAATGAGCGACAGGATTAATTTAGATAAACATGATCAGACTTCCTGTTCGTTGGATTTAAAGAGTCAACATTGAGCTCCTCCGTCCTCGTCCTCCGTTGCTGACGGATGAATCTCTTTAAACGGGAAAGTAAACACCACACGATGTGTTTAAGAGCGGCGCTGACACCTCAGCCACGCCCACAGCACTGTGATTGACAGGTGACCTCAGGGCAGAGTGTCCTGAAGTAAACATCACTCATCTTCACACACACGGGGGGGGGAGTGAACGCAGCACGAGAGGCCGGGACGTCTGATTATCACGGCTGCACTTGAACACAGCGTGTTGCTTTAAAAAGTTTAATAATTATAAAAGTTTAAAAGTAAGATGATGAAATGAACGAGTCTTCATGTGTCCTGTTAACCCCTCGATGACACGCCGCCTTAAACGCATCACGCCGTCAAAACGTTTTACAGTTTCTCTGTCGTGACGGGACGAAAATTTGTTGGCCGAGCTTCAGAAAACGGATCAGAACCACCTGCTGCAGCTCACAGCTTCTCATGTTCGGGTTTTCCCCAAAGACACAGTTTCCCACAAGTCTGAAGCTTCAGTGTCCACATGCAGAGACAAATCAAACCTTCAGCGTCCACATGCAGAGACAAATCAAACCTTCAGTGTCCACATGCAGAGACAAACCTTCAGCGTCCACATGCAGAGACAAATCAAACCTTCAGTGTCCACATGCAGAGACAAACCTTCAGCGTCCACATGCAGAGACAAATCAAACCTTCTGGATGTTTCAAAGTTTAAATCTTCATGTGACGTCCTGTCAGAAAAGCTGATTTTAACGTGTCCCCTGAAGCTGTGTCCCTGAAGAGGACATGAGTAAAGATCATTCTTTAAATCCGTCTTTGTCTCACCCATCTCTGTCTCGTACGGCTGTCCGTTCTCAGGCAGCTGGATGAACTGTTTGGAGAACATGCTGCTGCCGTAGCCCAGGATGTAACCCTCGAGCTTCACGTCCGGACTCGGACGCACAAACTTCATCACGATGGTGTCGCCGGTGGCATTGATCCGAACCTTCATGTTCTGACGGCGAACTGAGGAGAAGAAGAAGAAGAAGAAGAGAGGACAGAGTTTAGAGCAAGAGGAGAAGAAAGTAAAAAAACAACTGACCGTCTGCGACTTGTTCACGTCTGTTCGTCCACGTGTCGTTAAGTCGTTTGATAACGAAGTTGCTCGTTTGGACTAATTAGATGGTAATTACAAAAAAAACAAACGAGACCCTATCAGAGGAAGTCCATGAGTAAAACAAGAAGAACTGAACCATGAAAATAGAGTTCTGTTCACGTGTGCACTGTCGAACAGCAACAACTTCAGAACCAGCAGTGAGCAGGATTCCAACAGGGAATACAGTAACAACTTCAGAACCAGCAGTGTTCTAACAGGGAATACAGTACCAATTTCAGAACCAGCAGTGAGCAGGATTCTAACAGGAATACAGTACCAACTTCAGAACATTAAAGTCTGTAAACCACCTCGGTAGTGTAACGTTATTCCCTGTTTGTGCTCGAACCCGGTCCGGCTGCTGAGCCCGGTTCTGTTGCACATTCAGTCACGCTTTGATGTGATGTCATGCTCTCATGTTCTCCCTCGTGGAGTTCACTCGTGGTCCGGCTCTTAATAAACATGTCTGGCGTGACCTCGGCTTCTTCTCGGGGTTCAAACTCAACGTCACGGTCGACTTTTAAAAGTTTAACGAGTCCTGAATGTTTCAGTCCCACAAGGTTTTTCTCAGGAACTATAAACTTTCTATTTTCCACGACTCGGAGCCTCGACAGAGTCGAGCTTCAGGGTTTACCTCCATCATTGAAACATGTTGGAGGATTTCAGCGTGAACGAACACAGACGCTGCAAAACAGACGTCCAAACACAGACGATGAAAGTCTACATGTAAAGTCTCCTTCAGCACACTAACAGGAAGTGCTAACTGCTAATTCAGTTAACTGCTAATGGAGACAATGTAGACAAAGAGAGCTCAAGATTGTATCCATGGCAACACTTCCTGTTTGCATCCTCTGAACATCATGATTGGGCAGAACAACAGCACAGACACAAAACAACAGTACAGACATAAAACAGTAGACATAAAACAACAGTACAGACACAAAACAACAGCCCAGACATAAAACAACAGCACAGACACAAGACAACAGTACAGACATAAAACAACAGCACAGACACAAAACAGCACAGACACAAGACAATAGTACAGACACAAAACAACAGTACAGACACAAGACAACAGAACAGACACAGAACAACAGTACAGACACAAAACAACAGTACAGAAACAGGACAACAGCACAGACACAAACAACAGTACAGATATAAAACAACAGCACAGACACAAGACAACAGTACAGACATAAAACAACAGCACAGACACAAGACAACAGTACAGACACAAACAACAGTACAGACACAAGACAACAGCACAGACACAAGACAACAGTACAGACACAAGACAACAGCACAGACTCAAAACAACAGTACAGACACAAGACAACAGTACAGACACAAACAACAGTACAGACACAAGACAACAGCACAGACACAAGACAATAGTACAGACACAAAACAACAGTACAGACACAAGACAACAGTACAGACACAAGACAACAGCCCAGACACAAAACAACAGTACAGACACAAGACAACAGTACAGACACAAGACAACAGCACAGACACAAGACAACAGCACAGACACAAGACAACAGTACAGACACAAGACAACAGCACAGACACAAAACAACAGCACAGACACAAGACAACAGTACAGACACAAACAACAGTACAGACACAAACAACAGTACAGACACAAGACAACAGTACAGACATAAAACAACAGCACAGACACAAGACAATAGTACAGACACAAAACAACAGTACAGACACAAAACAACAGTACAGACACAAGACAACAGTACAGACACAAGACAACAGCACAGACACAAGACAACAGTACAGACACAAGACAATAATACAGACACAAGACAACAGTACAGACACAAGACAACAGTACAGACACAAGACAACAGCACAGACACAAAACAACAGTACAGACACAAGACAACAGTACAGACACAAGACAACAGTACAGACACAAGACAATAATACAGACACAAGACAACAGTACAGACACAAGACAATAATACAGACACAAGACAACAGTACAGACACAAGACAACAGTACAGACACAAGACAATAATACAGACACAAGACAACAGTACAGACACAAGACAATAATACAGACACAAGACAATCATACAGACACAAGACAACAGTACAGACACAAGACAATAGTACAGACATAAGACAATAGTACAGACATAAGACAATAATACAGACACAAGACAATAGTACAGACATAAGACAATAATACAGACACAAGACAATAATACAGACACAAGACAACAGCACAGACACAAGACAACAGCACAGGCACAGAACAACAAACATGGAACATGATGTTTGACTGTACTCGTTACGTCCTGCAGATGTATTCCTGGATGTTTGTTAAATGTTGTTGAAGCGTTTTTTTCATGTTCATTGATTCAGTTTTTTGTCCCTTATGACCTTCCATATAAAAACAGAAAAACCTGCTAAAGCAGGTGTCTCTCTCTCTCTCTCTCTCTCTGTTGTGGTTGTTGCTCGCCCTGCGAGATCATCAGACCACCGTGTCACATTAACTCTGCCCCACCTCACAGCGCACACCCCGGGCAAAAATCACGACTCAACGCTCCGCCACCAAACAAAAAACAAACACACCTCAGCTTTATCAAAGTTTGAGAAACGCCGCGTCAGCAGAAAAACACCTGCACAGGTTAACACATGTGAACACAGGCAGATACAGAAGGACAAACAGGACAAAAACTTTATATATGAAACTTTAAACATCTGCTGATTATGACATTCACAACAACATCACTGACCACTGACTTCTGACATCACTCTGTCATCACTACAGTCTCACACTGACCTCTGACATCACTCTGACATCACTACAGTCTCACACTGACCTCTGACATCACTCTGACATCACTACAGTCTCACACTGACCTCTGACATCACTCTGACATCACTACAGTCTCACACTGACCTCTGACATCACTCTGACATCACTACAGTCTCACACTGACCTCTGACTCTCGGTGCCGGGATGCCGTTGAGCAGCAGCGTCCCTCCCAGCATCAGGACGAGGACTCGGAGGAGGAGAGCGATGCCCGCCATGAGCTCAGAGCGTCAGCGTGCAGAAGAAGAAGTGATGATGATGATGATGAAGGTCTGTATGATGAAGATGAGGAGGAGGATGAGGAGCGACCAGGAGCTGGACAACTTCACTAAGCGTCTCTCCTGCAGTCTTAGGACTTGTTCAGCCGTCGGACGTCCTCGCTGTGGAGAGGCGGACTCCTCCACAGCCAACATCTATAGCAGAGCAGGTGGGCGGGGCCTGCATGACATCAGCAACCCCCATACACTCAACCAAACTCCTCCCCTCCTGTACACTCCTCCCTCCTCTCCTCCCTCCTTTTTCTCTCTCTGTTTCCAAACATGAAGTTTTTTCCCCTCTCTTTGTTTTACAGATGTTTACAGCAGTTCAGAGGAACCTGAACGCATCGCAGAGACAGAGAGAGAGAGAGAGAGTCCGTGATACATTCAGGTTCACTTCACTCACGCGTTAAACGTGCCGTCGTGTTCATCACGGCGGCGTTGACACAGACACACCCACATCACAACACGTGCATGCTGGGAACAACACGGAGCCAAAACCACTGACATGTTTTCTCCATGTTGCAGGGGAAACCCTGGTTCTGGTTCTAGTCTTTGCGGACGCCGGCGGTCCAACACGTGGCGTCACAGGTGACGGGATGGAGGCGCTGAGCTGCCAAACAGCAGCCGATGCAGAAAAACATTCAGCTTTACACAACGGGACAAAAGACGAAGCCACCAATCAGACGAGAGCGCTGACAGACGCTCGTCAGGTGTCACAGCAAGGAGGTGAAGCGTGACGACGTAGACGAGCTGCAACATGGAGGGTCATGCTAATGATGCTAACGTTAGCTCAAGAATGCATCAAATATGAGCGCTGATGTTAGCAAGCTAATGATTAAACAGGAAGTCCAGCTGAGGCTGGTTCCACGAGACAGTGCCATTAGCTGCAGATGCTAACCGAGCTAACAACAGTTAGCACTAAACTCTAACATCAGCATGCTAACACACTCACAGCAACAAAGTTAACATGCTCATGTTTAGCAGGTGTAATGTTAGCCATGTTCTTGCATCAGCATGCTAACATTAGCTAATTAGCTGAGGCTAATGGAACACATGTTGTGTTTAAGTGCTTGTTTTCTTCAACGTAATTCGTTGTCTTCGTCGAACACGACCTCTGAACCAGCGGGTAGCAGGAAATACACGAGCCTACAGAGTCAGTTCAGTTAGCGGTTAGCTGCTTTAGCATGTAGTTAGCCTAAAGCTACCTGAGTTGCAGCAGTGGGAGCACAGCAGATATTTTCTGTCTAAAATCTGATCCAGTGTAAAGTTCTGAGGTTTTTGGCCCGTCCTCCGTCCGTCTGTCACACAAATGTCTGACAGCTGCAAACAACGAGCTTCAACACGCCGCTCGCCAAAGTCAACACGGTCGTTGCTTCAGCTCGTCAGAGTTCACGCCTCCCTTGTGATTCTTCTCTGGTGTTTGCCTTCATGAAGCTTGTGTTCCACGCCTCGTCCCCATAAAACTTAAATGCTCCCACATCAAACGGCGGCGAGGCTCGACAGGCCGGGACGAATTAAAGACGGCCTGAGGCACAACACTCACTCTGCAGCCTGCTAATGAGGCTAATGCTGCCAACTAGGCTAACGTGCTGCTAACGGCCAATTAAAAGTCAGCAACAGAGAACAACAAGTCCGTTTTCCATTTTAAACTTTTACAGCAAAAAATACATTCACACACAAATCTGATACTTTTATCACCCTGACTGTTATTAGCCTGAGAGGCTAACGCGACGGCTAATGATAACTATAAAAACGCGACGTTTATTTAACATCACAACGTGGCTAAAATGAGCTGCGGCAGTAACATGAGGCTCAACAGAAAACGAATAAATAAAAACACTAAAAACAAACTCGACTGACACAAATAAACAATAAAAAGAAACATTAAGAAATAATTATGTAAATTATCTGATGATGATTAAAAACAGGCGGTGCTCAAAACTCTATCTATCTATCTATGGCTATCCAAGCTAACATGCTAACTAGCTGGTATCATAGTAGCATTAGCAATCTACCGTCATTTATCAAGCTCGCTAGCAGCTAGGTGTGAAGCTAAGCTAAGCTGAGGGTTAGCCGGCTGGCTGTGGCCCTGCTGTGCAGCGTGGGTCTCCTCCGACTGACAGGAAGTTAAAACCTGTTTAAGACACAAAAACAATCTTTAATTGTGATGCAGAAAACACAGGAAGGTGTTTACTCTCACGTTCACACCTCCAGCGTTCACGCTGAAACAAAGCAGCTGTTCTTTGAGCGCCAGCAGCCGTTTGTTTCCAGAGTCTCTGCAGGCTGAACGCCGCCAGCTGCGACTGCTGACCTTTAATGTCACTGTGCAACGCAACACGGGCTTTTCACAATAAAACACTTTGGTGCAGACTACAGACTGAGTGCATTTCTCTGGCTGCACATGCCATGCTAGACTTTCAAAATAAAGTTGAGAACTACAGAGTTTCCTGATGGACAGTAAACTGCTGCCAACTGTAGCTGCTGTTAGCTAATGTTAGCTCAGCTTGTTAGCTGGACTGGACAACCACAGGGCAGGAGAAGAAGAGGTTTCAGGCCCAGCAGTCAGCAGCTTCTATGGACATAATGGCAGAGGAGAAGAGAGTGAAGAGGACGCTGAGTTTTGAGACTAAACTTCAGGTGGGACAGAAGATTATGACATTTTTTACAGTGTACCTCCGTCCTCATTTTTTACAGTGTACCTCCGTCCTCAGCTGATTGGCCCAGCTGTTCCCGGGAACAGGGAGCTTTTAAACCAATCAAAGTGTGTTCTTGCCAAAGCGCCGGCGTTGCCGCAGCGTGCCAGAGCCCACGCGCCACCTGCATCGCATCACGGTGATGAGCGCTGAGGCCAGCAGCTCTTATATAACTCCGACCCTCTCTGTGCTGCACAATGCTGCCTTTGTGAGGCGGAGGCCGCCTCCATGTGAACGCTGACACCACGCTCTAACACCCAGCAGCACACACATGAACACATCGTCTCTAAACGAGTCCATGAAATCAGGATTAATTAGACATAAACATGTCAGGGGGAGCTCTCGATGTTTGAATTAGAGACTTTACAGGCTTATTAATGTGAAAAGACCCAATAAATTGATCCATTTAACGAGTCCTGACTGATTAGCTTCATCTGGACTCAATTTTAAACTTCAGGTCTCCAAATCTGCCCGATTTATGTCAACAGCAACAACAACAACATGCTGTTAGCAGCACTTATCTTCAGAGCTAACTCGACTGTCAGCAACACCACAGTCTTACTGCTGACTAGCATCTTTGTGCTAAGCTAGGTTAAACACATCCTGGCATATTGCTACATAGCTACAAACAACATAGCATTCTGTGCTTTAGCCTAAACTAGATTAAACACAACAAAGGAAATGCTACCACAGTATTAGCCGGCTACAAACAGCTAATGTAACTTCAGGAATGCTAAATGCTAACAGTTGCTTTTGACCTGTAGCTACAGTTAGCAGTTCTCTTAGCTACTCTTAACGGATGGATGGAAGTCTAAGTTACACAAAACAGTCACTGCTTCCCGTCTTTGTGCTAAGCTAAGCTAAACACAGATGCACAAAGAAGTTTTCAGTTTTCTCTCCACCTGTTCCTTTAAGGTGCAGCGATGCTAACACCAGCGCTAACACCAATGCTGTCAGGAGGTATCACCTTCCCTCCCCCAGCTCTCAGGTGGTTCTGGGTGATGAGGTCATTCCAGCCTGATTGTTGGTGTTTCTTTCCGAACCGATTCCTGGAGACACGTGTGAAGTCGGAGGGCCTGCAGCCAGAACCTGAGCGGGGCGGGCGGGCTTAGAAAGAACTGACAGACGAGACAGAAAGAGGAAAGTTCACAACACAAAGACGTCTTTGGTCCTGGTCTGCGCTGCGTTCAGGAGCTGCTGGGAAATTGGCACCCCGAGCAGGGAAACGATGACAACAACTCCTCGAGCTGTGGATGAGTCGCTCTCTGAGGTTAACCAAACTGTAAACATCCAACTATGACCTACTATAATGATGCTGCCCGAGCCGGGCGGGACTTTACCAACACTCTGAGTAAAGTGCTTTCATCTGTCGTTATTACTGATCAACACCTGATTCACCAACCACTTCAGTCCACCTGTCTAACATCATGTCGCTCTGACCCGTCTGGATTCCTCGGACCCCTGAAGGTGTGCTGTGGTTCTGGATCTGAAATGTTCACAGCAGATCCTTGAAGACATGAGGCCTCCATGGATTGGTTGGATTGAGATCTGGAGAATCTGGAGGCCGGGTCGACACTTAAAGTGTTCCTCAAACACTCCTGAACCATGTCAGCTTTGTGGAGTGCGGTGTGTAACGATGCTCTGGTAGGTGGAGTGCGGTCGTAGGTGGTAGGACTCTAAAGTCCACGAGGTGATTGATGCATTGACAAGCTGGAGAAACTGACACCAGACTGGACACCGCTGGTTCGGTGTCAGGTCCGGCCGTATTCGCTGGAAAGATTCAAACAAACGTTGCTGTGTTCTGTTTGTTTATGGGTCAGTCCATCAGGACACCCTGAGAGGACGAGACATTAGTGACTTCTTTCCACTTCTTCTTCTTCTTCTTCTTCTTCTCTTACTCAGCTGGTACGGTGATTTGGAAAGTGTTTGCAGATGTCGCCTGTGCGGGCCGAGCGCCACCATGTCAGCTCCCCCACTTGGAACGTCTCAGGTTTGGAAAGCAGAGCGGAGAAGAGGATGGCTTATTTTCCATGCCAGCTTACATGAAGCGAAGCTTTGTGAGGCCCACAGAGGAGCGAGCTAATCCTCCTCTTCACAATCAGACCGGCTCCTCCACATTCGAAGGAAATCCCCCAAAAATACCAGATAGACTCGATTCTGGTGCTAATTTTACAGTTCTGTGAGGCTGAATTTGTTCTGGATCGCTACAACAAGAGAAAACCCACGACTGCAGACCGACCCAACAAACTTCAACGTCCTGCCGAGGAAACATCGACTGGTTCACTCTAATCCATCGAACACCTGATGAGGAACAATCAGAGAGAACAGGGACGCTCCTCTGTGACATGGCTGCCAAAATAAAAGCTGAACTTCCTGCAGAACATCGCAACACAACTTTAGACAACTGAACCTAACTCCAACAGAACCGGGCCCAGCAGCTTTGCAGTTAGCATGCTGATGTTAGCCATGTCTGTAGTTTTCCATAAGACACATGGACAGCTAATGTTAGCATTTAGCCGTGCATCATTTCTGAGAACACCTGTGACTGGATCAGACGTGTGTTTTCCATGATTTGGAAATGTTCAGACAATGTTGAGAAAGCACAGCAGATGTTGTTGAGGTGACTCAGCAGTTCAGCGTTGGACCACAGAGCGTGTCAGTTTGTTGTCGAGGACGCAGACGCTGAAAACATCACGTTCGCAGAGGCTTCGCCGACGTTTGAACTTTCCTGAACGCTGTCCAGCTGCAGACGACGACAAGTCACAAACCGTCAGCACAAACACGGCGAGAGCAGTGGAAGGAGTGAACGTGAAGACACACTAACTAACACTGCAGATAATTAAAGAGGACATCTTTAAGACAGATGTTTACACTTTAAACACGAACAGAACCTCTGAAACCAGAACAGAACCTCAGAACCAGCAGTGAACAGCATTCTAACAGTGAATACAGCAGCCTATCGAGGTGGTTTTCTTGCCGGGGCAAGTTCAGTTAGCTACACAGCTGACTGTGTATATATATTAAATATATTCTGTATAAAATATGATGCAGTGCCGCATGGTGAAGCATGGGATCATGGGAGCTGTGGTTTTATTGATAATCACTACTGTGGATGTTACGTGTTGTAGCTTCGGCAGCAGTGAGTGATGTAACTGGACAGCTCAGGCGACCTGTGAACTTGTCAGTCGTCTTCATTAAAGCTCCGGACGCTCTCAGACACCTGTCGAGTCGAGCTGACGTCAAACTGAAATTCAATCTGTGAGCGTCCCGTCAGCTTCACCGTTTTAGGACCTTTTGTTTGGGTTTTTTTATTCTTGTTACGCAACCAAAGCTAACCGCCTCTGACAGGAAGGCGGGCTGAGCCTGAGTCTAGACCGAGGAGGGAAACAATCAGAAGGGCACTTGTTCTCACTGAAGGCTGTGTTTCCCATTAAACCCCCACACGGCCAACTGCAGATACTTTCCAGTCGCTGTCAGATCACTTTTCAAAGAGGCACCTGCCTAACCAGAACCACCATCAGCCCGTGGCTTTTCTTCTGGCCCGGGCGGTGGTTCTGTTTGACAGTCAAACCTTCGGCGACGCTGCCAAACGCTCTGACTTTAACTTTGGCTCGCCCCACTCGGCGTCTTCCTCCTGGAAATGATGCATTATCTCGACACTCAGCGTGTTCGTGCAGCCAGCTCACGTACGAAAACACCCTGACCGAGCCAGAACCAGAACTGCAGCTTCAGGTTCTCAGGGCTTCACTGGATGACAAGAAAACTTACTTTAGTCTGAAACCTGTTCATGTTGTGATCATGTGACCTGCAGGTGAACCTGAGAGGCCACGCCCCCTTCAGAGGACCTCCAACATTCCTCCGACGAGGCGACGAAAACACAAATATTTCAACTTTTCATCAGTTTGACTGATTCAGAGCGACGACAGAGTGTGTCAACACCGAGAACACACACACACACACACACACACACACACACACACACACACTACAAAATCATAGTAAAAAGAATAAATCTAAAAGTCATGTTAACAAAAATACAAATATATAAATAAATATCAGGAAATTAAATTAAAGATTTGTATTCATAAAATAATAAAATAAAATAAAACAAATGAAGAAAATCTATAAATTAAATTAAAAATAGTTTAAAAAAAAAAAGTCATTTTCCCTAAATTAGCATACAGAAACAGAAATGAATGAATAAATGTAGAAATACAGAAATAGACTTTTTATTTACCAAAATGTTTGTCATTTATTTATTTATTTATTTATTTATTAATAGTTATGATGTTTTTGTCAGTCACGCCTGTGGACCAATGGTTTGACAGGACTCCTCTGATGGACAGGTGATGCAACGACGTGAGTTACGATGAGTCTGTTCGACTCCCGGCACACTTCGTATTTCTACTTCTACTAAATAAAACTGAGGTCGGATGATTCTGTAAAAAATATTCCGATTTTATTTTAGAAAAATGTGATTGTGCGGCTCGCACTCTATCATCTCTAATGGGACGAACAGGATAGAAAACAATAAAAACACAAAGAGACAGAAACACGATGAAACTGCTCACTGCTGGACTGGAAGATGAAACAAAAAACATTAAACATCTAAACATCAGCTGTCGGTCTACATTTCATCTACGATCAGGACGCTCCGACATTTTTCAACCAGGAAACTTTAAAAACACTAAATGTTCGATGAAGTCCTCAAAGTTCCTCAGCTGATACCGTGCAGCGAATGAGATATTTTATGAAACAAGACGATAATTTAAGATTCAGACGAATGAGAACTTGCGTAAACAGGATATTTATATATTTATATTTGCATAAAAAAACAACGATAAATTAAAAACTGTTAAACTTGCAGACAGAATTCATCACATGAAACATAAAACAGATTCTGTTCAAGACTTTCTGAACATTGCAGCGTTTAGTTTACACTGACAGCCAGCAGTTTCCTGAACTCAGTGACTTTATAAAGCTCATCAAGGGAACGTCTATTGACTAAAAACAAAGCTGATCATCAGATCTTTGGATCACAAGTCAACTTAATCATTTCTGTTAGAAAAAGATCTGAGACAGAAAACTGAGTCTACCACGAGGACTGAAAAATGTTGTGGAAAATGTGAATGGTTTGGTGAGAGACGACGTAAAAAAACATGCACACTGACACTGACAGGCTACATGTGAAGCACACGTGTTGCACACGTCACTTAACACTCCAGCATTGGTTGAGAAATGTAAACATTCATGTGAAACGCAGACGGGCACTTGCCTTCATTAAGCAGCTGACTGATGGCTTCATGATCTGAGTTCGAGAGTCGACACATCACATCCCGAAAAAAAGCAAACAGAGCGGTGAAGGCACTGACGGGGCGGAGCTGTCCCGGGAAAACATGCAAAACATGTTGGAGGGAAGCGAAGGAATCGGAGAACTCTCAAACAATCAGCAACAAACCTTTTTTATATGACAGCGGTGATGCGCAGGTTGGGACGCAAACAGAAGCCTTTAAAGATGAAAGCCATGAAATCCATTTGAAAGTGTAAGACAGAGGTACTCAACAGTGAACAGTGATGGAAGTGACTCCAAAGACAGAAACAAACACAGTATATACAGGTGGAGAAGACAGGTGACAGTTCATGATGACAGGTGAAGGTTGGCGACCTTGCAGAGGTCAAAGTTCAGTTTTGGGTCACTGAAACAGGCGAAAGCATCCTTAAGAAAGTTTCAGCGTCTCGTCACCTTCACCTCCAGCCGATGAACTCCTCTGCCTACCACAAATCAACAACGAAGGCGTGTTTCCTGTACACAAACACAGGTGTTCACACAGGTGAGCATCAGCTGATGTGCAAGAACTGATTCAAAGCAGGAAGTTCAAAGTTTAGTGAAGTGAAAAAACGTTGGTACCTCGAGGGTCGGCAGTTCAGGACTCATTATGTGGTCGAGCTTCCTCTCCTCTCCAGGAATCTGCTCCATGACACAGAGAAACAGGAAATGAGGTCAGTTTGGTGGTTTTCAAACAGGCGACGTTCAAACCACAAAGAACCAAAACATTTCAAGAACCACGAAAAAACAGACGGGTCCAAAACTTTGAAACATTTCAACAGTCAAACTTTAAGTTCTGTTTGGACTGAAGTCACTGTTTATTATGAAGTTATGATATTTAATGTGGTCTGTGCAGATTTACACAAACTGATTTATGCTGATTACAAATGTTAATTATTTATGATGATGAAATAAATCATACTTTCATTTTGTTTAGTCCTGATCCTGCCACATTTATTAACTTTACAAACTTTAAAATGAAACATTTACTTTAATTCATAAGTATATACGGACTGTTTAAATAAAGTTTTTATTTGTTTATTATAATTTATATTCTTGTTCTAACTTTAACATTAGAATTTGATTTAATGAATCAAACTGTTCGATCACTCACACTTGAGTTTGTCGTACAAAGTCTGCAAAGTGTTGATCTCTGGAACAAAGCTCGATGATCCTCAGGCGCTCCTGGATCTCCTGCAGAGGTCAGAGGTCGAAGCGTGAAAACACGTTTATGTAACAGTCAGGCTAAAGAGGAGACGCAGGAGGAGGTCTGCAGGTAAAAATACTTGTCTGTCGTAGTACTCGTAGTACAGACGTCCTGCTGAGGCTGAAAAGACGTCTGAGCCAAACAAATGTCACAACAGACTCAAACTAAACACTTCCTGTGGATTCAGATGCTAAAACTCAGCACGAGAAGGACCAACAGATCCAGAACCAGAACCTTCAGGTCCTCAAACAAAGTACAGGACCTTTAAACTGAATCCAGAACAGAGATATTTATCAATCTCACAAACTAACCTCTGAATAAAAATGTTAAAATCATCCTCTATGCTGATGACACTCAGCTGTACGTATCAAAGTTAAACAGTTACATTTGACTGAAATAAAGAAACTAAACGTCAGATGTGTCAGAAACATGACATCAGTTTTTCACCTCTTTGCTGAGCGTGGTGTTTTGGTAAATGTGTCGTATCTCGTCATTGATCAGATCTTTGGAGCCGTCGGCGCTGACGGAGCTGCTGTATTGGGGGGAGTCCGGGTCACAGTGGCGGTAGTACTGTGGCATGACGTTGTCGTAGCGATGGCAGTATTGGGCGGTGACCGGGTCACTCTCAAACATGGAGTTTATCTTGGTGGCTCGCTCCAGAGTCGGCACACTGTCACCTCGTCTGGAAGAGGGAAACGTGATCATGTAGGTTTACTGTAAATGTCTTTGGTTGATCAACTCATCAACGCAGATGTTCCCTCACCGTAGCGGATCCTCTGTGTCCTCCTCGTCGTACTGCTCTCGCAGCGATCTCGCCAGGAAGAAGATGATCCCGGCCACAACCATGAGGAAACCGGCCACCGAGGCAATGGCGATCCCCACCACCAGTGGCTCGGAAACATACTCCTCACAGTGCTCACCACGATACCACCAGTTCTCTCCAACCCGACACCTACAGCAAAGGTCACAGGTTCAACTCCCACAGATACACCAAGAGTAATAAATACTGTATGAGATCATGTAGTTCACTCATCCGACCTGCAGATGGCGCCCTTGCCGGGGATGACGTCACATTTGCCGTCATTGAGGCAGAAGTTGGTCTGCACCTCGCAGATGCTCTGACACGGCAGACCGTCCACGCTCAGATATCCGGCGTCACAAACACACTCAGCCTCGCCCGACCATCGGTTCACCATACAGCGGGAAAACTCGTTACACGCCTGGAATTTACAGGGATCTGCCCGGTCACCTGGCAAGGAAACAACAAGAAGAAACAGAGGAAGAAGTGTTAGAGGTCAGGGCTGGAGGATCGAGGGATGTTCCCGTCGACATTAAGATGTGTGTCAGCAAACAGGAAACTTTAGAAACGCCTTACAACCTGGACAACAATCGTTTAGGACTTAAAGGTGGACTTTGTGTTAAAACCAGATTAATCAAGATTAATCCAGATCCAGCATCTACAGAACCCGGTGTGGGTGATCATGTGCTTGTGCAATGGAAAACGTGCCTGCAGAGCGCAGCGAAGCTGAGGCAAGTAACCGGATTACTGCGTCCACAGTGAGTCCTGACCGCTGCTGTAGATTAGGGTTATCAGGCTGTCAGGAGCTCCTCTGATTGGCTCAGACAGATTAAAGACTGCAGCTCAGCAGAGATGGACTCTGTGGAGGAAATCTCAGATCCTCGTCTCAGCTGCAGAAATCATCAGGCGAGTATGACACCGACCAGTTCTTATTATCACGTAACACCATTGCAACCGCCCATGATCTGGGTTCTGCTCCAAGTTTCTGCCTGTCAATTGTTAGCTATTAAATGTAACAAGCTAACAATTTAAGCAAACTTAAGGTGTCATTTTTATCTTTCTACCATTGTCAAAATGTTGTTGTATTTTCAACACAGACATGCTAACAAGTAGCATATCTAAGCACAGGAAAGGAGGAAGTTGACCATGGCTTGCTCGACTGTGATTGGAGCACAGAAGATAATAATGAATGAATGGAGTACAGGTAGAGAGTGAATCCACCCATGCCACTCAGACACAAAGCAGATAAACCTTAGGACGTAATTAAGCAGAGTGGACAGATCGTCTCTGAGGGTCAGGTGGACAGACATAAACAGCGGCAGCCATGTTGATTTGCTGGTGAGTCAATGTACTGCTGCTCACGTTCTTCACAGACAGATTACCTCAGGTATTAGATCAGAGTCCACACACAGGATTCAACGGCTGAGCATGAAAGGTCTTCTAACAACTCCAAAAATAAAACTGAAGCTGCAGACGATCAGTCGGAGTACGAGGAGTATTTATCAAGACATAAATCATAAACACTGCTTAAAGCTCCAGTCCTGACAACAAAACAAAACAAGAAGATGTGTAATATGAATCAGGACCCAACCGTCCACCCAGACCTCGTCCCCAACACTAGAAGTCACACTACAATGTGTTTTTGTTGAAAGGAATAGTCTTCCTGTGCAGGAGACAACTTCAGGTCAGCTTGTTTCTAAAACCTTTGAGGAAGATCTCACCTGAAGCTTTATTCTAGACATGTATTCCAAACTAGACCTACCTGATTCCACATCCAGAGAGTACTTGTCGATGGACAGGTTCATGGTCTGGTGGGCGGTGTTGGCAAAGTCCTCCAGGATGAGGTAAACGACGTTGGTGACCCCTCTGGGAACTGGCTTACCGAACCTCATCCTGCTGTTCACCACGATGCTACCATTCCTGAAGTTGAGGATCTCCAGGTTCTTGAAGTTGTTCAGGTTGGACTGAAGGTACGGGACCAGCTGCAAGATCGAGACAAAGACATGTGTGAAAAACATTACAGATGAATCTCTAAGTTTTTACTCACTGAGACCAGATTATTTGAGTTCTCACCAGTTGCAGGAACCGTTGCTCCAGGGCTTTGTACTCAGCGGAGCTCTTGTTGAAGAGGTCCATGGAGAACGCCATGTTGGTCACCCTGAGGCTGAAGAACACCGTCAAGGCCTTGCCAGGTCGGGTTGGCAATGCAATGCTATCCAGGTCTGACCCCTGAGCCCCACTAGAGAAGCCGCTGCTGTCACCTTCAGTTGCCACACCTCCATACTGGAACACATCGAAGCTGACGTCAATGTTCGACAGGTCGGAAAGATTGTACTCGAAGGGTTGGCGCTCGGTGGTGGGAGTGGTGTTGTTGACTTCCTGAAGTGAGGAAGTTGTTGTTTGGATGTGACCTAATTCACTGTCTGAAGTATTTGTCAAAGTGGTACCCAAGTCTTCGTCCTGAAGTGAAGCATCTGGCAAACTTTCTACGGCACCTGGAGCACTTTCTGTTTTGTTCACTGCAACAACAGATGGTGTCAAAAGAGGAACATTTAAAGTTGGATTGATCACTGGAACTTCTTCGATGTCTTCATGGTTTGGGTGATCGTGGTAAACAAGTTCCTCATCCACTGGCACTGAGTCCGACACCCGAGTGAACGGTGAGTCTTTTTCAGGTGAGAGTGCGATGCTACTGCTGTGGTCAGACGAAGTTAGAACTGGAGCAGCAGTTGTGGTGGCAACCATGACTTCATCAATAACCAGATCCTCATCTTGGCTGCCACCCACCGGAGCTGTTGCTGTCGTTGAATCAGTGGCACCAATGTGTTGCTCTTCTAAAATCTCAACCTCAACGTGGTCGTCTGTTTCTGGCAGCAGCGGTTTGGATGTTTCTGTGACTAAATCTGGTTCTGTTGGGTCTTCAGTGGTTGGATCAACGCTGGAGTCTTTCACTGTGACTGTCTGGACTTCTACAAAGGTAAGGGTCTCTTTGGTTGAAGAAGGGTCAGTATTAGTGACTTCAGGTACTTCAGATGCAACAATGACTTCAACCTCCTCCTCCTGAGGAACATCTTCTGATTTAGACCCAACTGTAACCACAGGAATCTCTATACCTGCTTCAGTAGTGACTTCCACCTTCTCAGTGGTTTCTTGAAACTTGATTGCCAAATTAGTTGGTGCTGCAAAAACAGAGGCCTCGCGAGTCCAAGCTTCAGGTTCAGGAGAATCTGTGACTGGTGCCGTATGGGTATGTGGTCCGGTCAAGGAGTAGTCCCCATAGATGCCAGATGCCTCCAATGTTTGCACTGAGAGTTCAACAGTCAAGGTCGCTTTGGGCAAGAATACGGGTGCTTCAGTGGTAGTTGAGTACCGAGGGTCTGTGCTAATGTGAGGCGTTACCAAAACCTGATCCAAGAAAGGTTCCTCTTTGCCTCTGTCAGGCACTGATTCTTCAAAAGCGGGAACTGTAATTGTCCACAAAGGGGCATTGGTAAACTCAACATCCACCCCTATTAAATCATCTTTCTCAGCGGTTGGTGATTCAACACCAACGGCCTCCTCATCCTCATCTTCGTCCTCTGTCTCCTCCAGATCAGGCGGCGGTAGCACCTCCAGGCTGCTACCACTCTCATCATAGAAACCAGTCCCATCAGAAGTTGCCGCTGGCTGCCAGGACCAGAAATCAACTTCCTGGCTGTCTCCAGAGAAACCAGAGCCAGATCCTTCGTCCAGCGTGACTTCAGAGCCTGACTGAAGTTTCTCTGTCGGAGAGAGGGCGACCACATGGTCCCCTCGGGGGGTTTCATCTCCGGTGGCAGAGGCATTATTGAGGAGGAATCCCTCATCTTCAATATTTCCATTATCTGTAAACCAGAGAAGCACATGGAAAATTTTACAGCCTGGATGTCCTCGGAGCACTGAGTGAAGTTCAAACTGGAGGAAACTTGAACAGAAAGAATTATAAAGATCCAGATGTGTTTACAGTCAAACCTGATAGGACGAAGGTTTAAACTGGGTTCAGAGGGACTTAAATATAATCGCTTAAATTATATCTACAACCTCCTCAAAGTGTTTTTTTTTCCACTGTTGTAAAGTTCATCTGGGGTCGATGGAGCCAAGTCCAGCTACTTAAACCTTTTCTGTGTTTTTGAGATCAGAGTAAAAAGATTTGACCGTTTGAGTTCTTTTGAACCTTTACTCACTCTCTGCTGGCTCCAGGTCGACCGTCTTCTTTGGGAATTCGGCGGCGGTTGGAGGATCTGTGCTTCCATCGAACATGAAGACGTCATTCTCGCTCACCACATCACCCTGAGGGCCTTTCCATGGGTCGAAGGGGTCGAACAGGAAGTCATCTTTCTTCAGGAAGACGTTGCTGCTTTCCACCTCGTGGCTTGGAGCGTCGGGAGGCTTCTCTGCAGCGAGGACGTTATCCTGAAGGACATTCAACAGTCAGTGTGTGACGTTCATTCTTTATTTCTGAGTAGAAACTGTTTGCTCTCGTTCGGTTGGACCCACCATGTTATCAAAGGTGTCGGCTGGACGGCTTGTAGGTTTCACGGCAGGTAACGAGTTCTCCGCTATAGAAACCAGTTGAGATCAGAGCAGATTAAAGATGAATTAAATTAATTAACGAGAGATGCTATATGAATGTGGAGTTACAAAGTCTGAGCAAACCAATAAAATAAATCTGTATTAAACATAAAAACAGCCGGATGACTAAAGCCGATGAATAAAGGTTTGTTGTACCGTCCTCCGGCTGCGTCTCCAGGCTGCTGTTGGTCATGAAGCTGTCTTTGTGCAGAGCCTCGGTGATGTAGTTTCTGAAGTCAGTGATGGTGTAGACAACGGTGGGCTGCTCGCCGGCTCCGGGGTAACTCTTCTCCACCAGGTTGTTCTGAAGAGAGATGAAGTCCAGCGTGTCGTTGGTGATGCCGCTGCTGTCGACCTCCAGAGTGATGGCGTAGTGTACCAGGACCACCAAACCCCTGAGAGGGAAGAAGACGATGCAGGTGAGTTTGTCTGCTCTCACACTCATCACTGTGGTCAGACCTGGTGGGGGGGGGGGTTTCCTGGACAGAGGTCAGGGGTCAGCGAGCCCGGTGTAAATCTTTAATGGTAATCCTGCGGCGGCTGCAGGTGGCCAGTGGCCGGCGAGCGGTGAGCGACTTATCCCATTTAAGAGCTGATAGACTATTGTTAAAGACGTTAAGAGGACATTAGAGCAGAGTAACCACAGAGCGACAGCCAGGTGAAAGGCGCTTTAAGAGGGGGCGGGGTCTGTGAGGTCACAACAAAGGAACGGTAACACATCATATAAATATAAATATAAGTATAAATATAAATATAAACACAGAGAGCATGTAAGAAAGACGAGTTAGAGACCTGAGTGAAGTAAACGAATGCTCAACATTCAGGTGTTTCCTTTTTGTGTGTTTTACCCACAATGCTCAGCTGCTGTGTGTTTTACAGTGCAGTGAATGATATAAGGAATCGTACACTGTAAAAAAAAACATCTTTTAAAAAGCAAAGAGGTCTCTGCAGAAGAGAAGTCCTGATCTGACGTCGTTCTGCTTCATCCAAACATGACAGCTGAATTTCCAATCAGGCGGATGCTCTGTGGTGAAGTCACGTGTGGATGGGATGGATTTATCAGACTGTGTCACCGCCTGAGAGGAACAAGGATGTCCTCAGACATGAAGCCAATGACGTATGAACGAGAAGAGTTTTTCAAACTTACCGCTCCAGGTCCTTCTGAGGCCTGAGGACAGAAAGCAAACGCACCGTAAAGACATGTTTCATCACTTTATGGATCCGTTTTCAAACATTTGAAGGATAAACGTTCAAACTTCACCTGAACTCGACGACGTGGACGTTCTTGAAGCCCGGCAACCTGACAAAGGCATCTTCAATCTGAAAGTTAAACAGAGGATGTTTGTTTCTGTGAGGTAGATAGATTTATTACATCTTATATCATAGATATAAATGAATTGAGCACACTGTTTCTGATCACTGATTTAAAAACATGTTTGACGATGCTGCAGAATCAGCTGATGAATTCATGCATGTCGTCTTTTATTCGGGGTCTCCGTGGCCCGTGGCTGCACTCTCCTCTTTTTCTCTGCTGCAGTTAAGCTCCTGCTGTTTCTATTAGCCCTGTTATCCACTTCATATTCCCTCATTAATGACCCTGACCCCGACATTCAAACCATAAACCGGCTTCCCGCGTCACAAACGGTGGAGCGGAGCCTGAAAAAGTCCCAGCGGTGCGGGAATACACCAGCGCTCTCTGCTTTCCTGGCACCGCTGCTTTTTCCAGCAGCTCGCAGTGAGTCACCGCTCGTATTCTGTATGTTCTCTGAAGTTTTCCAGCTCTGCTTCTGCCTAGGCCGGTCGTATAGCCGATGGCTGGCAGGGCCGAGGAAACTGAGCTTTGAAAGCGTGAAGATCCTTAATGCGTGAAAAACAGGCGAGGCCTTTAAACTCCTGAGTCTGCAGTTTGTAGGAAACCACAGTTTGGTAATGAGTGTGCATCCTGGACGTCAGAGAGAAGTCAAAGAGGAGAAATGACAGAAAGCTTTACTCCTTTCTGGAGGAGGAGGTCACAAAACCTGGCTGATAGACCAACCACAGTTCATTGCATCATCTGTTTCTCCAAAATAAGATGATTCGACTGAAAAATATGAACTCTGCATCTGTGGCCCTCCTGTAGGTCTCTGACTCCTGATGCTAACGTAGCTGTGTTAGCAGTATTGAGTAATATCACGACACATTAACACGTTACATCTGTTTCTATGATTAACTTGAAAGAACTGTTGAAATGTTGCTACTCATTTCCATATTTCAACAAAGTCTCACTCAACAAGAGTATGCTAATAATGAGAAGTTAGCTCGGACCCTCACTTAATACAAAGTGTGCTAAAGTGTTAGCTCGGACCCTCGCCTGACCTTGTAAAAGCTGCCTCACCCTGCGTGTGAAGTGTCTGGACAGCTGCTGGAAGTGGAAACTGCTCGGGTCTCTCAGGTCGTCGTTGTAGGTTTCTTCTCTCAGCTTGATGCTCAGCTCCACCACCTGGTCCTTCAGGGACCTCGGGGGCCACAGCAAGGTGTCGTCTATCTCATTACCTATCTGAGTGCGGGAACATTCAGAGATGTTTGGTATTGGTATATTATCAGCACTGAAGATTGTTGGTATTCTACAACTAAACCACAGGCTTACCGAGTTGTCCTCGTCATCCAACCCAAAGCCGTTGTTTCCAAGTAAGTTGTCTACAACATAAGGCCTCTCTGTTAGATCGGGGAAGTTGCCGTTGTTGTACTCCACGACGTACTTGGTCGTGACCTCCAAAGAAGCAGTGGGCTCGTCGGTGGCATCCACTATAGTACCTTGCATACTCTCTTCGGTGACTTCCACAGCGGTTTCAGACTCAGATATGACGTCTACTGGAGCCTCTGTCATGATTTCATCTGCATCTTCTGTTCTAACATCAGAGGAGACCCCCTCAACTTCCTCTGGGACAACCTGGACACTGTCCTCCCTTGAGATGACGTCTTCTTCTGGTGAAAACTCTTGGGTGACCTCCACAGCTTCAGTGGTTCCTCCCATTGTAGTAGTCCCTGGATGGGCATGAGTCACAACTTCTGGAGATGTTTCACTTGGAGCCTCTGGGACTGGGACTTCTTTCTCAGGTTCAGAAAAGGATCCAGAGTCTATAACTTCAATTGTAGGCTCAACCACCTGTGTAGTACTCTGCTTGGTGGTTTCTGATGGTACTTCTACCTCAGAGTCTCCTGGAAGCTCCAGTGTTACCTCTGTTTCAGGTGTTTCCACCACTTCAGTCCCAGGCAATAAAGTCTCTGTATCTTCTGGAACAACAGCGATGACTGGAGCGACCTCTTCATCAGAGTCAAGATTTTCTGAAACTACTTCCTCTTCAACTTCTGCTTTTGTTGGTTCAGCAACACCAACTTCTTCCTCTATTATCTCCTCCGAGGCCTCAGAAACTGCTTCTTCTTGTGTTTTATCTACAGATGTTATGGCGAGATCTGTTTTATCGTCATAGGTTACCACTTCAGGTTCTGCTTCATGTGCAGATCCTCCTGTGGGTTCTGCTGACTCCTCTGCATTTTGCTGTTCTGCATCTTGTTTTGGTTCTTCTGCTTCTACAGGTTGAATTTCTTGCTCTGGTACCCCTGTCGGTTCTGTCTCTTCAGCAGGTTGTTCTACATTTTTGACTTCCTGTGCTGGTTCTCCCACGGGTTCTGCTGACTCCTCTGCATTTTGTTGTTTGGCTTCATGTTTTGGTTCTTCTGTTTCTGCAGTCTCTTCTACGGGTTCAACTTCCTGCTCTGGTACACCTGTCAGTTTTGTCTCTTCAGCAGTTTCTTCTTCAGGTTCTCCTTCTTGTGCTGGTATCCCTGAGGGTTTTGTTGACTCCTCTTTAATTTCTTCTATGAGTTCTGTTTCCTGTTCTGGTCGACCTGTGTGTTCAGTCTCCTGTGCAGCACCTCCTGTTGGATCTATTATTTCTACAGTTTCTTCTACAGGTTCTGGTTCTTGAACAGTTTCAGTCACATCTGCTGTTTCTTTCTCGACAGGTTCTGTAGGTGCCTGAGGTATTTCTTCTCCATCTTCAGTTGGTTCTCCTGTAGCCTCATCGACCACCTTTACTAGCTCCTCAGCAGTTATTGCTGTTTCTATCGTAGATTCGACTGCTTCTTCTTCTACTGCTGTGTCTGTTGTGACATGTACTGGAGCTTCTATGATATCCTCTCCAGTAACCGTTGCCTCCTCCGTTTCCTCAGGTAGTTCTTCCTCTGCTGTTTCATCAGTCTCAATCGGCTCTTTCACATCCGTCTTTGTGGTTACCGCCTTGGTGGACTCTTCAGCAGCAGTCACCTTATCTTCAGTAACAACTGAAGCTTCTTCATGGTTGATTTCTTCTTTTAGCTCCTCTTCTGGCCTTTCTGTTGCCTCTGATATTATTACTTCCTCCACAGTAGTACTGCCCACTGTTGCCTCCATCTCACCAACTGTAGTATTTGGTGGTGCCTCCTCTGTGACATAAGAAGCATCTTCATCCATGTCGTCTTGTAAGATCACTATGACAGGCTCAGAAGTAACCACAGCAATCAGTGTTGGTTCGTCTTCTAGCGCCTTGCCCTCGCCGGTGTCTTCACTAACTTCTGTCTTGTCCGTTGTGGTCAGGATAGAAGCCTCTGAAGGAACCTCAGTTTTTATATCTGGAACAGATTCTTGCTCTGGAGTCACATTTATAAATGTTTCAGCTTCTTCCTCTGAATCTGTTATCAGAAATACAGTCGGAGTCGCATCTGTGCTCACGTCAGTTTCGTCATGGCTAACTGCTACAACAGCCTCTGAAGGATGTTCTGCAGGTTCACCGTCAGATTTTCCAGGCAAAGCTAATTCAAGTGCATCTGATACTGTTTCATCGACTGGCTCTGGTTCCTCTACAAACTCATCAGTCAAGGCTACATCTGAGGTGATGTCCAAAGAATTGTCTGTAATTTCCTGAACTTCTGGGCCCACAGTGATCTCGACAGCTGTCTCTGGGATACGCTCCGTCATGGTTTCTGATGGAGCCTCAGCAGGCTCTGGAGACGTGACAGCCTCTAAAGCAGCTGTTATAGTGGGTTTTGTAAATACCAGAATAGTAGTGACCTCTTCAACCATAACCTCTGACGGTGGCTCTTCACCTTCTGGGCTGACAAATTGAATCACTTCAGAATCAGGTACATTCACATCTTCAGGAATGATCTCAAGGATTTTGTCATCTTCCACTACAGGCTCATCTTCTGTTGTATCTGGGACAATTTTATCTTCTTCAACTTCTGCAACAACCCCATTAAAGGGCCTGTGGGTAACAGGAACCTCTGTGGAAACCTCCACAGTATCCTCTGCAATGGTCTCAACATCTGCTTCTTCAGACTCCAAAGGAACCTCTGTGTCAGTGATGACTAAAGATGGACCTTCTGAAGTGATGCTGCCCCCGGTCTCCTGAACGTCTTTAGTGTTCTCTGGCGTGGCAGCAACCGCAGGTTTAGAGGTCAAATCCAGAGGAATCTCAGTCCAGGTTGTTGAAGCCTTGTGAACCGAACCTTCGGATGCAGAAATTGGAGGGGTCCAAGGCGTGACGTCAAGACCTGGTGGAAGGTCATCTTGGTTTATTGTGATTGACCCTGATCTGATGATGACTCCTCCCCCTGTAAAACAACAACATAGATAAAATGTTTTAAGTTAACATCCATCTGTAGCTCAACTGTGAACTCTAATGTCTGCTAAGAGGACTTCACTTGCAGCCTAAAGCTCCAGGGTAGCTCACAAACAACTCATTGATGGTTCTTGGACGTTCCTTCATCAGACGTTTTTTTTTTTTTTGTATTTTGTTATTTTTCTTGCTTTTGTTGTGTTTGTACTGGATTCAGATACTTTGAAAGACCTGAGTTATTTAAGAGACAAAGAACTTCAATCCCATGTTGGCACCGTACCTGCTCAGTCCTCAGAACACCTGTAAGCTGTGATCTCACTAACCCTGATACGTGTCCTGCTGTAACTCAGTCAGGTCTACACCTCTGCTTCTGGGCCTCTATCCAGTTTCCCACCATTGATCAGACTGCTGCCTGTAAATAGGCTTACAGGTCTATTCTGAGAGCCGAGCGTGTGACGGGAATCAGCCACCCATTCCCCCCCTCACATAAGACAGATTGGGGTGTAAGGTGACGAGACTGCAGCTGACTGCAAACTTTTAAAGTTCTACAGACATTCAGGACCCATCACGGGGTTGTAGAAGACTTGGAACGGGTCACAATGAGGTCATCAATAAGACGCTATTAACCACCTGTGGTCCAAGATTCCAAGATTTAATAAATGTAATGCTAAATAATTTCACATTTTGTTCAAAACATTTGAGGAACACTGATTTAAACTCTCATTAAACCAGTGCTTGCTTGATATGAACATTTTTTGGAGCTGCAGAAAAAGCAGCTCGTCTGTCAATGAAAGGTTTCTGAGTGTCTTCAGGTGTGTTTACCTGGTCGGGTCACTGATTCTCTGGTTGGGACGGTTGTTGTTTCAGAGCTGCAGCAGAGACAAACAGACAAAAGGAGCTTTGAGAAAAAAAACCAAAACCAGCAGCAACTTCCTTTAAATAACTTTCTCCTGCAGTTCTTTAAGTTTACTTAAAAGAGGCAGAGACTCAACATGAAACAACATTCAACAATTAATAAATGTTAAATTTACTTCACCTGCATTAAATGTTTTTCTCTAACTCAGTTTTATTTGATCAAAGATGTTTGACCGACGACGTGTTACTGTCCAGTAAAAATAGAAATGTGCTTTAAATTTGTCACATTTAGTTGATTAATCAGTTCAATCCATAAAAGATGAATCAATCACAACTTTCATGCTTTGATTCTTGTCTCTTGTCACAGTTCACATATTTTTAGACTTTAATCGATAATTTCTGAAGTGATAATAAAGAAAACAATTCATAAAAATTAATTGACAGTGAGAATCTTCGTGTTCTGAGTTTCTGTAGACTTTAAAGTAAGAGTCCAAACTTGACTTCATTTCAGACAGCAGACATGAACAGAAACATCGGTGAAATAAACAAAAGCAGATTGTCGTATTTTTACAATTTATAAAGGGGAGTTTTCACATATTTTATGATTTCTTTCATGTTCCGTTGTTGTTCATCATCTCAAAACTTAAAAGTATAAAAAAAAAAGTTTATATTTGAGGATTGACCTACATTTACTGAGAATCTGGGCGCAGGAACTCACAGAGAGTCAACAAACTGTCAATGACAAAACATCTGTGAATCCTTAAAATCGTTGGCATTCCCCTTTAAGTTCATTAAAAATCAGCCATGGCAGCACAGCTGGGCAGAGGCATTTTTACAGTGAGAATTAACAAAAACCACACGACTGTAAAAAAGTGCAACGAGCCAAACAAAGCGGAGACAACAAACAAGCATCAACATGGCTCCACATCGTCTGGCCGAGTGAGAAACTAAACTCAGTTTTGTGTTTGTGAGCTGAAACATTTAAACTCTTAAAGTCCAGTTTCCCAAAGTTTTATTCGTCTAATGCAAGAAAATCTCAGGATGTGAGTGTTCTGGGTGTTTGCAGCCCGGAAGACAAATAAAACACAAACAGTGATGCCCACAATCTAACCCAGAATCTGCTTTCTCTTTCACTGCTTTCTTTTTCAATCTGTCTATATATATATATATATATATATATATATATATATATATACACACAGTATATTCAGGTTATATATTTGGGATGTTTCGTGGTGTTTGCAGGCCTACCTGCACGGAGGCGGGTCTGGTGTGACCGGCACACTGCAGCAGGTGATGAAACACAGCACAGGTGTCAAAACACAACTGACAGTTCTTATTGTAAAAACAAGTCACTTAGTTTGTTCTCATGTCTGAGTCACATCCACCTTAAAACACGTTAAACAGTCAGTTGGAAAAAGGGTGAGAATGTTTATCTGAAGCAAACCAACCTGTGTGGATGATGTGAACATTTTATCACTTCATTTATGTTTATAATACGAGTTCTTTTCTGTCTCACCAAACTAGTCGAGTTTGTTTACACGTGTTTTAAATTTAGTTGATTTAAAGACTCGACATGTCACTAAATGACTGTTTAATTGATGTCTTAATGAACACCAGCACAACAACACAGCAACACATGACTTACAGACAAAACTGTTTTAAACTGACCTGTTTGTCGCAGCAGCCATGGCAACTCTCTGAAAGAAACACATCGTCAGCAAAGAAAAGCAGTGTACAACTTACAACAAAGAGACGAACAGACGACTAAGACAACCTAAAGTTTCATGTTTGTTTGATTTTTGTTGTCTCACATTAAAAAGTTTCATCATGAGCTCACAGGATATTTACATACAGTACCATTCATCTATCTTAACTTATAGTTTGTCGTCACTTAAAAGATAAAATTCTGAACATACAGTTAGTGTTCTCACATTGTTAGTTGTAATCAGCCATTGAAGACATTAAAATTTAAATAAAACAATGGCATACTCACACTCCTGATTAGACTGGTGTGTTCTTCTGATTGGCTGAAAAAGCTGCCGATGTCCATGACGCTGATCGAGCCATCAGTGCAGCGATTGACCCAGTCCTGGTACTCATCCCGATCTGGCAGCCGGTCCCAGAAGATCTTAAAGGCTTCCCACACTGTCTCCTGACACACTAAAACACATGCAAACAAAAGATGAATGCAACTTTTAACTTTAAATCTGTTGCCTTGAAATAAAAGTCCTTAACACGAGGACCAGATTTTAGGTCCCCATAAAAAAGGAGGGTCCGTAATGTGGTGAGCTGACAGGTTTGGGGTCCTCACAAAGTAATGCAAACACTTCATTAAGTGTGTTTACATAATGATAACATTAGCATTAGCAAGTCAGATAAGCACTGCCAGACCAAAAATAGAGCTTAACGAGATATTTAGAGCCGATGAACAGAAATGCTGACCTGATAAACAGCAGAGCTGCAACACAAATGAGCTGAAAACAAAGATGTTTTTCCTCTTGAAGAGTTGACATTTTGTAAATCCAACTCAGGCTTTGCAAATATTAGCTCTTATTCATTGTTTATAGTGGAAGTCTTTTCAACATGAAAGCGACAGGTCGAACTGTTGGCCTGAACAAACCTTAGTCTGCAACATGGTCCGCCAAGTTTGACCAAACACTCTGACATGGATTTCCTAATTTAGGTCCAAAATAGACAAACAGTTGAATTTATACAACTACAAAGAAGTGGAATAAAAATGTCAGTAAACATCAGCTGTTTGGTGACATCCCAAAGAAAAAGTCGTTTAAGGTGGAAAATGCTCAAACTGGTGATGATCAAGGCATGTTTGATCCTTAAAGAGACCAATACTTTATCAAATCACACGTTATGTTAACTGTTAGCTGCTCTTTATTCAACTGTATCTGTGACATTAATGAAGGTGAAGGTTATTTAACTGAGCTGTGAGTCTGTTTGCAGTCCAACATCAATGTTTCTTACAACAGAACATTTTCATTATCGAATCATTTGCCAATTATTGTGTCGATTAATCGCTATAATGTTGGAAGATTTTCTCTCACACAAACTGAAACAAGAAAAGAATTGAAAGCTTGTCCTGAGACTAAATGACTTGTTAAGCAGATCATGTTTTCACAGTGCATCTGGCTCTGCATGACCTCTGACCTCTCTGGGATCGGCTGCCTTTGAGGACGGCAGACTTTGAGTTTAAGCTTGTAAGTCAGTTTGGATAAGAGCTTCAGTGAAACACCTCAAGTATTAAAAGAAAAATGAGTTTCTGCACATCTGCAACACTAAAGGGAGCTGAAGGGAACAAACCTCTGAGGTGAAAGTAGTTGAGGTGGTTGGCGATGGCCTGGTCAAACGTCTCCTGAGTGCAAAGTTTGACTCCACTGGGAAACAAGATATTCCTTTTCCTTCGAGTTAGAGCTGCGTGTCGTCTGTATAGAAGCTGATCTGAGTCCAAATATCTGCCATGCTCCTCCGAATCCACACCCCGGTCACGAGCGACCTCTGTGGGCGTCCGAAAATCAGAAAACTCTGAGAGAAAAAGAAGTCGCACACAGAAACGTTTAGCCCATTTTCATTTATTTACATCAACATTTAAGAGATTTGTACAGAAAACAACCAAAAACCCAAATGTACTATAACCAGAGTGATTAAAAAGTTTTCACATTTGAACTTTGTCTGATGTCTTGGTATTTTACTTCAAAGATCTGAAAGCTTCTTTCTCTGAGTGAAACATGAACATGTTAATAATGTCACAGCAGCATCGTACAGACCCATCTCGGTGTAGATGCATCCTGACAGCAGCATGGCCCCGAGCGCCCACACTGCCAACCTCCCGCACTTTCCTGCCATTTCTCAAAGAATCTCAACGTCCGACTTTGGACTCACTGCTTCTTATTTCCACCTCTTCAGCTCATCAGCGGCTTCCTTCCCACAGTCACCCATCCACCAGATCACATGGCATTTGTCAAAATAAAACAGGAAAGACGGCAGCAGACAGACAGGATATAGTCCAGAGCTCGGGACGGTCCTGACGTGGCGTCGCCAGGCTGCTCGTTGCTCTCAGGTGAGCAGATGGGAGCTTTTTTTCTCTTTGCTTTAATCCTATTTGTTAATCTGCTGGACTGGATGACTGTCAGAGCTACTGTGCACCGGGGCAGCAGGTCAGTCTTACTTAAAGGAAATCAAACAAACAGGCTGATTACGCCAAGCGGAAACTGTTCAGCTTAAAAAAAAAACTCAATTAAAATTAATTTAATTTCCCATGATTCACCAGTGTCAGTCACACCTTTAACAAAGTCTATTCCAACAGCTGGTGAAACTGAAGCACCCAAAATGTGTTTAAATCTTAATAATAATCCATTCATCACTTTAACTTTAAATGCTGCTTATAAATGATACGCAGAGGATGTAAAGTTAACCGTTACTGAAAATAATGAAATTCTGACCAAACGTTTTTATTTACTGAAACATTTTTGATTCTTTGGAGCTTCTGACACAAAAAAATCAGTTTTATTTCACTGAAAGTTAAATCTTTAAAAATAAACCAAAGATCTGAAAACATGAACTAACTGCAGCTTGAATGTGAACGTTCAGAAAGGTTGGCTTTGCATTGGTTGGTTACTGAGTGCATTTTATTGGATCCTCGTTATCTCGTGCCGTAACAGCGACTGAACTCCTGAAACTCAACGCACGACAATAAAACTGGAAAAGGTTCAGTACATAAAGGTACGACATGTGAAGACTGTTTAATATAAGAATAACGACCCGCAAGATCAGACTGAGCAAACTTTATGGCATGGGATCCAACCGGACTTCAACCGGGCTTGAACCAGAATCCAGTCGGTATCACAGTGAGAACAGACGAGTGGCTCGTGGTCCAGGTGGTCGTTACAGCAGACTGATCACAGCGGATTACTTCAACTCTCTACGAGGTCACATTAAGCATTAAAAGGTCGACGGTGACAGTGAAACGATCTGCACGAAACCCCAAATGTTTCATGTGATTTTACTTTTGACCCGTTTGAATCCCGCTGAAAGTTCAGATGACTAAAAAAACATGCAAAGACGACGGTGACTGAAAACGTACGTACGACAGCTCAGGAAGAATTTATCGTTAAAACTTTAACTGATGTTTCAAATTTATACTGAAAAGAGTTTAAATCTTGTAGTTGTGAAAGTTCAGAATTAATAAATTCATATGTTTATATGTTTCCTATGTTTACATATGTTTGTTTCCTATGTTTCATATGTTCCTATGTTTCTATGTTTACATATGTTTATATGTTTGTTTCCTATGTTTACATATGTTTGTTTCATATGTTTCATGTTTATATGTTTCATATGTTTCATAGGTTTATATGTTTCATATGTTTCATGTTTACATGTTTATATGTTTCATATGTTTATATGTTTACATATGTTTGTTTCATGTTTATATGTTTACATATGTTTATATGTTTCATATGTTTCATGTTTATACGTTTCATATGTTTATGTTTACATGTTTATATGTTTCATATGTTTCATATGTTTTTATGTTTACATATGTTTATATGTTTCATATGTTTATATGTTTACATATGTTTATATGTTTCATATGTTTATGTTTACATATGTTTATATGTTTCATATGTTTCATGTTTGTTTACATATGTTTATGTTTACATATGTTTATATGATTACATATGTTTATATGTTTACATATGTTGTGTCACTGTGTTTGCTGTCGAGTCTCAACAGATTAATGAAGCTCGTCACTTTTCTATAATTAGACTCGTCCTCGTCCAGACGTGACCCCCCCACTGCATCGCACGGTCAACAATGGCAGACATCTTTTATTGGATGATGGGATTAACAGGAATAAGAGGGGAGGAGAGGAGGAGAGGAGACGAGGAGAGGAAAGGAGGAGAGGAGACAAGGAGGAAAAATGCAAAAGCTTATTTTTTGGAAGTGGGATGGAGCCTTTAAATCTGTCTAATCTGAACCTCCATCGCTCAGATTACACAAGTCTACAGACAAAACATGATCCAACAGACCAGGACCAGACCAGGACCAGAACCAGACCAGGACCAGACGATCTGAGTGTCCTGGTGGTCGTCTTCCGTCAGCCTCCATGATTAGCCAACTAATGAGTTGTAAGCTGATTGGTCCACAGCGGGGGGTGCTCTGCTAAGACCCCGAGATTACACACACACACACACACACACACACACACACAGTGACCTTGACACTGATGAATGAATGGAAACACTGTGAATATGAACATGAAATTAAACTCACCATCATGGTGACCTGTGGACCTGGTTCTGATGGTTCTGGTTCTTGAGGTGTCATGTGGTTCTGCAGAGCTGCTTCCTGTTTTGGCCTCGACTCGGTTCTTTGTGAGACCGACAGGAAGACGTTTGGGTCCGAAACAGGACCGGATGTTTGTTCTCCCTCACTAACTGTCCTGATTTTTTAATTTTATCACAAAAACAAATTTGATATTTTTTTATAAGTGCAGATTAAAAACCTGTTTGGATTTCAAAATAAGAGCATGACAGTGCCTCAAACTGTAAATAAATAAGTTTTATTGATGAAAGTTTTTACACACATTTTATTTTGTAATTGAAGTTTATTAAAAATCACAAAGAGTTCAGAAATCCTGTTTGAATTTCAAAATAAGAGCCTCTGAAAATGCCTCAAAATGAAAATAAATAATTTAATTTGATAAAACAGGAAGAAAGTTTTTTGTAAGATTTTTTTTATTTTAGTAACATTTAAATTGAAAACAAAGTAGAAAAAATATAAATTATTTATTGCACAGGTGAATTAACAGCTCGGCGTGTTCGTGTTTTTTGGTCCTCGTGGCTTCACGTAGCTTCGCTCTGACTCTGGTGCATCCTCATTATCAGACGCCGGATCTCCTCGCGCTTCTGTCGCACTCGTTGCCGCGGAAACCAGTGGTCCAAACGTAGGGGGAGGTCAAAGTGCACCACAGGGTTCTGAGGAGCCAATCAGAGAGCTCGAATTAGTGTGAACTGAGTCAGTCGTAAACACGTTCGACATTTAGTCTGAATATTTTTGGACGGTTATGAAACGGAGTTTGGTTTGATGGTCCAACAGAGTATTTCAACGTTAATGACTCACATAATAAATATAAGTAATATGTGACCGAACAGTTTTCTTCTTCTGTGGCTCGTAAAAAGTCGCTGAATAAACAAACGGCTTCATGTGATTCACAACGAGTTAACAGTGACCGATGACTCAACAAGGACGTTATATGTCAGGTTATATTTATCGTTCTGTGTAACCATGACGATCGTCCAACAACAAAACACGTCTGACTGTCTTCTCATCCTTCATTATGATTTTATGTAGTTAAACTGGCATTAAAATGACATCCCCGCTGCCGGATGTTGTCCTGATCTATCAGGCGTCAAACCATGCGAGCGTTCCCGTCTGATACTCTCAGCACATTGTTGTAAAGACTGATCATCAGTCGACATGAAGCGTGGTGTGTTTGAGTACCTGCAGGAAGCTCTCCACGTACTGCAGCAGGTACAGACCACAGTCGCTGCTGTTGTCCTGCTGAGGAACCCGACAGTTGGAGCTCCTCATGTTGTCCGACGTGAACAGACGAGGCGTCGCCCTCCGGACCTCCCACTCCACCTGCAGGTAGCTGAACACAGACAGAACGCATCAAGAACAGACGTCAGTGAGCGTTTCTGACTCTGACGTGAGCATGTCAACATAACCTCTCTTTGTGTTGAAACAAGTGAAACTCACTCTCTGAGGAGTCTGCAGACGTTCTCGTGGTACGACAGCTTCAGCGAGTCCATGACGAGAATGCACGGCCTGCAAAAGATGCAGAAACCACCGTTTCAACAAAACTACAAGGACCTCCTGATCTGATGCGGGTCAGGTTTAGAGTTCTTTGGATCAGTTTCTTTGCCGACGACTCACCTCTTTAAAACTGTGTCCTTCTGGCAGCCCTGGTTAACGCAGTCCTAAAAAGACAAACCTGATGTTCAAACGCCGCCTGCAGAGGCTCAAACAACTTCACCAAAGACTGATTTCACATTTGATTGTGTGATCTGTCCCGGTATATTTACCGGCGTCTGCTGCGACCTCAGACTGACGGATGGTTTCCCTCCAGCTCGCTCGGATCCACCTGAGACGTAAGAACAAGCTGGTTCAGTTTCACCACATGGTCTCAGGTTCTCTTTTACAATGTTGGCCACCGTTCATGTTTTGTTGTACTCGGCAAACCACAGAACCACAACAGCAACACTACTGTGAGACTTTATCGTGAAACACGATAAGAAACGTCTGCTGTGGGAGAAGATTACAGACACATGAAGAAGAAACTGTTGTAAGAGAGGTTTTTAACAGATTTCAAAATAAGATCAGTTTGTCATCACATCCAGATGATTCAAATTAAGTTTTCTGTGCCGAGGTTCGTGAGTTTGGAGTATTTTACGCCATTCAAAGAAAATATTGCTCCAGAAACAAAATGGGGGAAAACCCTTTTGGACCAGCAGCTCCAACAACTCAGTGACTCATATTTTAAACTGAACCATCTACAGTCAGATTTGGACCAAATGTTTGTGACATACTAACACTTTAATTCTTGATCTGATTCATTCATCCACTGACACAGTATTTATACAGAATTTGAAAAGTTTCTTCTTCTTGTGTTTTCAACAAGAACCACTTCTGTTTTCTTTAAACACGATTTAGTTTAACAAAATAACTTAAAATGACATGCTGTTGTTACAAGAAGATTTTAGAAAATGAAGAGTTCGTTAAAGGTTCTGGTAGTCGACTGGATTCGACTGAAAACGTTTCATCAAGTGGCTTCTTCAGTTCTGACTGACTGGTGAGGAGTCCCCGGTATTCACCTCTGTGGGTCATTGAGGTTACCTGTGGGACGCTGCATCGTCTTCAAAAAACTAAGATCATCGTGTAAATGATGCAGATTTGATCGTACAGGTTCAGGAAGTTTAAGTTAAAGTCAGTTCCTGAGAAGCTGCTTCACAATAAAAGTCCTGCAGTGCCTCTCTTAATGTGAAGCAGCAGCTAAATTAAACTCACCAAACTAATTAAGAAAACAAGAAAGCTTCGATTACACGATGTGTTCAGAGAAAAACAGTGACAATGGAAACTTCTGAAGATGTTGAAAAAGAAAAATGGACTTCAGTCATCAGTCAGTGTTTCTTTGTAAGCGTATTTATAGACAATAAAGATAAAAAGTCACAAAATAAGACACCAAATGTTGCAGCTTAGTTTGTCAGCGGAGGACACATTCATGTCGGGAACATTTAATCCTTTAATTTTTGGTGTGAATTGATGTGTAATTCCCACAGCTGCTGCCAGTGCCCCAAATACCCCAAAAAAATGCCTGCCTGAACAACCCTGAAGGGTAGTAAAGACACAAGAGACGTCTGGGGACGATTACAGAGGCTCTGTTAAACATTACTGAGGCTGGAAGACACTGAAGCTGCCAGAAACACTTTATTCTGCGGAGGTCGATCAGAAAACAAACAGCAGCAGCAGCAGCAGCTCACCTGTTGGCCTCTGAAACGCCTCGTACTGAACCTCCTCCAGACCCGGGAAGCAAACTACCACCAGGAACCAGTGAGCTCTGAGAACAATCAAACATATCACGTCATCACAGATTCTGCTACTTCACTTTCATTTATCCTCAGACCACCAGGAAAGACGGGGTATGGCCTTTGAGCTACTGGAAGGCTTTTAATGTGAAACATCTGCAGGAAGTGTTCAGTATAACTAACGAACACTTTGTGTCGGGTAAATTAAACAAATGATCGACACTGTAGTTTCAATATTTGACCAAAATTATTGATCTACACGAGGCCACATCTGATGTGAAGTTCAAAACCAACCGTTGGAGCTGGTTGTCAGGGGCGCTACAGAAGGATGTTGAAGTCTGAGTATCATTTTAAATGTTTCAGTTATAGCGTCTGTAACAATACACAACTTTCTGTATTTCTTAGTGAACAAAATGAGACAAAACTGACTAAAATGACATTAAAGTGATGAATAATGACTCTGGCTCAAAGACAGGAAAAGCTGCTATAAAATAATAATCACAGCCGATGGTGGGGGAGCTGAAGTCCTCCTGACTCGGGAAAAAATGGACTTCAGTGAAACAAAAGCCGGTCTGCTGAAGTCATTGAGAAGAATCTGAAATGATTCAGCAGAGGTGACTCGAGTCGCTCAGTCTGTTACCCAGTTGGCAGGTAGACCCAGTGATGAGGTGCGTGAAGTTTACGGAGGTCAAAACCTCAATCTGGCGTCTTTAAATCTGGGACAAAGAGCTGAGGTCAGCTCAGTCGCCTCCAGAGTCAGGACGGTTATTTTTGGTCAGTCAGAGAGTATGAAGACTTTCATCTTCCTCCAACAGAGTCCTGAAGTCAGCTTCATGAAACTAAAGTAAGTCAACTGGTTTTCTTACTCTTGATTGACAGGCACAAACAGGAAGTCTTTGGTGAAGATGTCCATGTGGCGAGTCCACGTTTTTACCCTCTGATGCCTCATGTGACGATCGCTGGGGAAACAAGCAGAGAGGACGGTTTGGACCTGAGCATGTTCACACCTGAGCTAATGTTTTATAAAGTGTTTGTCTTTGTGTTTCAGAGACTGAAATGTTTCAAAAAGATTTCTGACAATGAAAAAATACAAACATGTCGTCTGCATAGAGACGCATTTTTGTCTGTTCATGAAATACTCTCACTGCTAAAAGTCTTTAAAGAAAAGGAGGTGATGAAGTGTTGTTAGTGAGGACAGGAGAGAGATTTAAACTCATCAAATTAATGACTGTGACTGTTTCTTGTTGTTTGTGTTCTTACGGGACCGATGGGGCGTCGTTCTCTCCGGCGGCCCTCCGTCTGCTCAGCTGTTTGTAGAAGAAACTGCTGAAGACGTGACTCCGCTCAGCCACCGAGCCCCCGACGCCCTCCAGGAGGAGGTACCTGCAGGAGAAGGAGGAGCAGAGGTTCAGGATGCAGACTGGACAACCGCTTCATGTTCTACTATTCTTATTGTGAGTGGTCACGTCACAATAAAAGCATGCTGTCTGCATAGAGACACATGGTTCTGTTTGTTCGTTCAACTGACTGACTTGAGGTAGAAATCGATGATGACATCGTTGAGGAACTCGCCGCCGTTCAGACACGCCAGGTCCTCCTTCGTGACCGTGATCCGGCCTTTACAGGGCGGCGCCGGATACTGGATCAACCTGAAGACAAACAGAGGGTTCGGTTAGAAACTCTCCACCAACGCTTCAATGACTTACAGCTGTCAGTCTGACCCGGTTCAGGTGCAGGTCGGTGCTGGTTTTACCTGGTGGGCAGACCAGAGGAGCTCAGCCTGGACCTTCTCTGGTTGTTTCTCACCTGAGCCGAGTTCTCCTGAAACAAACAGACTCGTTTTAATCGTTTGTTTTGGCAGGTTCTGACGTCAAGCTTAGAGAGAGGAGTGAACTCTTTGTGACCAGCACACGCTGAACCTCCTCCAGGAGTCACCTCATCAGCTCCGAGCCGGCGCCAGCTAACAGGCTCATAAAAACAACAGAGGAGAGGGAGGCGGGAAGGGAAGGTAAGGAGGAGGCGAGGGAAGGAAAGAGGAGTCTTACCGCCGAGTGTCCCAGCAGTTCGAGGAGGTGCTGGTCCAGAGGAGGAGGACAGCTGTGGAGGAGCAGCAGTCCATCTGTCCACTCCAGAGGGGAGGTCAGCCCGCTGGAGGAGGCACATCCCTTCCTGTACTCCTCCATGTCCAGGATGGAGGCAAGCAGGGCGGCCGGGAGCTCCTGCAGCTGCTCCTTCAACACCAGCAGGAGGAAGGAGCACGACGGGCCTGAAGAAACAGGAGAGCAACATGAGACAACCTCAGAGGGGAGACCGGTCCATCAACATGTGGGCCCAGTTTAACCCGGTTTAACCCGGTTCAGACTGCCTCTGTTGGTCCAGTCTCTGGCTGAACATCGTATTTCTCTCGGAGCTGATCATCGTGTTTCCACCCTCAGGACTTTTTGGCGGTGCTCGCTGTTTTCCCAAAAACACGCCACACGCCCTCAGACTCGCTGTGATTGGCTGCTGGCAGGGAAGCAGCCACCTGATTGGCTGTTTGGTTCCTGCCCAGCGCTGTCAAAAGTTAATTTTCCATGAAGCCTCGCAGCTCCGCTCGAGCTTTCATTCAGAAACTCGTGCAGAGATGTTCTGTGTGCGAGCAGGGATCACTCCACGAAGGGAAAACACCTGACCCAGCTCCACTTCAGCTCCGTTCAGTCACTCAGAGAAACGTGGTCAGAGTGAGCGCTCGCTTCGTCTCCACGGCTCTGACTGGAAACTGTGAGGATGGAAACTGAACGAGGCGCCAACACATTACATCTGTTTGTTTTCCTGAGTCCACGAGGAAAAACTGAAGGAAACCGAAGTGTCGAAGATGACACCGAAAGGAACTGAAGTGCAAGAGCACAGAGGAGTTTCAGAGGTGAAAGGAGTCGAGGTGAAAGTGCTGCAAACACAACGAGATAGGCAGGAAAAATAATGAAAGGAGCTGAAGTGTCATTTGAAGTGAAAGGAGTGTAAGCGTAAAATGGCAGTTTGAGTGTAAGAACTGAAGGAAGTTGAAGCGACGTGAAGAAGTGAAGTTTGTTTAAATACAGAGCAAATATCACGAATGACAATGCCGAACATCAAGCTCAGACAGAATGAAAGGAGTTGAAGTGTCGAGTGTAAGCACCGACTGAAACCTGAAGTGTAACTTCAAGTAAAAGGAGAGCAAGCGTAAAATGCAAGCATTGAAAGAAACCTAAAGAGTCAGTGCAAGTGAAGTCCTGACAGGAGTCAGTCTGAGTGTAAAAGCTGAAGGAAGTTGAAGCGCGAATATAACGAGTGAAACATCAAGCACAGAAAGAGCTGAAGTAAAACTACTGAAAGCAGTTGAAGTGTTTGTTGAAGTCTAAGCATTGAAAGCAGTTGAAGTGGGCTGTGAAGCTACCTGAGGCCGTGTCGGAGGTCTGGATGGCGGACAGCTCCGTCTGCAGCAGGTTGGCCTGAGCGTCACTCACCCACAGGAAGAGCAGCGAGGGGGCGGGGCCTTTCCAACCAGCCAACAGAGCCCCGCCCTTGGCCACGCCCCCATCCCAGACGCCGTAACCCCGAACCTGAGACGCCACCACGGTGACCTCCCCCACTTCAGTTCCTAACAGAGAGAGTGATTTACTGATGGCTCCGTGACAATTATATATGACAAAGTTGAAATATTACGGATGTTACCTTTCAGAGGAATGTTGAAGCCGCTCTCCGTGATCTGAACAGGAAACAAACCACACCATGAACAGCTGATCTTATCCCACAATGCATCACTGTGCAAGGTCGCCAGGTAAAAAAAACAAAGATGAGATGTCACTTCCTGTTTGTTGGTTGTGTTGACACGCTGACCCACTAACCTCCTCCTCTGCCGCCCTCACAGTTTTACGGCGCTCTAAGTGAACGCGGCGCGCCGCCATCAGACCTGAGCTACGAGTCTTAATTGCTCGTTAAAGTCTGAAATCTTAACGAGTTTACAGCTTCGCCGGGGAGTCCCCCTCTTTCCCTCCTCCCCCTCCTCCTCCATGTTACACCAACGCTTTACCGCTTCATCGCCTCCAACAGGCTGCTGTTACCATGACGACGGACTGATGCCAAAAAGAACGAGGCGTTCACACACACACACACACACACACACACACACACACACACACACACACACACACACACACACACACACACACACACACAAGAAAACAAAGCAAAGTTTCGTCCTGGAAGCGCTTTGGAAAAACACGTGTGAATGATTGAAACTACAGAAACTAATTATGGACCAATCAAATTAGAGAGAGTGTGTGTGCTGGAACAGGACGTGGAAAAACAGAAACGAGGTGAAAGTGTTTAAATCGGCCAGAAATGCTAAAACGTCCAACAACAACCGCCTAACAGCGAACACATGTTTAACATACATGAACAGGAAGTACATGAACAGGAAGTAAATGGCTGTCCTCACCAGCATCTCCCCGTTGGCGTCAGCGTGCTTCAGGCCGGCGTGAAGCACGCTGAACTCGAGCTGCATGAACGAAGGAGGCGACTGATGATCCTGTAAGACAATACACAGGTACAGTTAACCCAGAGGTACACACAGGTACACACACAGGTACACACAGGTACAGCAGCTGCAGTTGTCAGTGTAGCATCAACATGATTACAGGTTGATTTCCATGTAAACTTCTCTGTCGTCAGAGGATTTCTGTCCCTGCAGACTCGATGGTGTTGGAGTTCACTCGAGTCCACCACATGAAGGTTTCTCTACACCAGCTCTGGCATCGCAGCAGCTGCAGGTGGACTCTGTAAATTAAACCCTGCTGCCATTTAACATGACTCACGTAGAAAACAGCGGCCTGTTGGCCTGTTGGACTGATGGCGAGGCTCCAGGTGCTTTGTGGAATGACCTGGCTGACTTTAAGGTGATTTTATCCTGAAGCTTTGGTGCTTTACAGGGTGTCTGTTTCCCAGATACTCTGTTATCGCCACAGACGTCACCAAGAAACACTCACTGCCCCTTACAGGATCAGTTATGATAACACTGTCACTGCTCCTGCAAGAGCTGGAGCTTCACAAACCTGGACCTGGACTTGAGCCATACCTGTGTTTGCCTAACCCAACTGGCAGGGCCTAATTTGTGACCCAAACCCAATCCAGAGTTTTCTGGACTTAAACACAGTTGTAACATCCTTCCAGACACAACCTTCATTATCTGGTCCAGGTAGTCCAACATTCGACTGCACAGCTCCTGCTGGTGGATCGTGGAGGTCACTTCGCTCTGCTCTGGGTCTCCTTTCATACCTTGACAGGTAAACATCCTGATCAGATATCCAAACCATTTTTAAAGTGAAGGAGCCGAGGCTCAGGCTCCTTCCAGATGTCCCAGACTTTGAGCCAAAACAGCCTCGAGACCCGCCAGCTCATACTTTGGGTTACTCGCCAAAGCTCATGACCACAGGTGAGTTCTGGAAAGTACACGGACCAGTAAATCAATCTGATCCACCACATTAGTCCAGTACAAATCCTTTAAAGTCCAGTGAACCCCTGATCCATCTTCAGGCCAGGTATGCCTTCAGCAAACTACAGAACAACGTGTGAACCAATGTCGTCTTCTGAACAAGACGCGACTGCTCAGTGCCTTCCTGACCTCCACCCAACCTGAAACCCACAACCTCAAGATCTGCTGTCTCCAGGTCAGGTAGGACTGGAACTCATTTTTGTGTTTGGACCTGTTGTTTGAGTCTCAGGTGTGTCTCCTACCTGTATCTGCCCTGAGTTTCCTGGATGGGAGTCCTCCACCCGGCTGCTGCTTTCTGACGTCTTTGGTCCATCTCCATCGTCCTCATCCTCCTCTTCACTCGACAGCACAACTGAAGGAGGATCAAAGCAACCAGTGAGTCATGTGCATACAGAAACAACCACAGGTAACGGACAGCCGGACATGGGACAGAACCCAACCTCTGAACCAGCAGTGTCCAGTCTAACAGTGAATACAGCAACAGAACCTCTGAACCAGCAGTGTCCAGTCTAACAGTGAATACAGTAACAGAACCTCTGAACCAGCAGTGTCCAGTCTAACAGTGAATACAGCAACAGAACCTCTGAACCAGCAGTGTCCAGTCTAACAGTGAATACAGCAACAGAACCTCTGAACCAGCAGTGTCCAGTCTAACAGTGCATACAGTAACAGAACCTCTGAACCAGCAGTGTCCAGTCTAACAGTGAATACAGCAACAGAACCTCTGAACCAGCAGTGTCCAGTCTAACAGTGAATACAGCAACAGAACCTCTGAACCAGCAGTGTCCAGTCTAACAGTGAATACAGTAACAGAACCTCTGAACCAGCAGTGTCCAGTCTAACAGTGAATACAGCAACAGAACCTCTGAACCAGCAGTGTCCAGTCTAACAGTGAATACAGCAGCCTACCGAGGTGGTTTTCTTGCCGGGTTTGGCTCCTGGCATCCCGGGCTGAGTCAGTTCAGTTAGCTACACGGCTGACCGAGCTAACCACAGTTAGCTTCACTACTTATCAATGTTCCGTCATAAAGTCTGTAAATCACCTCGGTACTGTAGCGTTATTCCCTGTTGGTCTCAGAGGCTGTGCTCCAACCTGGTCCACTCAGTTTATTAGCAGTTTGTATTAACACCTGCTCATAGCATCGTCTCAGACGTCGGGTCGTACTCACTGGGTTCTGTCGGAGTCTGTTTGGGTTTCCTCAGTCGGAGCTGCAGGACGGCCGACCTGTTCGACGTCTTCTCTCTGAACTCTCTCCACTTCTGTCTCTCCTTCTCCCTCAGATCGCTGCTGGCGGCAAGCCACGACATCCTGTCCAGACTCCGCCTCCTTTCGGGCGTCGTCTTTGGAGACGAGGTCTCCGAGGAGACGGAGGGTCTGCGGACATCTTTGGAAAGATATTCATCTGCTGAGGGTTTGTTTCTGGTTCTGAACGGAGACGTAAAGTCATATTCTGACGTCTGATCTGAACTGGAGAGAGACGAGTTCTTCTTCTGTGGTGTTAAAGAATCAGGAGTGTTTCCTCTGTCGCCCTGAAGAAACAAACATCAGATTAAAGGAAACTTCAGGTCAAGTGTCACTGCACATTCTCCTCTATTAAAGTTCATCTTTAAGTAACATCTTAATTACTGTCTCATACAACTCCAACGACCCACAGGTGACGCTAATGATCCACAGGTGACCCTAACGACCCACAGGTGATCCTAATGCCCGTGACCTTTGACCTTTACCTTCCCCTGAGCAGTGTCCCTGCCAGATTCGCCTCTCCTCAGCGTTCTTCCGTCCAGTGTCAAAGAACTCAAACTCCCAGCATGCTCGTCACCTCGCAGCTCTGCCAGAGAATCCAGCGACTGCACAGAGATGCTTTTGGTGGACGGGGATGGACCTGAAGGTAAAAACATTCTCAGGATGAAGACGGGAACATCCTGCGTCGATCAGATGTTTGTTTGTTTGATTCTTTTCACAGGCGACATTAAACCTTAACGTTAAACTAATTTTCTGACATCAGAATGAAGTTTCACCTCTGACATCACTCTTCTTCTTCTGTGGTGGAGACAGGTGCTCGGAGGTCTGTTCAGGCTGCAGCAGTCGGTCTGACGCTCGCTTAGGACGCCATCTGGTGGATAAAACACAGAAAAGCAGAAGCTCTGTGTTACTTATTATGAGCTCATGAAACATCAAAACGTTTTTTTTTTCTCTTTCCTGTTCTGTCATTGGTCAACTTCCCTGTCAATCAACATGTCAACAGGCTTCATGTACAAACTGAACTATCACACTTGGCTCTAACGTCAACAGGCGTAGCTGTGTGGTGAGCTCAGCCATGTTGCAGTAAAGTCTGTAAAATACTGGCATGGGCCGGCGCTTCAGGGTCCCTCAGCCTCTCGTTCCTGCTGTCTGCTGGTCTGGAAGTTCAATTTTAAAACAAAGAACCGTGAAGTCATTTTCACTGTTTCAAAAGACCAACCCACGTTTGGTTTTGTCCCATTCTCTCGCATTACAGATGACACCAGTTTGTTTTTTGGAGCCAGAAGTGACCAGAGCTGTTGGAGGGCCTGTCTGGTCTCACACCTTCTTGCGTTCCAGCTAACAATCTGGATTCAGGTTTAAGTCTCAGGAATAAGATCAAGATGATCGTCAACTCACCCGTTTGACAGACGGGACGAGGATGACTCTGCTCTCTGTCCAGGCTGTGATTGGTGGCTCTGGCCTTCTGTTGCTCTGTGATTGGCTGTTGATGCTCCTCTGGTTGGTCTGTTGAGTCCCAGCAGTGATTTGACGACGTCCCTGAAGAGCGGCTTACACGGCGTGCTGGGCAGAGGTGAAACAACACGTTCAGGTTCATTTTAGAGGCTGTTGTGCGGCGCTGTTAGCAGCCTGAAGGGGGCGCTTCACAAACCTCTGTCTATCTGTTGAGGAGCCGAGTGCGTTCCCAGCATGCATCCTGTCAGCTCTGCCTCTGCTGGACTGATCCCCATAACCCTGTTCAGACAAAACAAGACAGACCAGACAGAAATGTCTTCAGTAATACCACCTTAAAAGGTCCAACCGACACCTTTAGAACTGGTGACAGATGAATAATACCACCTTAAGTTGTGGGGCGGGGCTCTGGAGGCGGGACAGCGGTGACTGCACATGCAGGTGGACGGGGTCAGAGGCAGCTTCCTGTTTCTTCTTGGGGATTTTGAAGGAAGACGCCATGCTGTCAGATAAGAAGAACAAGGAACAGGTGAAGCTATAGCTGCAGCGCCACCTGGAGGCTGAACGCAACACAGCAGCAGTTACACAGACACTTTAAAGCAGCGGAGTCTGAACTTGTTTCAGAGGTCAGATCTGACGTGAAGATGTCCGGAGGACAAACTAACATTTAAAAATAAAAGTTACAAACAAATGTTCTCTAACAGTTTTATTTCACTGGCACAATTATTATTTTTTTTTTAAACATGACTTATTATGAGTAATGTAAAGTCTGTCAACATTTAAGTTTAACACGTTTCACTCTGTCTGTTTAACAAAGTCACATTTAATGTCACATCTACAGATATATATATATACAGATACATAACATATACACATACTATTTATATATATACACAGATACTGTCACCAACCAAACTCTGTTCACAGATTTCAGCTATTAACGCTGCGTTTGTTTATGTAGCATCACATGTAGCCGAGGATGCTAACAGTTTGTTCAGACGGATATCTGCGGTGCTAGTGACAGTTTGTGGATCATTAATGAGCCGAACCCACCAGAATAATTCATTGATCCATTAAAAACTTTTTCTTATATCACAGCTCAGTGTTATGTTTCTATTTTGGCGCGAACACTTTAAACCGTGTGACTGTTAACGGGGATCCGGCTGCAGCTGCTCGCAGTGTTAGCTCCTCTCCTCTGGACTCAGCTCACTGCACTGCTAACAGGGAGCTAACAGCAGGCTAACAGCAGGCTAACAGGAGGCTAACAGGGAGCTAACAGCAGGCTAACAGGAGGCTAACAGGGAGCTAACAGCAGGCTAACAGGGAGCTAACAGCAGGCTAACAGGGAGCTAACAGGAGGCTAACAGTCACTAACCTGCTAAGCTGCTGCAGGAAGCTAAGCTGCTAACTCGAAAGCTAGCCGGCTAGCCGGTGAGCTAAGTTAACTGCTGGTTGACGTCTGGTTGTTGGTGAAATCTCCGGCTGAGTCATGTGTTCGGCAGGAGGAGGAGGAGGTGGAGGTTCGGTCCGGTCGGTTAAAAAGTTGAAAACTCATTTAAAAACACATTTAAGCTGCAGCTAGTGCTAGAAGAAGAAGAAGCTAACACCAAACACTCACAACAGCCACGACGTAACATGGCGTAGAGGACGTTACGTAATGACGTCGAGTAATCTGATTGGACAAGAGCACCGAGACGGTTAGCTGTTAGCTATGTTAACTATGTATGTTATATTAGCAGGAAAACAAACTCCGTTTAAGAAATACATTTAAACATTCCGTCACATTCAGAAATAAACTAATTACAACATAGAATATAATATTATATTATAACATATGGAGGCAGCTAAGCCGCTGGTTGACGTAATTAATTAATGACGTGCAACTGCGCAGCCGTGTGACACGTAGATGACGCTAGCGTCGAGCTAACCGAATGAAGCTAAAACAGAAACAGCAAATTTAATTAATCTAATCAAATTTGAACCCGAAGCTGAGACCAGAACCGACATGGCCCGTTTAAAGAGGTCAGTCCGGCGCGGAGGGGACAGAGCCGGACTCTGCAGTCCACATGAAGACCCCAAAGAGGCTAGCTGCCAGTTAGCTCACTGTTAGCTCACTGTTAGCTCACTGTTAGCTGAGGTGTTATTCAGACTCAGGTAGTCACTGATCTGTCTGTTTGTGTCTCTCAGGTGCTCGGAGGTTCTGCTCTGCACAGTGCTGGTTTACGTCAGCACAGGTGAGTTTGAGTCACCTCAGCGGCTCTTCCAGAGCTTTCACACTCGTGTTCTGATCTTCATCAGCCGTCACATGGCCGTTCAGATTGAAGAGACACTCAGACTGTGACGTCTGACACCAGTTTGTTTGGTTCTTATCTCGTGCTCGTGATCGTCCGTGTTCCTCTGAACTGGACCGTCATGAATGAATGAACATCCAGACTTAAACTAGAAACTCTCTCCTGAGTCGGCTCATGTCCTCTAATTGTCCTGTTGATCGTCTTCCAGTGTCCTGCCAGCTGAAAGTCAGCAGCTTCATCGGCAACGACGTCCTGCTGCCGTGCGTCTACGTCGAGGACGAGCCTCTACCGGAGAAGGTCTCCGTCTTCTGGAGGGACAAAGACGACAACATCGTCCTGGACATAAGGAACAATGCACCGGACACTTCATCAAACCAGATGTTCAGAGGTCGAGTGGTTAGTTTCCCGGAGCTCTACAAGGCGGGAAACTTCTCCATCGTGATGACTGACGTCCGTCAGTCGGACAGCAGCCCGTACGACTGTCACATCCCGGCGGTGGACTTCCAGCAGAGGATTGTCCTCAGTGTCTCTGGTCCTGAGCAAGCGACGTGACTGCATGTTTCAAAGAGTGTCAGCTGATCCAGCATCATGTGACAAACCTGTTTCTTTGTGTTCGTGTTGCAGGTCGTCGTGTTGAAGCATCGACGCGTGGTCCAGCAGGCGACGCTGCGATGGACTCGGTCCACATGGCGCTGCTTCTTCTTCCTCTGGCTGTCTTCTTCACGTCTCTTTAAACAGACTGAACATTTTTATTTCATGAATGAAACAAAGTGTCATCAGAAACAAATATTTAAACACTTCAACGTCGTGTGTGTAACTGTAAGTCTTTGTCAGACTTGTGACAATCAGAAACACGGCTTTAACACGTCTGTGTGAAGTTGAAGTCTTCCACACAGCGTGACGTTCATTCAGTCCAGTTCAGAGACGATAACGAGGACGACACAATAACCAAAAGTTTTAAAGAATCGTTTGTTTTTGACGCTCGCTGGATGAAAAAGAGTCAGTCTGAGATCTGATGGGCTCATCTTAAAGTGTTTTAGTCTCAGTAAGAACCAGTTAAAAACGCGTTTCTTTGAATTTTGTCCATCAAACTTTTCTAAAATGAAACTTTAACAAACAGCGAGCAACGTCAAGTTTTTATTTTCCAGCTCACAGCTAACATGTTCATGTGTTTCACCTGCTGTCTGCTGGTCCGACGTTTGGTTATTATGTCGTCCTCGTTACCGTCTGTGTTCCTCTGAACTGGACCGTCACTTCACAAATGAACATCACGCTGATGAGGAGCCAATAAATCAGCTGTTTGTGTATATTTCTGTATTCATACAGACGTGTTAAAGCGTCACACGGCTGCAGACAGTTTCTGATTGTCATGAGTCTGATAAAGACTGAACTAAACTTATAGTTACACACACACATACACACTTAATACTATGAGGCTGACTGTCATCGTTATTATAAATAACGTGGACAGTCAGGATAATTAAAATATATTTTATTTATTAAAAGTTTTCAAGTTGTTCCCTCCATCTTTGGACACTAATGTCAACAATAATTCACTTATTTAATCATAATATATTTATATTATTTATAGACAGCAGCAGCTATTTTATATATTTAACACGACACACTTTGTGTCATCGTGTTCTTCTGTTATTGATAATGAAGGCAAAGCTGAGCGCCTCATACCAGGACTGGAACACCTGGAACACCTGGAGCACCTGGAACAGGTGTGTGTACAGGCTGTATATTAGATGGTGACTGGGTCATGTGACCGTCGTCTTTCTGAACTGATGCTCCTGTGTTATGTTGTGTTATGTTGTGTTGTGTTTGAGTTTTAATATTTATGATGAAAAAACATTAATGTCATCGTTTAATTTGTTCATCAGGATAAACCCTGAACTAAAAACATTTTGTAAACTTAAAGTTTGTTTTATTCTCAAATAAAAAGTTCAAGTTTTTCTGCTGTGATGACTTTGTGCCACAAGGTGGAGCCACGTCACCATGTAACCATGACGACCAGTACTGTTGGTACTGTAATACTGCTGGTACTGTAATACACTGAACTGGTCATTATGTCTTCATTATCACTAAAACTACTTTAGTATTGTACTGTTACTACCGATACCACCATTATTACTACTACTACTACAAACACGACTACTCTAACTTCAGTACTCCTACTGTTACACATACTGATACTGTTACTGCTGTTGTCAGTAGTACTACATGTATAAGTGAGTATAAGTACTGTTACTAACGTGTACTACCACTATCTAAGTCTTTTGCTTCAACCATAATTAGGTCAATGTAACTACTTCTACTGTTACTGCTGCAACTACAAGTACTAATATAGCAATCAGGAGTATTACTTCTTAAACGTGTGATCTTTTTCATTTAAGAAGTACTCTGATACAGCAGTACTCTGTGATACAGCAGTACTCTCTGATACAGTTGTACTCTGTGATACAGCAGTACTCTGTGATACAGCAGTACTCTGTTACGGTTCAGTGAAGGCAGCAGATGAATCTGTGACTTTCTTACTGTGATTTCAACCTTTGAGAGAAAAAAATCAGTTTCACGGCTTCCTGACGAAGATGTGAGGCTGCAGAGTTTCACTGACGTAACTTTGTGGTTTCATCATCACATCTCACAAACAAAACACCTCGTAAAAGAGGAAGTGAAGCACTTTTCTCAAAGTGCCGGGTGGTTTCATACACTTCTTGTTCAATCTGATCATGGATCTGCTTTGGAGGATCTTCCTGCTGTTGGTGGGTTGTGCCGAGGCCAAGAACCTGACCGAGGTCCAGGTGGAACTGGGTCAAAATGTCACCTTAAACTGCTCTTTGAACGCCTCAAACATGTACTGGTACGTGGAGATAACCAGCCAAGTCCAGGGGCGCATCGGCTGAACCTTCAGTAAGGATGCCAAAGAAAATGAGTACTCTGTTTCCACTGTAACAACCAAATACTCCATCATGGGAAACAGTCTGATGATCACAAACATCACAGCAGAGGACTGCAGACTGTACTTCTGTGGCAAGAGGCAAAATTTAAAGATTACATTTGAAGAAGCTTTCCGCCTTGTCTCAGGTGAGTTCCTTCTTTTACATGTTTTAAACGCTAAACACCGATTCATGAATTGTACTCACTGTCCAACCTTTCCTATAAATCTATTAGTAATAAACAAAATGCATGTGATATACTATATATACTACTGACAGTGTGTCAAACCTCCTGCATCCAAATACTTTAAGAAACAGTTATTTTCACTTTAGCGTTCACCACGTCATCCAAACGTCTAAAGCTAAAAGTCCAACAGGGATTTCGGAGGCTCGGGCGCAGGTTGCAACCAAAGTCGTGACAACAGCCTCTGAAAACAGCACGTCCCACGTAAGAACAGATCTGACATCAGAAATGTTGCAAATGTCGCAAACAGACATGAATAACCACATTTGGGAAGCCAGCCGTCATCTGTCTGAATCACAGTTTTACCAGGAAGATCAGTTCACTTTAAAGAAAGCGTCCAAACATGAAGGCCTCATGTGGATGATAACGTGCATCAAACCGTGTCTGTAACAACCTCGCCCACGTATTTCTAACGGTGGAAAAAACCAACAGGAGGAGTTCAGTCTGCTTTAAAAGAACTAGTTCAAGTGTAGCTTAGCTTAGCATAATGTGAGCATAATGTTTACACAGACATCCAAAAGTACAAGAATAGATAAAGTTTTGTTTGTTGCAAATATTGTGAAACATTCTTTTTCAGGACTCAAAATCGTATCTAGAATGAGCCAGTTACATTCCAGCTCATGTTGGAGGATTTGTGGAGCACATACTGCCAATCATACCCATATAATCTGGTTATGTCCCAGACTAAAGACATTCTGGGGAGAGGTATTTGATGCTCTTAAAGAGGTTTTCCAACAGGATATACCTCAAGATCCTACTGTGGCTCTACCAGGAGTGATGCCTAAAGGATTGAATGTGAGGTCCGAGAAATATCTTTTAAATATATTACAGCAGCACTGAAGTGCATAACTATTAGAGGTTTGGGACCTCTATCAGATGGAGCACATTACATATTTATTAAGGCTCCAAAAATCCATCTTTACTACACGTGGAGTCCTGTTGTGTCTTTACGAATACAATAAGACTGGTTAGCCTCCCTCTTCTTCCACCTTTTTGTACGTACTCCACACAGTGCTTCACAATGTTTTAGTGTAAGTCCTGCTGGTTTCCTGATCATGCTATGGAGCGGACAATTTTGAGCTGGGACTGATTGCTTAATTGTATGTGAGCTTGTGAATGTCTGAATATGTATATTTGATTTAATATATTTAATGTATTTAATTGGGAGTGGATATTTGTATTTGTTTTTGTTTTGTTTCTGTGTACAATGTGTACAAATGTCTCTACAGCTGGATAGAGGAAAGTGTATATATTGAAGAGTTGTCGCTGAAAACCCAATAAAAAATAAGTAAAAAAAAAACATTCGAGAAGATTACCTTCATAACCTTCAGGAAGATCAGCTCAGCAAAGAACTTATTTATTCTTACTTATTTAATTTATCTTAAATATAAAGCAGTGATCAAATGTGAAGATTTTACAAAATCAGATTATCTGAAAAGTTTGTTCATGATTCTGGATCATCAACAGTTAGTTTCGTTTCTCTGCCGTCATTTGATCGGATCAGGATCTTTTGTTTGCCTCTTTTCTTTTTCCAGATGTTGCGACCGCTCTGACCGCCAACGTCTCCGAACCGGAGCACCAACGGCAGCTGATCGTGTACGCTTCATTTGGCCTGAACGGCCTCCTCTTCTTATTCGTCACAGGTGAGTCACTTCTTTAGAAAAATGGATTTCAAACCTTCGTGAAGTTTATCGCGTGGACGGTGTATCAGTTTGAAGTGACTCGCTCGGTTTGCAGGTTTGGTTTTTACTTCTCTGAGTTTGAAGACGAAGAAACGTCAGAAAAACGAGCCTCCGCCGTTCACTGGAGAGACCACAGAGACTCTGGAAACAGCACAGGTATATGCTGTTTAAACTATTACTACTAATACTACTACTAGTTACTGCAACTTCTACTTTGTAATACTACTCTTATTGCTGTGACCACCTGTACTCTACCTGTTATTATCATTACATTATGCTGTTTCAGTACGAGGAGATCCAGCTACCCACCTACAGAACCCCTCCGTCTGCTGCTCCTCCCCCTATTTACTACAAAGCTCAGCTTCCCCGATCCACACTGCCTCCACAATGACACCTGTGACACCTGGACGGTCGATGAACACCTGGACAGTTGATGAACAGTTGATGAACAGTTGATGAACACCTGGACAGTTGATGAACACTGGTTCAATCACCTGTTGTCAGTAACTTTATGGCTAATATTAGCTGGCTGGTACATATATATGTATGAATATATGTGAATATAAATTGTCAAAAATGGCGTTGATACTTCTTCCTATGCTTAATATTCTTCTATCTGGACAGTTTGAGGTTCATTTACTGAGTCTATATTTACACGAACCTTCATGTTTAGTGTGAAGTGTGTCCTGTTAGTTTAAAGGTTATAACATTTGTTAACTGCCTACAGCAGGCAGCAGAGATTCAACATATTTGTTAATTAAGACAGCTAATTAAGACTTTTAATGTCTGCCATAGAAGGAGACGTTCAGATTCTCTGAATGAAGACAGGAAGTCTGGCAGACATAAGGTCATGAGACGATCCTGACGTGTTCATGACAAACTGACCCTCCAGAGCGAAGGTTAAGAAATGTTTGTTCCCTTTCTAAACTTGACTCAGATCAGCTGTGGTCTAAATTAAGTCACAGTGACTGTAAAATGTTTCCTGTCTGCTTAGTTTGCAACTTTCTAGACATCTGTTGGCAAACTTTGGACAGTCTATGCTGTGACAGAAACCTCCCAGTCTCCTTTGTTTGTGACACAATGTGCTGTTCTTTCAGCTGGTGGGAAGACAAACTTCACACCTCATGTTTAAAATCGACCTTTAAGTAACGTTATCTAGACATTACAGGAGTGTAATGAAGATCTTTGTCAGGGTTGTTTCCTGTTTATCACAGGCTAGAGGTGTGAATTCAGTTCAGTTTCCTGTAAACTATGGTGAGGTGTTGGCAAGTCAAAGTTAGGTTGTGTTGTTGTTGGAACTGTGATACAGACTAACTTCTTTAAAAGCTCTGCTAGATCCATCTCATCCTCCTCTCTACTCTCTCTAACATGGCATCTCTGGCTCGGCTCTTTCTTGGTTTGAATCCTACCTGACAGGGCCTCGTTCAGTGTATCCTGGCTTGGACAGTTGTCCACTTCTCATCACCTCACCACAGGGGTGCCCCAGGGCTCAGTGCTGGTGCCCCTTCTATTTGCTATCTACACCACCTCCCTGGGTCTGATTATCCGCTCACATGGCTTTTCCTATCACTGCTATGCAGATGACACTCAGCTCTATCTGTCATTTCCTCCTGAGGACCCCTCGCTCTCTGCTCTGGTCTCTGAATGTCTGATGAATGATATCTCCACATGGATGAAGGAACATCACCTCCATCTGAACCTCTAAAACTGAACTGCTGCTCCTCCCAGCCAAACCTACAATACATTGATGACCAACTAACCTTCTCCACTCATGTCTCTTCAGTTGGCCGGTCATGCCTTACCTAACTCAACATGCTACTCAACTCCTGACACATCTGGTCATCTCAACACTAGATTACTGTACCATCCTCCTGACGGGCCTCCCAGCCTGCACAAACCTCTTCAGATGATCCAGAACGTGGCGGCTCACCTGCTCTTCAACATGTTACCCCGCTGGTGGAACGTCCTACCAGTTCCTACCAGATCAGGGGCGTCCCTCTCTACCTTCACAAACCTCCTGAAGACCTCCAGCTCTTCAGAGAGGACCTCCTCTACAGCACTACCAACAACAGGAGATGATAGATCTAAAACACTTTCTGATCACACTGTACACTGATTGTTCCCTTCTCTGTAAGTCGCTTTGGATAAAAGCGTCAGCTAAATGACTAAATGTAAATGTAACTAGAAGAAGTCCACTTACCATCTTTGTGTCTTTGACATGTTTGACAGCAGCGTGTCCCTAACCCTAAACCACATCTGAAGGTGTCATCAGACGGATGTAATCTCAACAGTTTGGTCACAGTGTCGTCTTCACCTCTTCCTGTTAGAGGTGACAGGTATTGGTTTGCTTTCCAGCTCAGCTCTGTCTGAACAACAACAGTTCAATATAACCACTGCAGTACTGCTGATGCCGCACGCCGGTCCGCCGTCACTCCTGACCCTGCCAGTGCTTGAACTCCTTCTCTTGGGTCAACAACTTTCTCTGAACCTGAAGGGAACAAGCCACCGTTTGGAGGTGCTGACTCTCATCCAACCCAGTGCTGCGTGCTGAAAGCCTGATGAATGAAACCAGAACCAGAACCAGATCATCTGCACAAAGCAGAGACAAGTCTGAAGGTTCACCGGACATCGTCCTCACCTCAACAGAAGTCCAAACTTTTGATGGTTCTGCACAGAAGAAACTGTATTTGAAGTGACAGTAGTATTAATCGCAGTAGCAGAACTAAAAGAAGGAGTCATAGAAGTATTAGTAGTATACTCATAGAAGTATTTGTAGTATTATAGCAGCAGCAGGAGCAGTCACTGAAGTAATACTTAAAGCAACAGTCGTGATAGTTGCAGTATCAGTACTGACAGTTGTTATTCGTGGTTTCAGCAGCAGTCTGTAGTTATAGTCCACGTTAAAGTGTGATGTAACTAAAGTCAAAAAAGTACTGCAGGTTTATTTTTAGTCTCAGAGACGCTTCAGACAGTTTTTAGTTTTTAACCGCAGCTCAACTGAAGTTCATAAAAACCACTTCCTGTTTTCAGACTTCACACTGAAGGTCAAAGGTCATGCCAATGTTTTTAAGGATTTACTTCAGAGTTTTAGAGTTCATCAGTTTCAAAGATTTAAACAGACTGAACATCTCAAAGTGTCCTACAGTTATTTTATACTAAACTGTCCTGTCACACAGGGAATCAGCAGAATTCACAACGTCATCGTCATGTGGCAACAAGACTCACAGCAGAGGTCAAAACGATACCGAAGGACTGGAAGTCATGTTTGTCTGTCTGTCATATGACGTCCATGATGTCGAACACTCACAGACAGACCTGTGCTGACTGATCACGCTGACTTAAAATCATCCACTCTGAACCAGAAACTGAAACTGTGACATGGTTTACTCGTGCGGACGTTGTAATGTGTTAATACACACTTGTTTATGAGACTTACCAACACTTAGCAGTGTTATAAGTCTGAGATGTTGAATCATGACTTTCTGGGTGTGTACGTGTACACTGATCACTCAGTCTGTTGGATCGGATCACACATGCATCAATGACCTGGTCTCCGGTCCTTGGACCACGTCTGATCAGTACTAGTGGTCCTCTAGTACTCATCTTTTAACCTGTACAATCTCATTACAGCTGATGAGCTGACAGCTGATTGGTGTAACTTCCTGCACAATCAGAATCAGGATCACAGATCTGGATTCAGATTCAGATCCACAGATCCATCCAACACGAGTAAAACCGCTGATCCAGCAGACCCAGGTGACCTCCTAAGTTCCTCCTAAATGATGACCTCCTTTAAATGAGGAGCATTTCTCCTCATTGATGACGTGTCACCCTCTGCTGGTGAACAGATGAACTGCATGATGTCAGTTTGTTTAGAAATGATAAACAAATTTAAATATTAGAATTGTGTGAATGACTCATAAACATACATGTGCATCTCTGTATAATTATTCAGTCAGTTTGTTACACAGAACTGAGACAGACAAAATAATGATTATTAAGCAGTATAAAGTCTTTATTCACACAGTCACATTCATGTAATAATCAATGATTGATATGATAATTTGGCCCATTGATAATCATCATTTCCTTTTGTCCTGAAACAGAAATCTATACGTACAGTGAAGCCTACAAACTGCATCATATATTACACAACAGGTAGTTCACAGCGAGTAATCTGATTGGACAAGAGTCGTTCCATGAGTGTTGATACAGAGCACAACAGCACTGAGACTAGTGAGGGTGAATCTGGTCCATCCCCTTTCCTCCCCCAGGGGTGAGGCGTTGGTGCCCTGTGGACGTCTCTAGACATATAAGTACATGTTATTCTTCTTCTTATTGTTGTCCTTACACGTATCCCATCATGCTCTGCGCTCATGACACATTTTATTTCAGGTTTCTGTCTTTGTTTTGGACATTTTGTCTTTACGGACACGTAGGAGACGCAGACAGGAAACATGGGGGTAGAGAGAGGGGTATGACATGCAGCAAAGGTCCCCACCAGAATCTAACCAGGGACACATGGTGTGGGACAGAAATAACATCAGCTGTGTGATCCTGGACACACTCAACTGATCTGTTCAGCAGAGACAATGTTTGTCTGACAGGAGGAGACTCTCCGTCCTACAGACGACACAGAGACACTGAAGAATCAGAACCAGACCACCAGAACCCAAACCCAGGATAAAGAGGTTCAGTGAATGTGGTGTTGAAGGTGTGGAGGTGGATCAGTGTGTCAGAGGAGACTCTGTAGAAGGACAGAGTGCCAGCAGGACAGTCCACATACACTGCTACTCTGTTAGAGACCGAGGAGGAGGAGGAGGAGGAGGAGGAGGAGGAGGAGGAGGAGATGGTGGATGTTTCTCTGTTATTGTGACAGACAGAGTAAGAACCATCAGAGCAGCTCAGACTCCAGGACTGATCATTCCTTCCAAACAAACAGTCTATACTGGCTCCTTTCCTTCTGATTCTTCTGTAACTCACTGATATATGAACTCTTCCTCTCCACTCGACCTCCCAGTAACAGCAACCAGTCAGACCAGTTCTACACAGCAGCTGAGGACACCCGTCAAATCTGTCTGGATGATCAGGATATGACTGATCCTCATTCACAAACGTCATCTTCCTGTTGTTGTCAGACAGTTTGATCTCTCTGCTTACTGTGTTTGTGTCGACTGTGAGTTCACAGGAATCTGATGGAGAGAACAAGACAGTTATTAATCTATCATCTGTTCATTTATTGATGATGACATCAGAGATTTGAAGGAGTGATGTCACAGTTTGAAGATGGTTTGTTTTCATGAATCAAATTAAAAACACACTTACACTTCCTCAGACCTGGTCTCAACCATCGGACTCCAGCAGGCTCCACCCTGAAAGGAGGAGGGGGGTCAGACCAGCACATCCTCTTTCAGCATGCAAACATGGACATTACATCACTCTCATACACAGTTTGGTTTTTCTGTTCACATGGAGGGTTGGGATTTGATTCATTTGATTCAATCCAAATCCACTATCTGATTCCTTTTGAATCCTTTATTCAATCTAATCAGGTTTCACTTTCAACATTTGCAGGTAACTCAATTTAGAAACAACAAAAGTCAAAGGCTCCGGTCCAATAGTCTTTTTGTTCAGGAAGGTTCCTCACTGAGTGAAATGACCCAGAAGGATTTAAGTGTCAGCCATGATAAGAGCTGTTTGAATTCTCTGAAGAAGGAAAAGAGCTTCACTGCTTCCTTTCCTGTCTCCTTTAGCAGAGGAGACACTGGACCATCCTTTACCAAAGTAGTCCTAATATGTTACAAGCCCCATCAGTCAACCTTTAATTTATAACTAGTCAAGAGCATCCATAAGACATTTGAAGTCATAATTCATTATAAGTCACATCTATAATGTTTAATGACTGATGATATCAGAAAGCATTATGTGTGTTTATGAGTGTAGTCATGAAACATTATAATTCACACCGAATGGCCCATAACTGACTATAGATATGGTCTTCATAGAAAGTGTAATTCTCTTTGACCTCATGACGTTTTCCATCCAGGTGGAGGAAAAGTGTTTAGGAAAGGACAGAGGAGGTCATTTTTTTGACTATTGGACCGCAGACAAAGATTGAGTTGAGATCTGTCACCAGCTTTGACAGAGAAAATGTTTCCAGCTCTTCCTCCTCTATCACACTGATTGTCTGTGGCTGCAGCAGGCCTCTTCATACCTGAGAGTGTCCAGTCTCCAGTGTGGATCCTCCACTCCAGCAGACAGCAGCTTCACTCCTGAGTCTCCTGGATGATTGTAGCTCAGGTCCAGCTCTCTCAGATGGGAGGGGTTGGAGCTCAGAGCTGAGGCCAGAGAAGTACAGCCTTCCTCTGTGATCAGACAGCCTGACAGCCTGAAAACACACAAAACAACACACATGGAAGATCATCTGAGGTCCTGCTGCGTCAGTCAAATACAAGAAGAAACTGTCTACTGTCTTTAAATGGTCATCAGCTGAATGGGTTAATGGATCCTGACCTGAGACTTTCCAGTGTACAGTGTGGACTCTCCAGTCCAGCAGACAGCAGATCCACTCCTGAATCCTGCAGGTTGTTGTTACTCAGGTCCAGATCTTTCAGACTAGAGGACTGGGAGCTGAGAACTGAGGACAGAGCTTCACAGCTTCTCTCTGAGAGGTTACAGCCACTCAGTCTGGAGAAACAACAGAAAGGAAACGAGTTATAAGTTTTTTTCTCCAGTTGAAAGATATCAGAGTATTTATTGATGAATAAATCACACTTACAGAGCTTTGTTGGAGGCTTTGATCACTGGCAGCAGCCTCAGAAGAGCCTCCTCTGAAGCAGAGAATTTCTTCAGGTCAAACACGTCCAGATCTTCTTCTGATGACAGTAAGATGAAGACCAGAGCTGACCACTGAGCAGGAGTGAGTTCATCTGTGGAGAGACTTCCTGAACTCAGGTACTGTTGGATCTGCTCCACTAGAGAACGATCATTCAGTTCATTCAGACAGTGGAACAGATTGATGCTTCTCTCTGCAGAGGGAGTCTCTTCGATCTTCTTCTTGATGTACTCGACTGTTTCCTGATTGGTTCTTGAGTCACTTCCTGTCTGTGTCAGCAGACCTCGTAGGAGAGTCTGATTGGTCTGCAGTGAAAGTCCCAGGAGGAAGCGGAGGAACAAGTCCAGGTGTCCATTTGGACTCTGTAAGGCCTCGTCCACTGCACTCTGGTGGAGATGTTTTAGTTTAGGTTTGTCTCTGAAGACTTTAGACCGCCTCTTTGTTTGTTCTTCTGACAGCAGATTGACTCCAGAGTTGGTGAATGTCAGATGGACATGAAGAGCAGCCAGAAACTCCTGAACACTCAGATGGACGAAGCAGAACACCGTGTCCTGGTACAGTCCTCTCTCCTCTTTAAAGATCTGTGTGAACACTCCTGAGTACACTGAGGCTGCTCTGACATCGATGCCACACTCTGTCAGGTCTGATTCATAGAAGATCAGGTTTCCTTTCTGCAGCTGCTCAAAAGCCAGTTTTCCCAGAGACTCAATCATCTTCCTGCTCTCTGGACTCCAGTGTGGATCTGTCTCAGCTCCTCCATCATACTTGATGTTCTTCAGTTTGGACTGAACTACCAGGAAGTGGATGTACATCTCAGTCAGGGTCTTGGGCAGCTCTCCTCCCTCTCTGGTCTTCAACAGATCCTCCAGAACTGTAGCAGAGATCCAGCAGAAGACTGGGATGTGGCACATGATGTGGAGGCTTCGTGATGTCTTGATGTGGGAGATGATTCTGCTGGCCTGCTTCTTGTCTCTGAATCTCTTCCTGAAGTACTCGTCCTTCTGTGGGTCAGTGAACCCTCTGACCTCTGTCACCATGTCAACACAGTCAGGAGGGATCTGATTGGCTGCTGCAGGTCTTGTGGTTATCCAGAGGCGAGCAGAGGGAAGCAGTTTCCCCCTGATGAGGTTTGTCAGCAGCACATCCACTGAGGTGGACTCTGTAACATCAGTCAGGATCTCAGTGTTGTGGAAGTCCAGAGGAAGTCGACACTCATCCAGACCGTCAAAGATGAACACAACCTGGAAGTCTTCAAACCTGCAGATTCCTGCTTCTTTGGTTTCAGTAAAGAAGTGATGAACAAGTTCCACCAAGCTGTACTTTTTCTCTTTCAGCACATTCAGCTCTCTGAAAGTGAATGGAAATGTGAACTGTATGTCCTGGTTGGCTTTGTCTTCAGCCCAGTCCAGACTGAACTTCTGTGTTAAGACTGTTTTCCCAATGCCAGCCACTCCCTTTGTCATCACTGTTCTGATTGGTTCATCTCTTCCAGGTGAGGCTTTAAAGATGTCTTCTTGTCTGATTGTTGTTTCTGGTCTGTCTGCTTTCCTGGATGCTGTTTCAATCTGTCTGACCTCATGTTCATCATTGACCTCTGCAGTCCCTCCCTCTGTGATGTAGAGCTCTGTGTAGATCTGGTTCAGAAGGGTTGGGTTTCCTGTTTTAGCAATCCCCTCAAACACACACTGGAACTTCTTCTTCAGGTTAGATTTAAGTTCACGCTGACAAACTCCAGCAAGAAGTTCTGAATGAAGACACAACAAATAAGATCATTCAGTGATTTATGAAGAAAATATGACAATGTAATTCCCCTAAAGAATCCATGTAAACATATTTGTGTCCATCTGTTGAGACATCAGTAAATGTCTCATTCATCCATCATGTTAAATCTTTAGAGAAATCCTCTTACTGCTCTGCAGACAGTCAGCCAGCTCCTCCTGCTTCATTCTCCTCAGGAAGTGCAGTGTGATCTTCAGAAATGACTCTCTGCTGCTCCTCCTCTGCTCTTCATCCTCACCGTCCAACACCTCCTCATCCTCCCTCTGACTCTCTAAGCATTCTGGGTCATGTGGACTCAGACCCTTCTGGATCCTCTTCAGCTCGTTCTTCACAAAAGTGACAATGTTCTCCTCCAGCAGCTGGAACAGAATATTATATGAATGACACAATCAAAGTCAAATCATGGAACCAAACATCAGATCCATGTTGGACAGACTGACAATCCACTGGTCTAAAAAGTGCAGCATGGAGATGATTGTGAACAGAATAGATGTAAAAGTAGTTGTTGTCCATGTACAGACCATAAATATGGAGTCCAGGTGTGTTTGATGCTGCTGGGCAGACTGACCACTGGGAACCTCTGAGCTCTCCTGGTCCACTCTGTGGAGGAATCATGAAGAATGAGCTCACATGATGTCTGTCCACACAGAGACAAACACAAGGTAAAGGTCCTTTGAGTTCAAGTGTGGACAGTTTGATCTCTGTCTCCTCTTTGAGCTTCTGCAGCCTGTAGTTATCCATAACAGCCTTCTCTGCATAGACAGACATCTTCACAGAGGAACTCCAGCCTGATGTTGGACTTTACTTTTGTGAAACCAGCAGCAGCATCAATAAGAAACCAGCTGTGTGTTTCCTCAGACTCTCTGTGATGGTGAAGAGCAGCTGATCTCAGTCCAGCTGTTATAACTGACATGTTTCTATTCTGTTGTCACGTGACTGAAAACTAGAAAATGTTGATTTGATGGAGGAACTCAGTGGAATCAGGGTTAGCCTTCGTTAGCAGCTAGCATCTGTTAGCCTCAATAAAATCACTGTTTTATACTCATGCAGTCATCAGACAACAGTCAGAACGTGTGTGGAGAAAATGTTGAACTGAAGTCAAGAGATGAAGACTGCTTCTACTGCTTCTGCTGCTTCTACTGGTTCTACTGCTTCTGCTGGTTCTACTGCTTCTGCTGGTTCTACTGGTCAGTTTTCAGATGTGAGAATCTAAATGTTTGTGAAGAATGAAACTGAAAATAAACATTCAGGTTTAAAAAAACTTCTCTGGATAAATAACAGTTCAAACATGAATCAGTCAGATTTTAATGTTATTAACAGCTGACCTCTGTGCAGCAGACGGTCGGACATCTTTAAAATCAATGAGGTGACCAATGGACCGGGCACTCTTGAAGGACACACAGCTGGGTCCAGGTCCAGGTCCAGGTCCAGGTTCAGGTCCAGGTCCAACAGAGTCTGGTCCATGATTGATCCTGACAGAAAAATAGTTGAAGTTCATGTTTAGTAAAAGTTTTCCTCCATAAAAATATAAGATGTAAAGAATAATGTTTGTTTGATAAAGATTAAAATATGAAATGTATTTACAACCCTGTATCTAAAAAAGTCAACTTGCTGTTTAAAATGTAAAACAGAAACAAGCTGTGATGATGTGAAAACAGCACCAGGGTTTATGCAGGAATCCTGAGGTTAAATTTAATACCATTTAATACCTTTTTAATACCTTCTAGATATTTCTTAAAACCTCAACATAACTTGCCTCTAGTCAAATAGAAAAAACAGGCTTGATACATGGGAGGGCACGTGCACTGTTACTGTTAATCCTCCTTCATTTGAACTGAGAGAGTGGTGCTTGGCAACAGAGTCAAGACAGCACAAAACCTCTGCACGGAGAGACGGTGTTGTGGCCATCACCGTGAGAGATTCCCAGGCCGAGCAGAAGATGTGATGGCTGCAGTGGAAGTTTGACTGGTGGTGTAGTTGGAGCGGTGTACTGGACATACTAGCAGCACAGAAATGTGATATTAATGGCTGCTCTCCCATCAAGTCAGTCTACTGAACACTGTAGATAGATCAACTACATAATTTGCGCTGCAGCCAAGTCATATTCCCCGTATGCAATTTGTGAAACATGTTACAAGTTACGCTACTTGACATCTGCCAACCACTCCACACATGTTCTCTGATGAAGACATCAAGTATACTTGACCAGCAGTGTTTCAGAGGAGGATGATCTGAACAGCTGTTCTATTTCTAAACTGTTTGTGCAAAGCTTGTTTCAAGTTTTACTCCTGCAATCAACCATGTACAGAACTTTTCAGTATTCAGTGATGTTGTACCGTCATACTAAGCACAAACTTCTTATTGAGAATCATTACAAAGTTTCAGGGCGTTCCCGTAACCATGGTAACTCACGGTACCGGAGGAGCGGGAGCGACGCTGAATGACGTTTTTACACGATAATGTCCAGACAGAGTCCAGAGTCGATGTTTCACACATGAAGCAACAACAGGAGAGAGTTCTCACATGTTTGGTTTTTTTTTTAAAGATTATTTTTTTGGCCTTTTCAAGCTTTATTCTGATAAACACCGCCCCAAGAGTTCTCACATGTTGACTAACCTTTACAAACTGAGTCACAAAATGATGTCACAGCTCTGTGACATCACAGCTCTGTGACATCACAGCTCTGTGACATCACAGCTCTGTGACATCACAGCTCTGTGACATCACAGCTCTGTGACATCACAGCTCTGTGACATCACAGCTCTGTGACGCAGTCAAAAACGGATTGATAACGTCACAGTGCGATGAGTCCATGCTGTCTAAACAGCTAAACTTTAGTGGCGATGCTCCATGTTTAGATCCCGGCCTGGTGTGGGTCACATACGCTGTAAACAACACTGTGCTGTGTGACAACCTGCCAATAAAAACATTTCCCCTCCTCAGATATACATCGATCTCATAAATGGCCTCTGTGAACTCTGAATGACGGAAATAGCGACAGAGAACTCGAATGTATGAACTACACAGAACGATCCTGAGTCTACGCTGTGCGCTGTGGAAAATAGGTCTACTGTAAAGTCTATAATAAATTCTGGTGAACTTTTAACAAACAAACTTACAACAAATCACGTGCTATTCTTTAAAAAAATAATACCTCGCAATCAAACATTTTATACTATTTAAGGGCCTTAATTTTCACTAAGTTGATTTCCTACCTTTTAATACTTTTTAATACCCCGTGGACACCCTGTTTAAAAACCATCGGAGGGTCCATGGACTGATGGCTCCTGAAGGACACACAGCTGGGTTCAGGTCCAGGTTCAGATTCCAGACGGTTCCTGTTAGACAGAGAGGAAGAAGTGGTGTCTCACTAAGTGTGGTGGGTAATTTTTCTGGTGATCTTCCAGTCTGCTCGATGTTTCAGAACAACTCACCTCATTCTTGTCGTCTTTAAACTAACCGGCTTTCTGTTAAAAACCATCGGAGGGTCCATGGACTGATGGCTCCTGAAGGACACACAGCTGGGTTCAGGTCCAGGTTCAGATTCCAGACGGTTCCTGTTAGACAGAGAGGAAGAAGTGGTGTCTCACTAAGTGTGGTGGGTAATTTTTCTGGTGATCTTCCAGTCTGCTCGATGTTTCAGAACAACTCACCTCATTCTTGTCGTCTTTAAACTAACCGGCTTTCTGTTAAAAACCATCGGAGGGTCCATGGACTGATGGCTCCTGAAGGACACACAGCTGGGTTCAGGTCCAGATTCAGGTCCAGGTCCAGCAGATGCTGGTCTCCCATAGACCCTGTCAACACAGCAAAGATCAATGAAACATGAAGCTAGACTTTCTCTTTCCATCTTTTCTGTCCTGTGACTTACTGGACGACACTTTTCTACTTTGAGAAAATGTTTCTGCTCTTCAGGATGAATTTGTTCTTTAAATGTGTTGTAATGTTGATGAAACCATGAAGTAACTTCATGCATACTTACTCTGTTGTTGGTGAAGCTTGACCTTTAAAAACCATTGGAGGGTCCATGGACTGATGGCTCCTGAAGGACACACAGCTGGGTTCAGGTCCAGGTTCAGATTCATCAGATTCATCTGAGTCCAGTTCCAGACGGTTCCTGTTAGACAGAGATGAAGACCAGCACGGATGTAAAGTTTCTTTTAATTCTTCAGACACAGAAGCTGCTGGAGAAACTTGCAGCTGTCAACACAGCAAAGATCAATGAAACATGAAGCTAGACTGTCTCTTTCCATCTTTTCTGTCCTGTGACTTACTGGACGACACTTTTCTACTTTGAGAAAATGTTTCTGCTCTTCAGGACGAATTTGTTCTTTAAATGTGTTGTAAGTCAAGAGTTCACAGACATTTTCAACACCTCACTGAATTTCAGTCTGCATACTGTGAACCTTTGCACCAACTGTACAGCTATTTTAATCTTTATATATTGTACATATATTTATTTTTTAATACTTGATTTTTTATGTCCAAACTAAATTGTGGGCTTCAACAGAACACACACAGAGCTTTGAGTGTGAATAATGATGGTGGAGTGATTTGAGTGCTGAGCTGTGACATGGAGAAGAGTCGTGGACAGTTAGAGATCCTCATCTCACCTCTGAGCTTTGGTCTGGCTGTCATGTTCCCCACACAGAGTGGTTTTAGAGGGAGGGACTCCCTCCTCTCTGTCCTCACACTGATTCATGCTGCTCAACTCACATCCACATCAGCTCACACACACTTTGATCTGGAGAGGAAACACAAATCATTCATGTGCACATGGACTCAAATCATCCTGTCATCATTCCATCAGCTGCTGTACTTCTACTATCAGTCCACTAGATGGCGCCATGAAGCTGCAGATGGACCGTTTCCATTCACACTGATTGAATTTGACAGGAAGCTTCAGTTTCTTTAATATTCAGTAAATTCAGGTTCAGTTTTTCCTCAATGATCCTTCATATGAACAAATGAGTTGATTATCAGTGAATCTGAAATGATTCTGTTCTGTTGGTTTTCTGAAGCTCAACCTTCATTCTGACTACCTCAAAGTGTTTGTACGATAACTGATAATCAACACTTCAACACTCGCAGCACAGCTCACGACTCCACCCACAACCCCACCTGCATCACTAAACTGTAGAGGTGGTGGAGTGCTTCACATACTTTGGACAATAAAGTGAACTTTGAACAACACACCACTGACATCCATAAACGCTGCCAACAAAGACTCTCTGCCATCCACAAACTCAAAGCAGCTTCTGTTGCTGCTCTATAAAAGTAGAATCCAACACATTGTCCTCTATTGTTCCCCGTTTCTTCAACGTGTTCAACTCATCACGCACAACGCCTCCAACATTATTGGTCTGTCCACCTCCAACCTCTCAGACCTCCACAGCAAAGCCAAGAGCACACGGTACAGCACATGAGCCCAGGCACCCCCTCAACCCGTCCTTCACATTGCACCCATCCGGTCTCAGATTCAGATCCCTGATCTGGAAACAGACACGTTATGTCAGGAGTTTAGTCCCTCTGATACAGCATGACTCAACAAAACAGCTCAGGAAGTGTCATGTGTTGGTGCTCTGTGTATGTGATGTTTGTACAAATGTGCTGTCTCTGTTTGTGCTCATGTTGTGCTGTTTAATGTATGTATGTATTTATGTGAGGCTGTGGACAGACTGTGGCAACAAACTTCCTTTACAGGAAATCAAGAATCCATCTGAGGGGTCCTAAACAAACACTGAGTCCACTGACACTCTGGGCTGGTTCTGGTCCATCTGAAAGGACTTTGAAGCCTCTGGGACAGTCGAGACCTGGACTGTGTTAAAGGGTCTTCAGTGAAACCAGCTCAGTCTCAGTGTTGGAAGGTTTCTGTATTTGAGCACTCAACACTTCATCCATGCATTTCACTTCAGAGTATGAACAGTTCAAAATCAACCTGAGCCAAGTTGATCCGAGCTGTCGGACCAGTCCAGACACATTTTTCACTGATCATGTGAGCTCAGGTTACAATCAAACTGCTGCTGACTCTACTGGAGAAACAGCAACACTATGACATGTAAGTCTTTCTAAAATCATTGTTCTTTAACTCAGAGAGAAATTCAACAACATATCAATAATAGATATTCTGAATCAACCAATCAGCATGAAGAAACATTTGTCCTGTCCAGTTAAACAGTGATACAGCACAATGTGATCAAAGTGATCCTGATGATCAAACACTGACACATTTCTCTGGTAGGATTCTCACCTGCTGAACTCACTTCAGGTCCACTTACAGACACTTTCCACCTTCAGGTGTGGAGGAAACACTGGGAGAGAAGAAGCTGCTCATTTCTTCCTCGTCAGTCCTGGTGTCTGTGTGCATCTGATCTGAGGACGCCGTCACACCCTCAGAACTTCAGAGTCCAAGTCTAAAAAAAACATCAGAGTGACGTCAAAACCAGTCCAACCTGTGGCAGAAACCAGGTGAGTGTCAGAGAAATCACATGATCACGTGATGTAGTTCTACTACCTGTCCACTAGATGGTGCTAACTAACCATGTAATGACCTAAAGATCAGCACTGACAGATGGAGTGAAGCAGCAGTGTGGATCACATTGGTACATGACACATCTGACCCACCAAGAAATGAGCTGGTGTCAGTGGCTGTGGTTCATTTACATCGTCGTGCACGTAGGTGAGGGGACTTGAGTTTATTATGGCTTCAGCTTCTGTCAGTAGAGTGCACATTTCCTCAAAGTTGAGCTTAGCTCAAACCCGCCCCACCATGCGTCTATTTCCACAATGAAACGCCAAGTGATGCCCTTTTCTGAGAAGAACTCTCGTAGCTGTGCCTCCTTGATGGTCTTCCAAAGTTCTCTTAAATCCTGATCGGCTCTCTTGAACGTTCTAGCATTATCTGAATAGATCACCTTGCATAGTCCTCTTCTTGAAATGAATCTTTTCAATGCTGACAAAAAGTTCTCTGTGGACTGATCAGAGACCAGCTCTAAGTGTATGGCTCTTGTTACTGCACAAGTGAATAATGCAGTGTATGATTTTTTCAGTCCTGCGTTCCCTTCACATAGAGCGGCCCTGTGAAATCCACATCAGTGATCTCAAATGGTGGCGATTCTGTTATTCTGTCCTTTGGGAGTGGTGCGGTGGATCTGCTGTCCAGCTTTAGCCTTGAAACTCTTACATAGCGTACACCTTGACACTACTCCTTTAACTACCTGTCTTCCTCTCTAATTTGAACTCATGTGTCTCTTACACCTGCGTGCATTAATTTCTCATGTTGATACTGAGCTAACATCTCTGTGTATCTGTGATGCTTGGGCAAAATCCATGGGTCCATTCTCTCTGTAAGTAAAGTCAGAATGCTGGAGCCTTCCTCCCACACAGAGGAGCTCATCTTCATCCAGAAATGGTTTCTTGGATTCTGGAGTCAGTGTTGAGGCCTTTTCCTGCCTTCAGAAAATTCATTTCTGGACTGAAACTCTGACTCTGGCTTACTTTGATCCAGTATTTCTCTGCTTCATGCAGCTCTTCTGCTGTCAGTTCACCACACGTTTTTGTAGTTGAACGCATGTTGGTTATGAACCTCTTTATCCAGGCCGTCACTCTGTACACTGTTTTCAGTTTACTGTACTTTTCCAGCCATAACACTGGGTTTAAGGACTCTGTGGGTTTGATTAACAAGCTGCACTGTAGCTGGTACTTGGATCTGAGTTCAGTGTTCACCTCTTCGTCTTGAACAGTCCTCATCCCTTTCTGGCTGACTAGGTGACATTAGAACACTGGGTCCATACCACCACAGTGGGCTCTTCTCCAGATCTTGTACAGTTATACCTCTGGTAGAAAGGTCAGCTGGGCTCACTTTTCCTTGGCAATGTGACCATGTCTCTGGGTCAGACAGGGACTGAATCTCTGTCACTCTGTTTGCCATTTCTGCGTAGAGCTGCGTATCCAGTGCAGCACTATCATTGAGTCTGTCCACAGCCTGAGTTGGGTCCTGTCTAGTTGCAGCGATGTGATAAGGGTGTTCCCTAATCTGGCTCCTATCACCGCTCCCATCAATTCCAGACGTGGCAGAGTCATCCTCTTGAGTGGGGCCACTCTGGACTTGGATGCAACCAGGCTTGTAGTCATTTTGCCATCTTGTGTTTCTCCCTGCAGATATGCGACTGCACTGTAAACCCTTTCACTTGCATCACAAAACACATGTAGTTTTAATGTGTGGCTGTTCTGCGGCTGTACGTCTGTTCTGTACCACCTTGGGATAGATAGATGGTGGAGTTGAGGGAGCTCTGAACACCATCGCTGTCATTCTTTTGTCAAATCAGGTGGCAATTCTTCGTCCCACCTGAGGCCTCTCTCCCACATTTCCTGGAACAGAAACTTAGTTCTGATGGTGAATGGAGTCAAGAATCCCAGAGGGTCGAAGATTCGAGCAGATGATTGCAGAACGCTCCTCTTGGTGTTCTCCCTCTCCTTCAGGATGTCAAGCAAACCTCTGAGGTCAAACACAAAGTTGTTGGTTGCTGGTCTCCACACTAAGCCTAGAACCTTCAGTACTGACCCATGTGTCTCTGGTTGTATAGTGCAGTCCATCAAGCTCTCCTTCCATTTTTCCTTTAGCTTAGGAGAGTTCATCATCCATTTACATAGGCTCTCTTTACTGTGGTTGTCACTGCGTGGGCCTCTGATACCTCTCTTGAGCTTGCTATAAAGTCATCCACATGAAGTGAGGTTCTGATCATTTCTACCACTTCAGGGTACTGTGACTCGTACTGCTTCAGATGCTTCCCTGTAGTAGCTGCGAGTAAAAATGTGCTCGGGGAAGCTCCAAACACCACTCTCGTCATCCTTAGCTCACGCAGCTTCTCTACCACCTCCTCAGTTGGCGGGCCTGTAAGCCACAGAAATCTTACAGCATCCCGATCTCGCTCTGACAGTGATAGCTGCAGAAATGCCTTCTTGATGTCTGCATGTATGCCACTTCATGCAGTCTGAACCTTTTCGAAACACTCATGAGATCTGGATTCAGGTTAGGTCCTGGAATGGGATGAAGCGTCAAACACAACTCACAGTTTGGTCGTCACTCTGTCCTCTCTCATGACAGCATGATGAGGGTCTCACCACCTGGTAGTGGTGTGTTTTTCTTTGGCACATCCTCTGCCATTCCTTGTTTTAATCATTTTAATCATTGTATCTCCTGTAGAATGTGACATCCTTTCTGAGTTTCCTTATCAAACCATTTAGCCTTTTCTTAGCGACGTGGTAGTTGTCCTGGAGTGCAGGATGGTCATGTCGCCATTGCAGCTCCACTTGGTAACGCCCATTCTTGTAGACGGAGGTTTCCTCAAACCGCTGTAGAGCTTCCACATCCCCTGGGCTCTCCGACTTTACACTTGTGATGCCCAGTGACTCAAGCTCCCAGAATGCATGCAGCTGCTTGTCAATCTGCGCCTCCTCACTTAGCTGAAGGTGCATACAAGTTGTCTTTGTTATGCTGGATACCACCACCGGGCCCTGCACTGCCCATCCAAAGGTGCTTTCAAGTGCAGAGACAGAGGTGATCAGCTGACAGAGGCAATCAGCTGTGACAGGTGATCAGCTGTTGAGCACATGAGTTGGTGCTGTTAGTAGTTAACATGCCACACAAGTCAAGTCAACTTTATTGTCATTGCTGCTATATGTACAGGACATACACAGAACTGAAACAGTGTTTCTCCCAGTCCCTGCTGCAAACAGCAATAAACATGAATCATAAAATATAAAATATAAAAAAATATATACGAGCTAAAAGATCTAAGAAAATACAGCAATCTAAGATATAAACAGTATGATATGGTGATGTATCAGGATAAACAGAATGGACAGTATAAATATGGTAAATATAGCAGTACTAACAGAATGAGCAGTATAAATATAAATACGGCAAATATAGGAGATTCAGCAGTGCACACAGAATGAACAGTATACACAGTGAGATATATATATCAAATATATATATATATATATATATATATATATATATATATATATATATATATATATATATATATATATATATATATATATATCATATATATATATCAAAAATAAAAGATGTATACAGTGAAAACAGTTTGTAAACAGTTGGTGTTCAGCAATTGACTGGACACAGTGCAATTTAGGTTTGTAGAAGAGTTTTTAGAGTTTGTAAAGTGGCTGGTGCCATTTGGTTTGTGCATGGTGGTGGTGTTGGGTGGTGGTGGTGGTAGTGTTGGGTGGTGTTGGGTGGTGGGGGTGTCAGTGTCCAGAGTTTGTGGGGGCAGAGGGCAGAGAAGGAAGGGGGGAGAGCTGGGAGGGAGTTCAGCATCCTGACAGCCTGGTGGATGAAGCTGTCTGTTAGTCTGCTGGTTCTCTCCCAGAGGCTCCTCATTCTCCTCCCAGAGGGCAGGAGGCTGAAGAAGCAGTGGGTGGGGTGGGTGGAGTCACCCTCAATGCTGAGTGCTTTGTGGGCCAGGTGTGTGTGGAGGGAGGGGAGGGGGGCACCGATGACCCTCTCAGCTGCTCTCACTATGCGCTGCAGGGTCTTCCAGCAGGATGCAGTGCAGCCGCCGTGCCACACAGTGATGCAGCTGGTCAGGATGCTCTCTGTGGGTCCACAGTAGAAGGTGTGCATGGTGGGGACTGGTGCTCGGGCTCTTCTCAGTCTGCGGAGGAAGTAGAGGCGCTGCTGAGCTTTCCTGGCCAGTGATGCGGTGTTGCTGCTCCAGGAGAGGTCCTCAGTGAGGTGCACACCCAGGAACTTGGTGCTGCTCACTGTCTCACAGCAGCACAAGAGGCATACCGTCAGAACAATATCCAACAACATGAAATGATCCAGATGAATAAATGTTTCTATGAACTCTTACACTGTATAAAGGATGTATAATATAGAAACGTATGTCACGTGGTTGACCTCAAACCTTCCATATACAGTAACATTAGCTTCTAGCTCGCTGTCTGATATCATGGTCAGGTTGATCTGGGTCCAGCTCTTTCACACGGAGTTTGTCCGGCAGAGTTCTGCTCTCAGACGGATGCTGAAGGAGTGAATGTACCGTAGTGAGGGTTGGGTCTTGGAGGAGTACCGTTACGTACGTCACTGTTCACACCTTAAATCAGTGATTGGTTTACCTGCTTCATAGACCCGCCTCCTCGGGGCGATTTCTCCAGAGCTGCTGAGACATGCGCACAAGGGACAGCATGTTGCTGCGCAGTGGATCTTAGATCATATTTTACACATATTAATGGATGTAGAACATTATTTAAACACACATGTTGGAAATATGAATGATTTCATATTATTATTATTTTTCATTTGATTTTTGTGCCGCCACTGGTGTCACTGTCAAACAGACAGCTCCTCACCTGTCAGTCATGGTCTCCAGGATGAATCAGGTGTTCTGGTTGTTCTTGTTCTTCAGGTGCTTTAGATGACTGTGTGATTTAGATTTTATATTCACACATTAGAATGACATTATATCTTTGTTCTTCTCACGTGACTCATGGAACAGCTGTAAAACTTTATCAACACTGCAAACAGCGTCATCTCTCCTCTGATGACTGTGACCCGCCCACTGACAGGTACCATGACAACCAGCTCACCTGTCAGAGGGCTGTACAGGACAGGTGAGCATGGTGTCCGCTGGCTGCTGTAGTACCGGTTGGGTCCACGTGGGGGCGCTGTGGTCCAACAAACTGAAGTCTGAGTTCTTTGATTTGTTTTTATAAAAACAAATGTTTGATTATTTATTAAACTTCTGATTGTTTTATTTTGAAAATACAACTTTTTTTGTCTCAAAAATAAAATAAAAACAAGTTTTAATATCAAACAAAGAATAAAAATAAGAAGTGATAACTGTAAAGTACTGACGCCGTGTGAAGTCAGCGTCATTCAATAAAACTCAATTTACAGCAGCTGAACTTCCTGTGGTTAGCTTCAAGCTCGCTAACATTATCGCTAGCTAAACACCATCAAGTTACATGTTTTATTTTTTTATTTTTTGCCGTGATTTTATTTTGAAAGCGCCAAGCGGAAATGCCGCTTTATCTTTGCGGGACTTGACGGTTTGAAGCGCGCGAGCGGCGGAGAGAGCCGTGGAGAAAGAGAAGAAGAAGAGAGGGAGGAAGAGAAGGAAAGGAGAGGAGGAGACAGAGGAGGACAGAGGAGACAGAGGAGACAGACCGAGCAGACGGACGGGACCGGAAACAAACAAACGGAGGAATTAACCGCGAACTCCGCGCGCGACACCCCGAGGAATATTTAAATAATTTAAATTTAGTTTTTTTTTCTGGATTTGATTCCGCCGCTGCTTCACACACACACACACACACACACACACACACACACAGTTCAGCCCGGTACCGGAGAGCGCGTGCATGTGTACAAGCGTATGTGTGTGCGCGCGTGCACGCACTCCCCGTCCAGCTTCAGCACGCGCCGCTCGGTGGATTAAATTTGGACTTTTTGATGGATTTTAAATCAAAACATTAAAACTGGATTTAACTGGAGCTCACACGGTGAGTAATAGATTACTTTACAGGTTCAGTTACTGATTACTTCAAAGTTTTTGTCCCATCATGTCACCTGTACTCCAGTGTCCAATCACATGGCGCCAAATTCCTGCCACTTTCCTGATGGACAGTTAGCTTCAGGCTAACCACTCGCTAAAGTAGCTAACCGCTAACTGAATCTGCCGTTAGCATGCTAACAGAACCGGGCTCAGCAGCCGGACCGGACTGGGTTCAAAGCCCGAGAATAACGTTACAGCTAATATAACAAAGCTAACACAGCTAACACTGAGGATCCAGTTGGTTTGGAGCTAGTGCTAATGTAGCTAACTGCTAACATACGTTAACGTTATGGAAAAGGGTAACAAAGCTAACTGATAATATAAGTTAATGTTGGAGATTACGCTTGCTAATGTTAGCTCGCTGCTAACGTTAGCTTTCTTAGCTATATGAATTCCAATTAGCTGGCTAGGAACTAATGCTAATGTAATTCTTACATAAATCAACTCTACGGATCCAGTTGGAGCTAAAGCTAATGTAGCTAACTGCTTACATTAGTTAACTTAGCTGGCTTGATGTAAAGCTAACATTAGCTAATGTTATGAACTTAATTAGTTTTTTCGGTCGCGTTCACTGGAAGGGAGACACTGATGCTAGCTCATAGCGCTAGCTGCTATGCTAATGGAGTGAACTCCAATGATCTGTCATTATAATGTAATTATGTGTTATTTGGACCGTTAGCTCCACGATGCTATCTAGCTTGCCGTTAAATCGCCACACTGCCAAGTTACAGCCAGCTGGTTAGCTCTTAGCTTAGCTTCAGTTAGCGTGTTAGCGCCACCTTTGCTTTGTACATTACATCATTTATTGTCGACTAACATCAACACGTTAGCGTCACGTTAGCTAAAAGCTAAAGTAATATACACACTCAGTGTGTTGTGTTAGATGTGGTTCTGAAATTTGGCTTCAACTGAGGAGATCCAGGACACACGTGTGTGTGTGTGTGTGTGTGTGTGTGAGTGAGTGTGTGAGTGTGTGTGTGTGTGAGTGAGTGTGCGTGTGTAAGTGTGTGTGTGTGTGAGAGTGTGTGTGTGTGTGTGTGTGTGTGTGTGAGCGTGTGTAAGTGTGTGTGTGTGTGTGTGTGTCATTGCGGTGTGTTTTCACGCTGAACTTCATTCAGCTCGTCTCATAGATCAGCGTTAACGTCAGACAGCGGAGGACTCTGATTGGCCACAGACGTGGTCTTCTTGCCAGGTTTGGCTCCTGGCGTCCCAGTAATGTGACGTTATTCCCTGCTGGTCTCAGAGAAGCTGTCTGTCCTCTCATGTCTTTGTCTCTCCGTCTGCAGACATGGAGGACTGAGCGGCGTCCTCGAGACACACGGTCCGGTCTGAGACAGAAACCAGAGGACGTCAGGTCCGCAGCATGGTGAGGTCAAAGGTCAAGTTTATGTTTGTAGTGCTGATGTCACCATGTACTGTACGAGACATGACGTCCCCACAGACTGTCTAAAACCTGGACGTAGTCTCTGAGACTAAACCACAGGCTGTCTAAAACCTGGACGTAGTCTCTGAGACTAAACCACAGGCTGTCCAAAACCTGGACGTAGTCTCTGAGACTAAACCACAGGCTGTCTAAAACCTGGACGTAGTCTCTGAGACTAAACCACAGGCTGTCTAAAACCTGGACATAGTCTCTGAGACTAAACCACAGGCTGTCTAAAACCTGGACGTAGTCTCTGAGGCTGTCTAAAACCTGGACGTAGTCTCTGAGACTAAACCACAGGCTGTCTAAAACCTGGACGTAGTCTCCGTGACACAGTCTTTCTCTCTGCTCTGTATGTGTGGTTCCCACACGGTGTATTTTCTAAATTTTGTTCATAAAAACAAACTTCCTGTTTGAAAACTATCAAAATAAAGTGAGTTGTTCAGTGTTTCTTGGATCATTACTGTGAAACACGGCGAGTGAACGAGCTTCCTCCACATCTCAGACGACCGCCCAGCTGTCTGGATCATTTCCTAATGTGCCTGCGGCTGATAGCCAATCAGAGGTGGTTCATGGCACCGTGTGACAGGAAATTCAATTAGGCTTCTCTCGCTCTCTCTCTTCCTGCCATGTTTTTTCTCTGTCTCTCACCCTCTCTTTGTTTGTCTCCTGCGTCCTCCTTTCCTTTCTCGCCTCCTCGCCTCCTCTCTCTGTTTCCTGTAGAGGGGGAGTTAAAGAGTCGCTCACAGGCTTCAAATCTTTTCTGCTCGCCTCACTCCGTACTGCTAAGCTAATATTACTACAGCTAATATTACTGACTAGTCCAACAGCAGTCAGCCCAGCTCGGCGTCTGTCTTTCAGCCTTTTATTTCACCAAGCTCTCACCAACCACTAAAAGTCAGTCCCAGATTTACTCTTGTCCGGCGGCTTCTTGCTCGCTCACTCTCTCCTTTTCTCTTCTTAGCTTCCTCCGTCAGCGCCCTCTTCACTCTCTTCTCCTCTGCCATTATGTCCATAGAAGCTGCTGACTGCTGGGCCTGTAAACCTCCTCAGGCCCAGGGTAGTTGTCATGGTGCTGTATTTATCGTCATCCTTCCTTACTTTGGTTCTCCTTTCCGTGTTGCAGGTGGATGCCAGCACATCTTACAGGATGAACCCGCTAGCTGCCCTCAGCATCGACCGCAACGCTCTGGTAGGGGAAAACTACCGCCCCCATGGAGGACTTTTCTACCCTGGCCTCCATGCTCTCTCCGAAAAGCCCCAGGAGGCTGGCTCTTCACTCCCGCTCGGCTATGATCTTCTGTACAAACCAGAGGTAACTCTGTTGGATGGTCAGAAATCTGGATATGTTGGACTTTATAAGAGCGCACCACCAGGGCTGCAGAAACCTTTAGTTGTCCCTGCTGGAGGAGGTGATGGCCTGGGGATGGACCGCCGAGTTCTACCCAATGACAAGCAGTCAGAACTGGGCCTGAATGGTGCAAACTTCCTAAGATTGCCCTGGATCAGCCCATATGGGGATGCAACAATGTACCCCTTCCTGGACATGGCATACAAGGCCTCCTTCTTGTCCCAGCCGTCGCCCTTCATCCAGCAGCAGCTGGCATATCAGTCACTGTGTGCTGCCGGGGCAGGAAGCAGCACACCTGCGGAAGACAGACTATTCTACCTGCCTCATTATGCCCCGGCACATATGTCATCCCCACTGGGTCCTCCGATAAGGATCCATACAGCAACTGCAACTCCTGCAGTCCTTTCACCCCTACCCCACTGCCAAGACAAGGCCCTACAGAGTGTTGGTCCTCAGGTACATCAGGAAAACCCACAGATCTGCCAGGAGCCCCAGACTCATTCTGTTCACCACACTGAGCGACAACATGGCAAGTCCAATCAGCCCACTTCAACCAACAACCCTGTCGGCAGTAAAAGTGGTGGAAGTAATGGTGCCACTGCTGCCTCACAGTCTGATCCTCCATGCTCGGTTCCCCCACCTACACCTCTCAGCAACACCACCACAGACCTCCAGAAGTCACTTTACAGAAGCACTTCTTCATCCTCAACCTCACTTTCGGTGTCTCACCCCTTCTACGTGGGCAGCCGGAGCTCTCCCATGCCTTCAGGTGGCAATAAAACCAAAGACGGTAGTTCAGACTGCTGTAATGCAGAGAAGTGTTTATCAACTGCAAAGACATCACTGGACAGAGCTGTACCTCATAAACTGCCCAAAAACTCTGGGGAAAAACCTTTGGATCTGTCTGCCAAAGAGCTGGAAGGGTTCACATCCAAACTAGAGGTCCTGACTAAGTTGGGGTATTTACCTCCATCTCGTTACGGGCTGCTAATCAGTCAGGACCAGCACTTAAAGGATGGTCTACCTCCATCTGTTAGCACATCAGCAAAGACTCCAGATCGTCCTGAAATGATTAGCACCATGTCCTCCCCTTGGGTTGTTCCGGGTCCTTCCTCAGCTGTCAGCTCGGACCACAACAGAGGTTCCCAAGTTATGAAAAATAAGAATGTAGATCATCATCCACAGCCCCAAAGCTCACCGGGCTCCACGGCAGTCGAGGTAAGCAGCCCTGCAGCGGTGGGAAGATCCTCCGCACCTTCCCCAAAGTCCAAAGTTGAATGGCCACAGGTCACCACCACTAACTTGGAGAAAGTCCATCCAAACAGTAAAGGAGATGCATGCCCTGGAAAACAGAGAGTTAGTCCTGATAAGCCGGATGCTCAAGAGAGTCAACAGCAGCCTTGCGTAGAAAATGGGAACTCCTCCATTCAAATCTATGGTGACTCTTACCTACCTCCTGGTTTAGGTTACACTAACCGCTATATCCCATACTCAGTTGCTGAGAATATGTCCCTGCAACGTATGACCATACCAGGCAAAGGGCCCGTCTATCCCCATCCAGTCCTGCTTGGCAGCAGCAACTTTTATTCCCCTCGTGTGGCACCAAAACATGGCCTTCCTTATGGACTACATCCAAACCAGGGCGACTTCATGACGTACCAGAATTCCCGTGGGATAGCTACTCCACCTGTTTCCTCCCACTCAGGTCCGGACCGACTTGAGACTCAGGATAAATCCTGGAAAGCTGAATCACACAGGAACCAGGAGAAGGCAGATGCCGACAGATCTCACAAAAGTGACAATGGAAGAGACAAGTCCACAAACCAAACCACGGAGGCTTCAAGCAAAACCTCTGCCAGAGATGATGTCGTGTTTATTGACCTTGTGCGTGATGAGACAGAAGATGATTCGTCCACCGTGAGAGACGATTCATCCAAACATGGCAGCAGTAGCTGCATCCAAGAACGAGAGCCACAGCCTCTCAGAGCCCTCCCTCCCAGCCCGGCTGCAGAGCACAGGCCAGGCTTACTGCCCCACACTTCCCAACCACAACCTGCTCATCATAACTCCTCTTCACCTCGTGAGGAGATCCCAGAAAACGAGGAGCCTTTTAGCCCTCCTCCTGACATCCCAGAGGAGCAGACGATGCGGTGCGCCCGAACTTCTTCACAGCAGTTTTCTAGAAAATATAAAACTGGAGCCTCTGCAGGTGCTGGGGACTCGCTAAGGGGTGGCACTAATGGTAGGAATAGTGGCGTTGATGGGTCAAAGTCAGAGTCCTCAGCCAATAGAAATGGTAACTCTGAACAACGTCCTTCCCGAAACGGCGACTCATTGGGTCCTCTCAGCAAAGAAGATTGTTCTTGTGACTGCAACAGTTCAAACATCATGTGTACAGTCACCAGCAGTCATTCAGACAGTCCAGTGTGCAGGAGCTTTAATCCCAGAGCTCCAGCTGGAGGTATTATCAATGTTAAGGATCCACAGTGTGTCAACATCAATGCAACAAGTCCCACATGTAACAGTGGAGACAGTACAAGTGTTGTCGGCAGGAGTTTTGTGGGTCCATGTTGCAGAAATCTGTCTCCAAGGACGGCAACGTATGAACCCAGAATATTCAGCAGTCCAACTCATGGAAGTAACAGAGCTGTGACTCCAAACTGCAGGAACATCAACGCTATGCGCCCAAACGTTAATCTGAGGGCTCCTTCATGTGGAAAGAACTGTTTCAGTTGTCCAAATTGTGGAAATACTCTCTCTAAAGGCCAATGTGGAAACAGTTTCCCTCTGGGCTCAACCTGTCTGCACCTTTCACCCGTCAGTCCTGCAAATAAAAGCTTTAACTCAGCACCTGCTGATCAGACTCCCGTCAACAAAGACCTTAAATGTAAAGACCTTTCCTCCGATGAGGCAGAACCCAGGAGAGAGACGCCGAACTCCGGCCTCGCAGCTGATAGCTGTGGTGATGTGAAGAAAGACATCGAGGACGGCATTGACGAAGCAGATGAAGAAGAGGGCCCCGGCAGCAACAAGAACCGGCACTCTGGCCTCACCAAACGCATCGCCAACTCGTCTGGCTACGTCGGCGACCGGTTTAAATGTGTGACCACAGAACTTTACGCCGACTCCAGCAAGCTGAGCAGAGAACAGAGAGCACTGCAGGTAAGAGCATCATCCCTTCATTAAACAGTTACCGTCTGCTGAGACGGAGAGGACCAATTTAATTTTCTCTGGTGGTCTGCAGTGTAATCATCGCACCTCCGCCGTCTGTTCGGGTTTGTTGTCTGATATTGATTTTTCTGCTTACTGTTCATTAAGTCAATTTAACTCTCAGTCACTGAGAGGAAACAGGCTCTCACTATGATTTAAGTCTGCTGTATGAGTCTGTGTTTTATCCAAGATAAACTATTTTAAACCAGAAAGTCACCACAAAAGGCTGGTGAAGTAGTACGTGCTGTTTAAACTGTCCTTCGTATCATGATCTCATGTTTTCATGAACATGCAGTGATGTGTTGGCATGCTTCCCAATACAATATGTTGTCAAGGTTCAGTCATCAGGATATTTTGAAGGTTCTCGTCAGCAAATGGACGTTTCATCAACGAGGCTTCTTGAGCTCTGATTGGTGGGGACTCCCAGGTGTGGTCATTCATGGACTCAGGGACACACCCCTCTATCAGCAGATGTTCAGTGACCCACAGGTGACCCTAACGACCCCCAGGAGACCTCAACGACCCCCAGGAGACCTCAACGACCCACAGGTGACCCTAACAACCCCCAGGTGACCCTAACGACCCACAAGTGACCTTAACGACCCACAGGTGACCCTAACGACCCACAGGTTACCCTATCGACTCCCAGGTGACCTCAACGACCCACAGGTGACCCAAACGACCCACAGGTGACCCAAACGACCCACAGGAGACCTCAACGACCCACAGGAGACCCTAACGACCCACAGGTGACCCAAACGACCCACAGGAGACCTCAACGACCCACAGGAGACCTCAACGACCCACAGGTGACCCTAACGACCCACAGGTGACCCAAACGACCCACAGGAGACCTCAACGACCCACAGGAGACCCTAACGACCCACAGGTGACCCAAACGACCCACAGGAGACCTCAACGACCCACAGGAGACCTCAACGACCCACGACGTCTCCACAGAGGTTCATACCTGGAACTCCCCACCAGGTGTTTGGAGGTGGTACCAGATCAGCTCGGAGGTGTTTGGTCCAGTTTGAATACAGGAAGTACTACGTCCTTTGTGTATACGTCAAGGTGATGAGGACACAGGAGACAAACAAGGATCTCCACTCCTGTACGGAGGAGATTGAAGTCGAGTTGTTTCGAAGAGAGCTGCCTTCCTCCTCCTCCTCCTCGTCCTCCTCCTCTTTTTTCTGTAGACAAATGTTTGGGTCGTGCTGAGGTCAGGTTAGGATAACACAGCGGCTCCAGGTGACAGTTCTCCTGCTGGTTCCCCTAAAAAAAGAAGAAAATGGAGGCAGAAATAAAAACAGTTTCTTTATATTCATCTTTCATCTCTCTCTACATCAGCTTCTCCTCTCTGTTTATTCGTCGCTTCGTGTTATTTTTCTTCTCCACTTCACCACCGCGTCCCCTTGAGATCCCCCTTCAACTCAAATTAAATCTCTCCTTCCTCCTCCCCCCTCTTCATCCTCCTCCTCCATCCCTCGGCAGATGGAGGAGGAAGGAGAGAGGGACTTTTAATGAAGTCCTCCTCCTCTCCTTCCTCCTCTTCCTGATCCTCGGAGTCCAGGTTAGTCTGTCACAGATAGGAAGTGTTCGTTCATGTTGTGTTCTGTGTAGAAATAATGGACTACGTTTCCCATCAAACAGCCTCCCTCTACGTTAACACTCAGACCGAGATGACGCCTCTGTTGTCTGCTGAGCGAGAGCGAGCACGAGACACCGAACTAACGACTTTAAAAAGCTTGTTTGGCTCCATCAGAACTATGCTAACTTTAAAGTAACAGACTGCAGTGATGGAGGAGGTGGAGCAGGAGGAGGTGGAGGAGGTGGTTGGGGGTTGCTGCTCAAATGAACCCACGTGTGGCTCCTCCGCCCTCGGGTGGCTGCTGGCTTCGAGCGGCGGTGTTGGATGGATTTGTCGATCGTTTCACGGGCCGTTAATTTTTAAAATGGGTTTGTGGTCGGGGCAGAGCGAGGTGAGCGAGAAGGACCGGGCTGTCGGCGAGCACACGCCGTTACCGACAGTTACCAACCGTTACCAAGGGTTACCAAGGGTTACCAAGCGTTACCGGGTTAAGACGGGGTGTAGGATGAACATCGTGGATGTGGAGAAAATGTTTGTCTGAGGTGGACGGAGGTTCAAATGAAAGAAGGAGAATGAAAGATGAATGATGGACTGATAAAAGTTAAAGTGTGAGTTAAGATGAAGACATGGAGGTGCTGTGAGCAGATGAAGTGTGTTTGTAATGTACGTCCTCTCCTCAGCGCGCCATGCTGAGATTCTCCGAGCTCGAGCTGAAAGAGAAAGGAGGAGGAATAGGAGAAGAAGAAGAGATGACAGCAGTCGAGGAGGAAGAGAGGGAGCGGGCAGACAGCCAGCAGGGAGACGAACGGAGAGAAGACGAGGAGGAGGAGGAGGAGTGGAGGAAGAAAGATGGAGGAGGAGGAGGAGGAGGAGGAGGAGGACGGTGGGAGCGCTGCCAGCAGAGCGAGGAGAGGCGAGGAGGAAGAACTCCCTCTGCAGCGTCTACCGAGGCGCCGAGAGGTAAGAGGAGTCACGTTTGAACTCTGAGTCACCTCGCCGAGCACGCCGATGACCTCATTCTGTACACACACACACACACACACACACACACATTTACACACCTGGAAGACAAACTGGGTTTAACAACACATCCACAAGACTACGTCCAGGTTTTAGACAGTCTGCAGGGACGTCACGGAGACTACGTCCAGGTTTAGATAGTCTGCGGGGACGTCACGGAGACTACGTCCAGGTTTAGACAGTCTGCGGGGATGTCACGGAGACTACGTCCAGGTTTTAGACAGTCTGCTGGGACGTCACGGAGACTACGTACAGGTTTTAGACAGTCTGTGGGGACGTCACAGAGACTACGTCCAGGTTTTAGACAGTCTGTGGGGACGTCACGGAGACTACGTCCAGGTTTTAGACAGTCTGTGGGGACGTCACAGAGA